>CM031890.1:10675635-11220635 GCA_018691285.1 Cucurbita argyrosperma subsp. sororia | reverse complement strand
CAAAATTCGACTAATTCGACTTGAAAATCATTATTAGGAGCGTTTATATGACTTGAAAATACGACTAATTCGAATTATCCACCCAAACCAAGGTTGAATTATATTATATTATATATTTTTCCGTTTGGGTTGGGTTGGGTTTCGAAAAATTTGGGTCATTTCGTAAGTTACATTTTTATGATTGAGTCAACCTAACCAACCCTAAAATAAGATTACAACCCAACTCAACTGTATCATACTTTTAATATTATTATAAAAATTAAGAATATTTAACGTTTATAATCAATGTGGAGGATACACGGTAACTTGTGAATGTTTGATATTAACCCAATTTATAAAAATTCTATCCAAATTGCTCGAGTCACGTAGTTCAAGATTTTTCCATCATCTACGCACTGTCATTGTACAATTTATAAGCTTTTTTGATTCAACAACCACATGAAGAAGAAATTAAATTGATCATTGTCTTTGAGGTTGAGGATTTCTAATTGCTTTCATAGCTCAGTTGGTTAGAGCACCATTTAGTAAGCGGGAGGTCTTGAGTTCAACTCTGAACTCTCAATGAAAGCAAAGATAAGAGGTTGGTGGTGAATTTGGGTCGTTACTAATGGTATTAGAGCCAGAAACTGGACCATGTCCTAGCGAGGAGGCTATCCCCGAAAGGGGTAGACACGAGATGATGTGCCAGTAAGGACGCTGGGCTTGAAAGGGGGTGGATTTGGCAGGGGTCCCACATCGATTGGAGGAAGGAACCATGTGCTAGCGAGGAGGCTATCCCCGAAAGGGGTAGACACGAGATGATGTGCCAGTAAAGGACGTTGGGCTTGAAAGGGGGTGAATTTAGCGGGGTCCCGCATTGATTGGAGGAAGGAACAAAACAAGGATCCTCTTTTCATCTGTTCATCATAGACAACTCCTAAAACAAAACTAGATTTTATTTGTCATGATAATCCAATTCAGGCATTAGTTCTTGAAGAACATGGAGAACATGGAGATCAAGACAAATCTGTTGACCATAAATAAAAATGGCCCAACATTTTGGTAATAAGAATGAACTGAAGTTACAATTAGTAAATAACATTACAACAAAAGCACAGCTTCATCACTAACTTATGATTCATTTCTGAAGACCCACTAGTTCTTCTTCTTATTAATCAGATCAGAAGTAGTAAAAGATCTTTCAATGAGATCAGGAATACCTAGCTTGAGGTCGAAAGTAAGCCGCTGAAGAATCAGCGACAATGTCCTCACGTCCGACATTGCACGGTGAGCTGAACCCACCAATGGAATATTGTAATACTCACGAAGAGCTTGCAACGAAATTTTCGTAATCTTCGAATCTGATCACGATATTACATTACGTCACATTGTTCGTTTTATCCATAGAGAAACTAAAGCAAGATAACATGTGCAAAGCGAAAACTAACCTGTGGATTTCATCAACTGACGGGCTAAAAGAATGTTATCGAAAAATAGCCAATTTAGAGGAATGTCGACCGAGCAACGGCTGAACTCCTTGAGTAAAAAGGGCACGTCGAATGTACGAGCATTATGAGCTACCAATAATACATATCCATCAGGTTTCTGACGGCTTTTGATAAACTGTAATAAGATTGGAATAAGTTCCTTCATCCTATATGAACATAAACAAGAAATGTTTAGATATGTCTATATATTTAACTAGCACTGAGCTGAATGGTAATGTTTGAGAAATGAGATTACAACAAACGTGTCGATACCTTGGAACGTCGGGTCGACTGACCATACGGCTTGTAATGCCATGTACAACTGCATTTGGAATATAGCATTCTGGGTTTATTAATGTTTGGAAGGTGCTATTTTCTCCTCCTGAGAGATCTTGAAGTGCAATTTCCACTATTCTGTCGAGCTCTCGACTAAAACCTGTTGTTTCGATGTCGAAGGTTATAACCGTCACCGGGCGAGCCAATTCCTTGTCCTTAACAATCGTTTCTTGAATATTACAACATTGAAGCTTCTGAGTTCCATTTTTCTCAGACTTATTGATGCTAACTGTACAGCTTGTTGAAACCGATTCCTCTAAGATTTCATTCCTGATATTGCTCGGTTTACTGCTCGGGTCAGTTTTTGCTTTCCTCCCTGCTTTTGTGGACATAGATTTTCTGGTCCATCTCTTGTCCTGCCCTCCTTCAAGGTTATAGATCCTAAAACCAAGCTGATCATACCAAGAACTATGACCATAATTCCTGTTCAAGGGATGGAAGTTTTCCCTCCATAAATTAGCTAAAGTGGGGACTCCAAATTTGGGAACTCGCAAGATTGAGAAGCACATCGGAGCTGTTATCATTTGAAATCACAACACAACAAGAGGAAAACTACACAGAAAACCCCAGCATTGGAAGCAGTTGTCTTCAACCTGTAGATAATCGGGTAACAAAGAAGGTAAAAGACCGGATTGATTATCAAATAAGGAACGAAATAACAGAGTTCAAAGCCCCAAATGATCTTAGAAGAACAAATACAATTACGTGAAGACAAAGAAATTAGAAATTCTTTCATGAACTCATTCAGGCATTTTCACAAACACCTTGTAAGCAAATCCATTTGGCCAAGAACACTCCCAACCCCCGCCATGTCCAATCCCTCCCCAAATCTCCAAATAGAGAAACCCAATCCTTCATCACAAAAAAATCAAGAAAACACAAAATCAAACAACGCAAACCACTTAATCGCTCATACTCAAAATTTTCCAAATTAAGCACAGCTGCATCAGATTGAAAAAAGGGATTACAGTGGAAAGAAACCGCAATCGACCCATTAAATTCTCTAGCAACTTCAACCTATTTACATTCGGATTTCAAAAGAATCACAGCATCCTCCACCCTTTTCCGCATTTTGAACCATTTTTTCAATGCAGAAACAGGGAACTTACAGAGCGAGCGAGAGAGAGAGAGAGAGAGAGAGAGAGAAACTTGCCTGAAAGAAGACCTAAAGGAGAATTAATCTGCACATTTGAGAGCCCAACAGAAGAAGCTGAGTTAAAAATACACAGAGAAAGAGAGGCTGTAAATCGCGGGGAAGAAGACGGAGAAGTGTTTTTCGGAGACACGAAGGTCCGAAGAGACTGCATCTTGTATTTTCTTTTTTAATTTTTTTTAAATTAAAAAAATACGACGCAGCTAAAATTACGGATCGTATAATTTTTTTTTCTAATTTTAAAATTTGTAATAATTTTGATCTTAAATTAATAAAAATATCTTTAAAAAAAAAATAGATCGTGTTCAAACTTCACAATAATTAAACCACTAGAAAAGAATGAGGGACTTACGTGTTTCAAAACATCATGCTGGAGTTCAAAATAAGATAAAAACGATTACAAATTAAATAATTTAAATAAATGAAATGCAAACATCGTGTTCTAACCCAAGACTAGGAATTTTAAATATGAAATTATCCTACGCACAGGCTACAGTCTCTGATTACGATGCTATTGTCAACCGTACATGGGCGTCTTGCCTTTATCTGAAAAACAATATGGCACACGACTTGAGTATTTTGAAGAAATAATTGGTAAATAACCCCACTATAGGGGTCGTGCTAATGCAAACACATGTAATCATGAATTGAAATTTTAAATATGAAACTATCTTATACACGTGCCAGTCTCTAATTACGATGTTGTTGTCAACCGTATATGGACGCCTTACCTTTGCCTAAACAACAATATGACACACGACCTAAGTATTTTGAAGAAATACTCAGTAAGTGACCCCACTATAGGAGTCATGCTAATGCAAACACATGTAATCATGAATTAGGGACCTAGCTCTAAACATCATAAGGGTGAGCCTGAGTATTTTGAAGAAATATTCAGTAAGTGACTCCACTGTAGGGGTCATACTAATGCAAACACATGCAATCATGAATTAGGGACCTATCTCTAAACATCATAAGGATGATCTCCAGTCTCAGACAAATTGGATGTGTAGTACTTCCCTACACACGACTCACACGTGTGAGTGTGAATCCCAGGGTACTCGCACACTTTCTGGACCCTCTGGTCAAGCTAATCTGTAGCATCGCCCTAAGGTCAACGGAATACCATAGTGTCATGCACCTCACGAACACCCTCATCTGTATAAACAATAATTAAGTATAAGAGCATAATTAAAACTCATCCCAAAATTCATCAGTATCTTGTATAATTTAACCTAATTTTTGTCGAGGATGGTTGGAGCTCCAAATTGGCTAATGAAGAGGCAGATCATGAACATATAAATAAGAGACACTATCTACTGTCTTTTACGGAAATCAAAAGTAAAATTCTAAGCAAAATGGACAATATCATTACGAGTCACAACATATCACTAACATTGATTATAAATGTTAAATATTCTTAATCTCGTAATCGTCTTAAAAGTAGGGAAGAGTTGAGTTAAGTTGGATTGGATCGGTTTCGAGTTAGTCGGGTTGTCCCGACGAAAAAAATGTCAACTTGTAAACCAAATCAATTCAACCCTAAAAAAATCTCGAAGGGCTAAAATATTTTTTTTATCAAAAATAAAATTATTTAGTAGTTGAAATATATTAAAAAGAGATATTTTGCTTGAGAGAGGGAGAAGGTATATACTCTCTAAATATGCCTTGCTTGAAAAGATGGGAGACATTATTCCTCCCAAAATAATAATAATAATAATAATAATAAAAAATTGCTTAAATTAGCGGAATAGAGTTGGTTTATTTCTTCGGTTGGGTTGTCGGGTTTTTTTTTTAATTAGTTTTTTATAAAATCATACTTATTCACAGTATATGTTACGTTAATAAATAAAAATGTCATAAACCTCAAATATCAAACATTTATAAATCATGACATATCACTAATATCGATAATAAAAAAAACGTCAGGTATTCTTAATGTTCATAATAATCTTAAAAGTAGGGTAGGGTTGAGTTGGATTGTAACGTTATTTTCGGGTTGGTCGAGTTGATTTGACTAAAAAAATGTCAACCCGTGAATCTACCCGAATTTTTTGTCAACCCAATCCAACTTTTAGGTTTGGGTTATGTTGGTCAAGTAATCGAGTCATATGAATACGCATAATAATTTTTTTGTACTTTTGGTATATCATTAAATTAGTCATGTTGATTGAATATCTCAAGTCAAGAACACTAAATGAATGTTTTAGTTTATATTTTTAGTGATTTAGGTGAATGATATTTCCTTAATAAACTTGCATGAGTATTTCGTTTATGTACATCATGCTCCAGGTGATCGATAGATTTATCTCCCTAGCAAAACATACTAGAGAACCAAGTTAAAACTAGGGAGCTAGAGAAGTCTCGAATTAACCTAGATCAATATGTTTTTAGTAGACCGAGCACCCTAGGATTGTGAGGGGCTATCAATGGTTTAAACCCGTGTGCATCCAAGAATGGATTAACTTGAGGAATTAGTCTTAGACATCCTAGAAACGAGAGATGAGACTTAAACCGCCTAAATGCTTTAAGAAACGAGAGATGAGACTTAAACAGCCTAAATGCTTTAAGAATCCAGTGTCAATAGAGCCTCCACTACCCTTTTCACTTCGATACTCATACCGTCGAGATCTCGCCCCAATGTCGTACTATCAAGCCAGGCATAGACTGGTTAGTATTGTTTGACCAGATAGTTTAATATATTACCCTACATAAAAGATCAATTCTGAGAGAGGCAGCATGAAATCACATGGGTAGTCTTAGTAGCTGGTAAGTATACGACGTCACTCCCCCAGGCTTAGGTGACTATATGGTCCTCTGGAAGGGTTCACTAGCTAACCTCCAATGAATGACGAGTAGGCTAGCACAAACCATATTGTCTCCATCAGAGAAAAAGTTTTATGAGATAGTGCCTTAACACCAATTTACCATTGCCTAAGCAAAACTAGTTACCTAAGTCTAAAAATAAAAAAGTAGTTCACCCTAAAGATGAGATTCGTTGCCCAGTAGACTCGCGACTCCAGAAATGGGTTGTATTGATACGAGTTCCAAAAAAAAAAAAAAAAAAAAAAAAAAAACGTGTGAAATCTCACAATTTTCGGCGAGGTTGCTAATAGGACGTACTATTTTCCTAACTCCCCACATTAAACCCTAAGGCATCTAAGTAGCCGTCCTCCATTTGAGTAGTTGTTGTACCCATGAGAGAGGAGTAGAAAGATTGAGGTGAGGAATCGATAACGCCGCGAGGCTTCGGACCTTTGTGAGTTCTCAGGTAGGAGCGAACCAATGCCGGGGTACATCGTAACAAGAGGGACAGATGCACCGTCAAGGACGAACGGACGACGGTGGTCTCATCAGCAATAGTAGTCGGGTTTTGCAATTAGGGTTCGTCGGGACTCTCAGGTGAGGAAGATAGGGCAGCAGATCGCGGGTTAGGTTCTTCGGGTATCACGCGAGCTCGCTTCAGCCAACGTACAGCCTGTGCCTTGTAGTCTGCGTTCGGACACCGACTCTGGGTCGTGTACCCATTTCGGCCCAAGACCAACGACACCAGCCCGCGTTCAGAAGTCGTGCACCGCCAGTGATCCTCTTGACTTGCAAGCTCAGTACTTCGGCTTCATTGTATCTCGCGGCTCGGCTTAGCGGCTCGGTATACAAATAATATACCGATTCCTATGTTTTCGACCCTTCTAGAGTTGTTTCCGCCGTTGTTTCAACCATTTGTGGTCAGTGTATGTTAAATAAAAGCTATGGTTTCCTTAGATGTCGTTAATTGTTTTTTACTTTTGAAAAATCTGAATTAACGCTCCCCGTTCAATGGAAGAGCGTAATTTTTGCGGGCCATTTTGGCCAACTTTAGGCGCAAGTTTTTGCCCACTACTTTCCATTTTTTAGGATTATATTTGTTATTTAAATATCCCAATTAAATGACAAATGACATCATCGAGTCTTCAGCAAATCTTTCTCTCCCTCCTTTTACTTTTCGTTATTTTTTCTTCAAAGAAATTTTCCTTTGGTCGGTTTTTTTTTTCATCGACGTTTTTCTCCCAATTGCCAGAAGTCAACAAGACGAGGTACTCCATCGTGAATTGATTTGGGTTTTGATCTGTCTCGGTTACGTCATTCCACTGCCAAAAGATGGTCTTGTCAAAGATGACGTCACGTGACACGTGAGCTCGCCCGTCTACAGGATCATAGAACCTGTACGCCTTGCTTTCAGGTTCGTAGCCGATGAAGACAACCTTCAGCCCTCTGGGATTAAGCTTGTCGAGGTGCCTTCATGTATGCGACGCAACCGAACACTTGGAGATGACGTTTCGCTACAGATCAAAACCCAAATCAATTCACGGTGGAGTACCTCGTCTTGTTGACTTCTGGAAATTGGGAGGAAAACGTCGACGAAAAAAAATCGGCCGAAGGAAAATTTCTTCGAAGAAAAAATAACGGAAAGTAAAAGGGACGAGTAGCAGGAGCAGCAGGAGAACCGACAATGGATCCTCGACACAAGGGCGACAAACCATATGACAGGGGCCAAGTCTGCGTTCTTTGAGCTCGACTCAGGGATTCGTAGGACGGTTAAGTTCGGCGATGGCTCCGTCGTCAAGATCGAAGGGCGTGGCACCATCCTGTTCATTGGCAAGGGAGGCGAGCACCACAAGTTGACTGGCATCTACTTCATCCTGAGGCTCAAGGTTAACCTTGTGAGCTTGGGTCAACTCGATGAGGCCGGCTGCCACATTTCCATCAAGCGCGGGCTACTCAAGATCCGCGATGATCGACGACGGCTGCTCACACAAGTTTGGTGCACGGCAAATCGCCTTTACATCCTAGAGTTGGAGATAGAGCAACTAGTCAGTCTCTCGGCCAAGACCGAAGAAGTATCTTGGAGGTGGCACGCAAGGTACGAACACCTAAACTTTCCTACCCTACAAAAATTACATAAGGAGGAGATGGTGCACGGTTTGCCGATAATCAAAGGCGTGAACAAGCTGTGCAACGGGTGCCTCATCAGCAAACAGAGGCACACCCCCTTTCCGTCTCGGACATCCTACCGCGCCGATGAGCTGTCAGAGCTGGTACACGACGATATCTATGGGCCCATCAAGCCGACGACCCTAGGCGGCAAGACCCTCTTCCTCCTGTTGGTTGATGACAAAAGCTGCTTCATGTGGCTAATCCTGCTACAAGCGAAAAGTGAGGCGGCAGAGTCGATTAAGCGCATCCTGGCGCGAGCGGAGGTCGAATGCGGGAAGAAGATGCGAGTGCTGTGCACGGACCAAGGCGAAGAATTCACCTCAGTGAGCTTCGGTAATTACTGTGACGAGCTCGGCATGCAGTGACAACTGACGGTGCCCTACTCCCCCCAGTAGAACGGGGTGGTAGAACGTCAAAATCAGATCATCGTTGGGACAGCGAGGTCATTGCTAATGATGGCTGGGATGCGTGGGAGATTTTAGGGAGAGGCGGTAATGACGGCAGTCTATGTCCTCAATCATTCGCCAATGCGAAGCCTCGACGGGAAGACGCCACACGAGGCCTGGTACAACAAGAAGCCAGCGGTACGTCATCTCTGTGTTGGATCGGTATGGCAACCCTAGAGGGGGGGTGAATAGGGTTTTAACGATAAAAGTGTTTAAACGTGATTAATTTTTCTAATGATGAAACTTTTTGCAAATAAGTAGAAGATGATAATTACTATAACAAAGTAATTCAAGTCAAAACAATAATCAAGTAGAACATGCAATAAATCACAATAATAATTTTGAAATTAAGTAGAAAAGAGTTAGAGAAAATGACACCGTAGTTTTATAGTGGTTCGGTCAAACTCGACCTACTCCATTCCCCAAGCGCCTCTTGGGAATTTGAATAAAGAACTTTCTCGACTCTTTCCACGGATCTGAGCCAAACCGCTACACCGCTCTTTTTACGAGTTCAAGAGCAAACTCAATCCTTTCCACGGCGCAGGATCAAACCGATACAAGTATTTGAGTTTGATAATAACACACCACAACTCTCTCAAAGAGTAGATTTACAATTTTGGGATACTCACAACTATTTCCTCACAATACAAAAATAATCCCTCTCAAGAATAAGATGAAAAGAAATAAACTTGTAAGTTTGGAGAGAGCAACAAACAATGGAGACTTTGAACAAATGAGGATTGGAGAATGTATGTAAGTTGTGTATTTTAAAATGTGGGGAAGATGAGTTTATATAGAGGAGAAAAGTGGCAAAATGTAGGATTGAATATTGACCATTGGATTGTGTTAGGAATAATGGAAGGTGGAGATTAAAAGTAAATAAATAAGAAAATTTTCTAAATTCATTTATTTCAAAATTTTAATATAATAGTAATATAATATAATAATAATAAAAAGTTATGTGAGTAACGGTCAAATGAAATTCAAAATTTATTATAAATATAATAATATAATAATAATAAAAACTATGTGAGTAACCACCAAAATTTTAAAATATAATAATATAATAATATAATATAGTAATAATAAAAATCGATGTGAGTAACGGTTAGATTCAAATTTATATTTTGTAAAAATAACTTTATTTAAAAATATAGTAATAAGAAAAACTCCACCATTTGTTACTCTCCAAAAATCATAAATGTCATACTTTGATATATCTTGATTTGTCCATCATTTTGATTTTGCTGCCACATCATCACGTCGGGTATGTTGTCTCGACTGTAATTTCTTCGTTTTAGCTCTGATTTGAGTAATTGAAAAGTCGTTGAAATTGTTATTCCCGACCTTATACTGTTGGACAGTTCAAAATACTGAAAATAATTAATAATTAAAAAGTAGGTTTGTTATCATCAAAACATCAATTAATTGATTGAAATTAATTAAAGTGAGATCAAGGCCAAAAAGCCAACACTTTGAGTGTTCGGCTGCGTTGCATACATGAAAGACGCATGTCCCCACCTCGACAAGCTCGATCCCAGGGGGCTGAAGTGTCAAAATTAGTGCAACTTATTTTATATGGAATTAGTCAAGTTGTTAAGCCATTCATCCTTATTAGGAGGAATAGTTTGTTTCAGCAGAGTTTTGTAGGAGCTATTTATAGGATTTATTTTTGTTTAAATAGGAGCCCTCCGCTTCATAAAACACAAGCCACAATAAACAGTTCATTATTTCAGTTGTCCTTGTATTATCTTCTTTGAGTAATAATAATTTCATATTTATTATTCGTGCTTGGTTTGGTAAGATTGCTCAATATCTTAATTTTCGTGGTTTTAAGCCTTCTTGTGCTGATCCGAGCTTATTTGTTAAGAAAACAACAACTGGATGCACCTTGTTGTTACTTTAGGTTGATGACATGATTATTACTGGTGATGATAGTATTGCAATCAGTAGTCTTCAAGATGCCTTGTCTATTCGTTTTGAAATGAAAAGATTAGGTGAAGCTGATTGTTTTCTGGTTTAGAAATGAAGAGATGTTATGGTTATTTTCTGTCTCAAAAAGAATATGCATCAAGTTTATTGCAGAGGTTTCGTATGGAGAATTCAAGAGAAAAAACTACTCCTATGGAACCAAATCTAAAATTAGCTAGAAATGAAGGGAAGTCATTAGCAGATGCGATATTCTTTCGTCAACTTGTTGGTAGTTTATTCTATTTAACTATCACAAGGCCAGACATTGCCTTTTCAGTAGGAGTTGTGTCTCAATTTATGGATCAACCACGTGAGACTCATTTAATTGCAGCAAAAAGGATTCTTTGTTGCATCAAGGGCACTCTAAATTATGGATTAATGTATGAAAAGTCAAAGTCATCTTCATTGAGTGGTTTTGTGGATGCTGATTTGGCTGGTGACGTGAACGACAGACGCTCCACAACAGGTTTTTGTTTTACAGCAGGCTCTGTCGCAGTTTCATGGTGCAGTAAAAAGCAAAGTACCGTTGCTTTGTCAAGTTGTGAAGCAGAATATGTAGCTGCTATAATGGCTACTCAAGAATGTTTGTGGCTCAGAAGGCTTATTCAAGAAATGATGACTACTCTCAATCAGCCAATTCAAATCAATTGTGATAATGAAAGTGCAATAAAACTCGCTGGAAATCCGGTGTTTCATGCTCGTTCGAAACATATTGAAACTCATTATCATTTTGTTTGAGAGAAAGTATTACCGCAGGATGTTGAATTGCAGAAAATACATACTAATGAGCAAGTTGTAGACATATTCACTAAGACACTTGCTGAAGTTTGAAGTTTTTCGCTCTCGGAGTTATTAAGAAATAAGCTTGCACTAAGGGAGGCTGTCAAAATTAGTGCAACTTATTTTAGATGGAACTAGTCAAGTTGTTAAGCCATTCATCCTTATTAGGAGGAATAGTTTATTTTAGTAGAGTTTTGATAGGAGCTATTTATAGGATTTATTTTTGTTTAAATAGGAGTCCTCCGCTTAATAAAACACAAGCCACAAGAAACAGTTCATTATTTCTGTTGTCTCTGTATTATCTTCTTTGAGTAATAATAATTTCATATTTATTCACACCTTTGAGCGTGAGATATTGTAACACTGAAGGTCGTCTTCATCGGCTACGAACCCGGAAGCAAGGCGTACAGGTTCTATGATTCTGCAAAGGGGCGAGCTCACGTGTCGCGCGACGTCATCTTTGACTAGACCACCTTTTGGCAGTGGAACGACGTAACCGAGGCAGATCAAAACCCAAATCAATTCACGGTGGAGTACCTCATCTTGTTGACTTCTGGCAATTGGGAGGAAAACGTCGACGAAAAAAACCAGCTAGGAAAATTTCTTCGAAGAAAAAATAACGGAAAGTAAAAGGAGAGAGAAAGAGATTTGCTGAAGACTTGATGATTTCATTTATCATTCAGTTGGGATATTTAAATAACAAATTATCCTAAAATGGGAAAGTAAATGGCAACTTAACTAACGCTCTTCCACTCGACGTGTACTTCCCACTTACTTCAATTGTGTGGGTTTAATGTAAAAATAGTTACCTAACAAAAATGGTTAACTAAAAGTTAGGGATCACATTCACTCGGTAGGGATTTATCTAACAGTGTAACTCTACTTTGCTAAAAACAGGTTATGATACGTAACAATGTAACTCTACTTTGCTAAAAACAGGTTATGATAGGAACGTACCTTGATAGTTAGGCATAACGTTTAGTTGGGTTTCATTATGAAAAGACTCTAAGTGTATAATGTGGTTTTATAGGGAGTAGTTAGGCGTTAGAGTTGACTTATCACGAGTGACTTTAGCCAAGACTAGAGAGGTAAGTAACCTTACTTTTGGAGTTGGAGTTAGCTACCGTATGTATGATGGTGCGTGCCTGGTGGCCTTCGCATGTACCCTGTGTGCTATCGATGTATACTATGCCATGTGTTTTCGCTGTGAAATGTCGATGTATGTCGCGCTTATGTGATTTTATTTTGCCATGCATGAAATTTGTTGATATGTCATGGATGTGTTGAGGGCTTTGCATGTCATGGATGTTGTGACTGGAGAACCACGATACATGTACATAATGCTTAACTAAGCCATTCTATGTAACACGACAAGGGAATGGAACGCTATATGTATAATGCCATGAAGGTAAGCTTTAGGGACCTCATGCATGTTGTGTGTCATGTGCATAGGGTTACTTCCCCGTTATGTTATGATGATACGGACGCGTACATTCGATATTATGCCTGCTATGATATCATGCAGACCTTTCCTTTTCCGTGGCGTCCAGTAACGTGTATCACGTGTACCTGACCAAGTCAGGCCCAAGGAGTTTGTATACGAATTCATCTGGTGGGCCCACATTTACGTACGTGGGCCGTGTGTGGGGAAGTACCACACATCTACCCTGACCGGATAAAGCAAGGGCCTAAGACTATGTAAAGGGAATGGAAGACAGGTCCCCCTCACATTTTTATGCTTGTGTTTGTCCATGTGTGCTGTACGTGATTACATGCGTTCTGAATGTGTATTGTATGCCTAACTCTAATAGTGGGGCAACTTACTGGGTATTTTATAAAATACTCAAGCCACGTGCTACCTATGTTTTCAGGTAAATTACATGTATTCTGAATGTGTATTGTATGCCTAACTCTAATAGTGGGGCAACTTACTAGGTATTTTATAAAATAATCAAACCACATGTTACCTATATTTTCAGGTAAAGGCACGGCTCCCATGTACAGTTGATGATAAACGCTGCGAAGACCATGGAAGTCTTAGGGAGAGCTTTTAGGGTAGTAGAGGTTCTATTCAAGATTTCTTTCGAATAATAATTATTTGCATTTGTTTCCCTTAATTAGTTGTTGATTGATTCCCGAGTTAGGTCGATCCTTCGTGTTATGAACTACTTACAACGGACATGTCCTTGTTATTAAGTTTGTTTATATGAACTTTTGCATTTTTGCCTTATGAATGCAAGGTAACTTCGCTAATTAGGTTGAAGAAAATTAAGGGCGTTACAGTTGGTATCAGAGCGCTAGGTCATAGATCTTGTAGACTGGCCTACGATATACGCTTAAGGTACTTCAATGGTTCTCCAGCAAATGCACCGTAAGGTATATGTGTATTTTGTAATGAATGATATGGTTTGCATGCTTTCATGTCTTAAATGTTAGTATGTTCCATTATGTGACAAGATTGGTTGTGATATGATATATATGATGACTATGATTGATGTATGGTTGTATGTGTGTACGACTTGCGTCATTGTAATTGTTTATGGAATCTGATAGATTAGTAAGCAACTTAGTAGCTACTGCTATGTTTAGATATGCCACCCAGGACACAAGGAGGGGGTATTAGGGGACGAGCAGCTGCGGGAATCCAACATCGAGCAGATTTGCTCACTCCTCCATGCCGTCGCCAAGTGCTGACATCTCCATCACCACCATGAAGAGGCCGTGGCCGACGCCATGATGATGGGCGTCGAGTTGTCGTTGAGCGAGTGATCAGGGAGACAACGACCGTCGTTGTTCAGTATCCGATATTGACAAGATCCAACTATAACGAGTGGACCTTGTTGATGTGCGTCAACCTACAGGCGCAAGGGTTATGGCATGCTGTCGAGCCAGAGGAAGGAGAAACGATTGAGTACTGGGAGGACGATTGAGTACCGAGAGGATCGGCTGGCGTTTGCCGCCATATTACGATCTGTGCCCCCAGAGATGCTGGCATCTCTCTCCACCAAGCGCACTGCGTAATCGGCCTAGGAGGGAATCAAATCCCGTCGGGTCGGTGTACAGCGAGTGCGGGAATCCAACATCGAGCAGCTGCAGAAGGAACTCTCGGAGATCCGCTTTAAGGACGGCGAATCCGTCGATGATTTTTCAATGCGGATCACGGGGCTCGCCAATAGCATCACCACACTCGGTGGCAGCATCAGCGAGACAGAAATCGTGAAGAAGATGTTGCAGGAAATCGTGAAGAAGATGCTGCAGGTCGTCCTCGATCACCTCGAGCAAGTCGCGATTTCAATCGAGACATTGCTTGATGTGAACGACCTAACGTTGGAAGAGGTGACCGGAAGACTGCGTAATGTCGAGCAGCGGAAGAAAAATACCATTTCAGCTGTTGACAAGGAGGGTCATCTACTCCTCACTGAGGAGGAATGGCTTGCACGCCTAAAGCTCCGTGACGACACCGGCGAGAGAAATGGGCCCTCCCGCCATAAAGACGGTAAGAAGCCGTGGAAATCTCGTCGGCGCATGCACGGGAAAGAGGCGGATCAAAAGAAGGAGGAGCCGACTGATGACGGGCCAATCGAGTGCTCGTACTTTGGGAAGAGAGGTCACCTGAGCAAGAATTTCTGGAACAAGCTCAAGAACAAGGAGACGACCGAGAAGGCCCATGTGGCTCAATCTGAGGAGGACGAGCCGACCCTTTTCATGGTGACTGCATCAGTCCTACCTGACGTCTCTAATCCCGAGGAAGAGCTCCCCAAATCTACAGAGGTAATCGACGACGGCATAACTGCTCCGGTGAGCGTCGAACCCGAGGAAGAGCTCCCCAAATCCATAGAGGTAATCGACGACGGCATAACTGCTCCGGTGAGCATCGAACCCGAGGAAGAACTCCAACTGTGCATAACAAATGCACCGGCTGGGGAGCCAATTCAATTGAAGGAGGAGCGAGTGCTCACTCAAATCGGTGAAAGAGGCGAGCAGCAAGAGCACTGACGATGGGTCCTCGACACGGGGGCAACAAACCATATGACCGGGGCCAAGTCTACGTTCTCCGAGCTTGACTCGGGGATTCGCGGGACGGTGAAATTCAGCGACGGCTCCATTGTCGAGATCGAAGGGCACGGCACCATCCTGTTCGTCGGTAAGGGAAGCAATCATCACAAGCTAACCGGCGTCTACTTCATCTCGAGACTCAAGGCTAATATTGTGAGTCTGGGTCAACTCGATAAGGCCGGCTGCCACATTTCCATCAAGCACGAGCTACTTAGGATCCGCGATGATCGACGACGGTTGCTCACGCAAGTTCGGTGCACGGCAAACCGCCTTTACATCCTAAAGCTGGAGATAGAGCAACCAGTCAACCTCTCGGCCAGGTATCGAAAGATGGAAGACCTATTAGGAAGAGGTGAACCACCTGGACTGGCAGCGCGCCAACTCAAAGAAGAGGCGGCCGAACAAGACGTGGAGTCTGAAGGACATGACGCCAGGGACACCGAGCCATAGGGCTCAAAACGGAGTTCAAATGAAAGGTAGATATACCACAGGTTTTAGGAGGAGATTGTTAGATAAAACCTGAGTTTTTCCTTCTTTAGATTCACACGATTACATTAATTCTCCATTTGACCATTTGACAAACACGTCGAATGGATTAACGAAGTTTTAGACGGCAATTTTGTAGGAAGTGGCACAGATTCAGTTGCCACAATCCAGCCATTTTTAGGATAGGTTATATTTAAATAGGAAATCTATTAAGAAGATTTCACAACCTTATTTTAAGCGCAGTCGAAATTTCAGTCATTCTCTCTCCTTGTTATTTTACGCATTTTATTTTTCTTCCAACAACCTCCTATAGACAATTTCCTCTCACCGAAAAGAAAGGATTTCCCTGGTCGATTATCAAAATATAACATGGGAAGGAAGGTCACTTGGCTAGGGACTGTCCCGAAGGACGCTCCAATAATGTCGGGGGTCAGTAGAGACGATTACGCATAGCAGATGCCCCCACCCAGAACCGCTCTCCAGCGAGAGCTTATGTCTCCACCAGCAAGGACACTAAAAACCCTGATGCGGCAGTGACAGGTATGTTATCTGTTCTTGGCCACTTTGCTTTGACATTGTTTGCGGGGTCTACGCAGTCCTTTATTTCCACTACTTTTGTTAGTCAAACAAAGATTGTGTTAGAACCCTTGTTACATGATTTCTTAGTGGGCACCCCAGCAGGGGTGGATATGGTTGCTGCTTATAGGGTAAGGAATGGTCACATAGTAGTATCAGGGGTTAGTTTAGACGTAGACTTAATGGTAGTTGATATGACCGTGTATGATGTAATTCTGGGCATGGATTGGTTAGCGGAAAACCATGCTAGCATAGATTGTCACAAGAAAGAGGTTATTTTTACGCCACCGTTCAAGCCCAGATTCAAATTCAAGGGCATGAGTCTGGTTACCATGCCCAAGGTGATATCGATGATGAAGGCAAAGAAGCTGGTCTAGCACAGAGCTTCGGTGATACTAGCCAGTGTGGCGAAAAACAAGAAAAAAGGAGTCTCCCTAACAACGTTTTCTGTAGTGATGAGTTCCCGGACGTGTTCCGAGAGGACTTGCCAGAAATTCCTCCATCCTGAGATGTCGATTTTGCAATAGAGCTGGAACCAGGTACTGGTCTTATATCCAAGGTCCCGTACCGCATGGCACCCGCTGAGCTGAAAGAACTCAAGACGCAACTACAAGAGCTGCTGGACAAAGGATTTATTAGACCTAGCATGTCGCCTTGCGGTGCACTGGTATATTCGTCAAGAAAAAGGATGGTTCCATGCGCCTGTGCATCGATTAAAAGGAGCTTAATAAGAGAACGGTGAAGAATAGGTATCCCCTCCCACGCACCAAGGACTTGTTCGACCATCTCAGAGAGGCCACAGTGTTTTCAAAGATGGATCTTCGTTCAGGTTACCATCAAATCAAGATAAAAAACGAGGACGTATCAAAAATAGCTTTTAGAACAAGGTATGGTCATTACGTGTTTGTGGTATTTTGGACTCACGAATGCCCCTGTAGTGTTCATGGAGCTGATGAATAGGGTGTTCAAGGAATATCTGGATACCTTTGTCATTGTATTCATAGACGATATCTTGGTATACTCAAAGACGGATCAGGAACACCAAATGCACCTGAGGAATGCTATGACAGTTCTAAAAGAAAATAAATTGTATGCCAAGTTCTCAGAGTGTGTGTTTTGGTTACGTGAAGTCTCTTTCCTAGGGCATGTGATATCCACAGAAGAGGTGTTAGTTGATCCTACCAATGTAGAAGTAGTCACCAACTGGGCTCGTCCAACTACTGTTACCGAGGTACGAAGCTTTCTAGGCTTGGCAGGCTACTACCGACGCTTTGTACAGGACTTTTCCAAGATAGTGGCACCACTAGCACGATTGACTCGAAAAGCTATGGCATTCATATGGCATTCCAAGACCTGAAGGAGAGAATGACGACTGCACCTGTGCTCACAATGCCTGACAGTATAGGGAACTACGCCATTTTTAGCGATGCTTCCAAAAAGGGCTTGGGATGCGTATTGATGCAACAGGGGAAGGTTATTTCCTACGCATCCAAGCAATTGAAGGACTATGGAAAGAATTATCCCAATCATGATTTAGAACTAGCAGCGGTAGTTTTTGCATTAAAGATATGGCGAGACTACCTTTATGGGGAGAGAACTCAAATTTATACTGATCATAAGAGCCTGAAGTATTTCTTCACCCAAAAGGATTTGAATATGAGACAGCGACGGTGGTTGGAACTAGTCAAGGATTATGACATTGACATTCAGTACCACCCCGGGAAGGCCAACGTGGTTGCAGATGCTCTAAGTAGGAAGATAGCGCATTCATCAACATTAATCACGAAGGAGACCAGGGTGCATGCAAATTTTGAGCGAGCTGAAATAGTAGTAGCATTGGAAGGTGTTAAGGCACAACTAGCTCGACTGACTGTAAAATCAACTCTTCGGCAGAGATTAGTTGAGGCTCAAGTAAGAGACCTTGGTTTGGCGAGGGTACTTAATGAAATGGAGATAGAACCAGCTGGTGGGTACTCTAACTCATCTGATGGTGGGTTGTTGTATCAAGGTCGTTTGTGTGTACCGATGATAGAGAAATTGAGAAATGAAATACTGAAAGAGGCACATAACTCCCCATTCGTCATGCACCCTGGCGGTACAAAAATGAGTCAGGACATCAGACCACACTTCTGGTATTGTGGTATGAAGAAGGATATTGCAAAATTCGTCAATAGATGCATGGTTATCCAACAAGTCAAGGCACTAGACAGAGACTAGCGAGGTTACTACAGCCTCTCAACATACTAGAATGGAAATGGGAGAACATTGCCATGGATTTCATAGTGGGCCTACCTAGGACGTTGAAGAGTTACACGGTCATATGGGTGATTATGGACAGATTGACAAAGTCAGCACACTTCCTCCCTGGCAAAGCCACATACATAGTGGACAATTGGGCACATATGTACATGGAAGAAATTGTCAGATTACATGGAGTTCCTGTGTCGATTGTATCAGATCGAGACCCACGTTTTACTTCAGTATTTTGTCGTGGACTCTAGAAAGCATTGGGCACTCGAATGGATTTCAGTACAACATTTCACCCACAGAAAGATGGACAAACGGAACACTTGAACCAAATGTTGCGAGCCTGTGTGCTTGACTTTACTGGGAGTTGGGACTTGAAGTTGCACCTCATGGAATTTGCTTATAATAACAACTATCAGGCGACAATTGACATGGCACCGTATGAGGCATTGTACGAAAAGCGGTGTAGGACACCATTATTCTAGAACGAAGTAGGAGAACGGGAACTGGTGGGTCCAGAGTTGGTCCAAGTCACGAACGAGGCGATGCTACAGATCAGGGAGAATGCGCACCACTCAGAGTAGACAAAAGAGTTATGCGGACTCGAGACGAAGAGACCTGAAGTTTGAAGTGGGCAACAGGTATTCCTGAAGGTGGCCCCCATGAAGGGCATCCTGAGGTTCGGACGCAAAGGCAAACTGAGTCTGCGCTTTATAGGACCCTTTGAAATTTTGGAGCGAATCGGTTAGCTGTAAGAGCCGTACAACTGGTAGTAAAGATGGTGTTATAAGGAAGAGCTTAGGATTGATTTCTCGCTAGAGTTATTCGCCTAAGATATTTGCCTCAAAGTTCATTGAAAATATGATTTCTCGCCGGAGTTCAAAACAGGGGATTCTTTATTGGGTAGCTGATTATTGGGGTTTTCAAGGCCAAATTTTTTCATGGAACCTCTTCCTTATCCTTCCCTCAAGCTAAAGGAATTAGTTTTGAGGAAGAGCGTGTGACCTTAATTTTGGAAAATCATCCTTGGTTTGGAACTTACCCAAAAATGTGGATTTTTCTTTTCTTGGGCATCTCGTTCTACAATGTTTTATCTCTCAATTCCTTCATCAAATTTACTTAACTTAATCCACTGAAGCTAAATGAATTCTCAATTTTAAAGAAAGGGACCGTAGATAAGAATTCGACACTTACCCTCAAATTCTACTCGAAACAGATTTCCTTCAATTAGACATGTTCTTGAGGTTATTTCTCTTCGTGGACTTCTATGAAAACACTCCTTGGAGTGCAGAAACTAATTGGAATTGGCCTTGCTTGGCGAAATTGCGTGTAAGCTTGGATTGGATTTTCAAACTTATTTTGAAGTTCTTCAATGACGGATTGGATTGGGCAATGTTTTCTAGGCACTTTCAGCACTCAATTCTTTCATAGAACTTGTAGGTAATCTTGTTTAGAAATTGTAGGAACAGGTTCGAAGGAAAATGGTGGAGTATTACTCTCGAATTGGAAGAAATTCAAGAGTAGGTGACCTAAAATGTAAACGTCTATTACTTGTGATTGGGAGATCGATTCAACTCGATTCAACTCGATTCTTGTTCCATACTATCGCCCCAACTTCAGACTTTATAGGGAAAGCTTAAACCGACGTTAAATCTCCGGAATCATCGTGATTTGGAGATTGAATTTTCTGGATAATTCTTCAAAAATATCTTCGAAATTAGAAAAATGTCATTTTTAGTCTTTTGGCTTGACTTTTCCTTTCCAATCTTTTTTCAAAGTTCTTAAATCCTTAAAATTTATTTTTAGGGTATAGAAATTTCTTGATTAAGACTATTTTCCTTACTTAAATGCCTTAATTCCTTTCCATGGTTTCCTTGAGTTACTTTTATAGTTACTTTGAGGTGATTTATATTTTTATATTCACCCATTTCCTCTTTCTTTTTTAGGTACTCCTATGTTGTTAGTCGAGGTGGGGAGTGAATGCTGTCATCAAGGGGATCGTTTTGAAACGTCAATCTGTCTTTGTGTTTGAGTCATTTGTACTTCTTTTTGTAATTGCATCCCAAACTCATTTCCCCATTTCTAATAAATTTGAACATCACCATTTGTATTTATTTTATTGTGGTGTTGTTTGTCATAATTTGACGGTAAATTTTATCAATTTTTTTTTATTCTACTATCAAGTTGTAATACTTTAAAGTCAATAGGTTTTGTTGGGCTATTTGAAGTTCTATTTGTAGCACGAGTTTAAGGGTTATTTCTAATCTTTATCATAGTAAAAGATGCATTTGCATAAGATTTGCATAGTAGTCACAAATTTTATTCAAACGGATATAGTTTTCATGGTAGTTTCTTTTCCCCTATCTTTCATTTCGAGATGACTTAATTAACTTGTGTGAATTAACCTATGAGAGGGAGATTTTAATCGAAACTATATTCTCAATGTTATTTCTATTAATAAAATCAACGTACTAAAATTGCCTTTTGCACTCTTTTTAGTTTGCGAGGGACGACAATTTTCATGACCCGATTTTATAGCTACTCGAAGCATGGATTGCAATGTTAGTTGATTCGAAAGGAAGAAAAATATTGGTAAGTTTACATTATACCAAAATACAATTTTAAGTTTATTTACAACCAATGAAAACAGTGCACAAAGACTCGACTGGAACAAAAAGACACAAAATCGACAGAGGCTCTCGGACCTAGGCTATATCTCTATAGCACCTACTTCAAATCACTACCATCTAGCATCTAGTCATTACCTGTGAAACATGTAAAAATGGGAGTGAATATAAAATACAAATAAGCAACCTACTTGTAGATTCTAAATCGTATTCATGGTTGATGTTAAAGTACCATACTCTAAAGTTGATCATAAGGCATAAACAGAATTATGTTCTGAGGACCTTGATCATGACGTTCTAAGTTCTGAATTTTGAGTACTTGGTCAACTTTTTGTCCGATCTATGCATTTATATGGTCCCTTGCCATAAAACAAGTTTAAAGAGAGTAGATTTCAATGGGTCGTCCATTTCCATTTCATACAAAATACATGAGAGGAGTTCTAACCCTAA
Source organism: Cucurbita argyrosperma subsp. sororia (assembly GCA_018691285.1). Classification (NCBI taxonomy): domain Eukaryota; kingdom Viridiplantae; phylum Streptophyta; class Magnoliopsida; order Cucurbitales; family Cucurbitaceae; genus Cucurbita; species Cucurbita argyrosperma. The sequence continues at coordinate 11,199,067 of CM031890.1, read as the reverse complement.
AACACTCCCTTAAAGACCTACTATATCACATGGTCGGTAACAATATGAATCTGAAGAAAAATCTATTTTGGGATTTGGACCAAGATTCAGAATCCAGTTGGTCTATAATCGCTCAGGCATTCTCCTGTGTCCCTTATCACAATCTCAGTCAAATATCCTACAAAGTAGAGTATCTCACTTAGGTGAGGAAAAATCTGAAATCGATATACCATACAAAGAGAGGTCTAGGGTGATTTACGGCACAAGACAAGTATGGGTAGAGTGGTATGTAGCTAATAATGTGTCATATTATGATTACCCTCTTGGTTATGCATTTATGAGGTTCATCCTATTTGGATTAGCTGCTAACCCTAAAGCACAAGTCATAAATTCATAGGTTCATGGTTCTAGTTGCAAGGGTTTGTCATAAGAGCTCAAGGAACAACTCAAGCATATGACATTTTTTAAGGTTCATAAATTCCTATGATATGAGCCAAGAGACATCAATCATATAATATACTTCAATGAAGATGTGAAGAAAATGTTGCTGAAATTATCAAAACATATTTCAATTCATGTCACATTCGAGAAGAATGAAGCTTCATTGTTACAAATTTTGGGAGGATCATAATTCAGAGTAATTTAGTTGATGTTTCTTTATTGTATTTTAAGACTTATTTACGTAGTGGTTAATTATGGCCATAAAGTATATATACTGGTTCATTATGGTCATAAACTAGGAAAGTTACACTGGAAAGCCTCATGGAATGTTAAGAGTTTTTATTTTGAGACTATATAATAACATGTATGTTATGTTTGTAAGAGAGACTCGAAAAATATAGTAAAAAGAACATTTGTGCTTTCCTTTCGTCAATGACTAAGTTTCTTTGCAATTATACGCAGTTTAGGTTGCATGTAAAATCATTCAAGCTCGACATGATCAATCTTGCTTGTGGAGTGATTCGAATCTCAAACAAGTATTCTTGCCTTAAGATATTTGATCAACAAGAATCATTCAAGCTAGACATGATCGATTTTACTTGTGGAGTGATTCAAATCTCAAACAAGTGTTCTTGTCGTGAGATATTCGATCAATAAGGTAATCTGAATCTTACTCCCCTTGTAGTGATTCCTTATCACCCTATTCCAAGCATACATGTCATAACCATGTCAATCCATCATAAAATCATACATAATTCATTCATAACATTATAAGTAGGTGTCATGTAAAGGTTTGGTTCATTCGAAATTCATTAAGACCATAAAATCAATATATAGGCATAGTAGGAGGATTTTTGTCATTTTTTTTACCCCTGTCGACGGTTTATGCTCTAAGCAGGCTTCTATGAACTTTAGATTTAGCTTGCATCCATATTTCATGATATTAGGCCATACTTTAAATTTTTATATACAATGGATATCATTTTGAGTCAATTTCATAATTTACTCGATTTTAGAGGGTCAGAGAGCTCAACTTCCTTCGATATCTATAGGAAAAATTTTCCTCTTCCTCCCATTAACCTAATGGTATATCCTTGTTGGACGAATTTTATTCTAGCCCTCTAAAAATCCATAAAACAAAGGCTTGATTGTAGCGTTTGAAGGATTCTTAGTTCAAATTGTGGGTACCAAATGGAAGACCTCACTTCTTTCGTTATAGCCCGCACCACCTTTGACCTCGAACTTCTCCAAATTGGCGGCTACAAAGACAAACTTTTCCACTTCCAACTTATCCAAGAAAATGGGAGACTTTAGCTGCATTTCTAGCTATCCTCCTTTTAAACACACTCGAGTCTCTCTTCATATAGCTATCTATCGTCCAACTTTTATCTAAGTCAACTCTTTTTCACTGGAGCATACTGGATGTTCAATAGAGCTTCACCTACGACTACATCTTTTATAAGGCTCATCATGAATCTCTCTTGAGTTTCTTTGCGAGTTCTTGTATTTCTTTCTTCAAACAACGTGAAAAAAATTCGAACATAAAAGGGAGTTTAGGGTTTGGAACAAAAGATGAGCTTTTTAAAACTAAGACTTGATAAAGATTAGTGAAAGACTTTCTTTATTTGGTCTAGATATCTTTTTGTTTTCTATATAAAATTATGAATGAGTGGGTCGAAGAATCATGTTTGAACACCATTCCCACATCGTCTTTGATCTTTGAATTTTGCACTTTTATAACCAATTAGTTTAATTGATTCAAACATACCCTTTGAAATAGTAAAATCAAGCCTACTTTTGATTAATTATATGAGTTTTTTTTGCCTTTTGAGTTAGAGATTGCTTTCCTTTTTCTTTTTGTTCAATCAATCATAAACAATCTAATTTAATTAAAAAGCTATTATAAGTTTGAATTTTCTAAACTTGCCTTAGATTTTTAAATTCATGTTCATGCTAACATGATTTATATCATTTTTATAAAAGGCAATGAAGAAGTACTTCTTGTGTCATTCAAGGGTGTTTATGGCACGTTGGTTCAATTGGGACTGAATCGTCTCTTTAATTTCTTTACCCCCGGACTTTGGAACACATTTGGTAGGTTGTATTCCTCAAACGCTCTGTTCGACAGTATTTTTTAGATCACCTGTTGACTCAAATCCAACTTCATTAATTTGTTCGATAAAAAACTTTGGTGGCATAGAAATATTTACGGGGAGAAGACAAATATATATATATATATATAACATTTTTTAAATGAGGGGATAGGTTTCCATTGAGCCCACGGTGCATCCACTTTTAAGGGCACAATCAAAACAACAAGAAGAAAAATTGAAAGAAAAATAACATGGGGGCGATAACGTGGCACGGGTGGACCAGTTAGAAAATGACACGTGACTATAACGGTGGGAGTGATAGGACACCTATTGTAACAGATCAGATAAAATAAAATAATAATAAAAAAAGTTCGGTCGGAGTTTTCGTTCACACACGATCCACGAAGTGCATCCGACGTCGGGATCACCACGAAAATCAAACTCGACCTTCATCCACCTCCAAGATACCTTCAAGAAGGAAAAATAGTGAGAAAAACGAGAAAGACAGAGAGAAAATCAACAAAAACAATCTCAAAGACCTTTACACACACCAGGGATAGATTTCGACGTTGCTTACACGTCGTACACCATCAAGGAAGGACGACAGAATGTCAGATTTTTGAGCCCTCTCAGATTCGAGAGTTTTAGGCCCTTATGAACCAAACAAACACCATAAACGGGATTAGGGGGAAGAGAACAGAAATCCAACCTAGTCCAGACCAAACCCTCTCGGCCCACCGACTCGCTAAGCCACCGAAACCAACCCAACACTACAGCCCAGACCCCTCGGCCCAACCCAGTCAGCCTCGACCCAATATCCGACCGACGCTCGAACCGGAAGCCCTCACTCCACGGCCCAAATCGTGCCTTAGCCCAACGCAAACCGCGGCTCGGCCTATCCTGTTAGTCGCAAACCAAACCCAAACCCGCAAAGCCCAGTCCACCTACGGACAGGCGCCAGTCCAATTCCGACGCTAACGGCCCAGCCCGATAACACAAAAGCCAGCCCAAGGGCCACAGCTGCGACCCGGACCACGACCCGAAACCAAGCCCGTACCCGACAACTCGCGCTCGACCCGAAACCGCTTGCACACGTGTCGCCCTCTGGTTGTGCCACGTCGAGAAGCAACAGTGTTTTTCAAAATAGACCTTCGATCAAGATACAATCAAATTAAGATTAAAAACAAAGATATACTGAAAATAGCCTTTCGAACTAGATATGGCCACTACGAGTTTGTAGTAATGTCTTTTGGCTCACCAATGTCCCAACGATGTTCATGGAATTAATGAACCGAGTATTCAAGGAGTGCTTAGACATGTTTGTGATGTGTTCATAGACGTCATCTTGATATACTCGAAAACGGACCAAGAACATCAAGAGCACCTCCGAAAAGCCCTAACTATCTTAAGGGAGAACAAGTTGTATGCCAAATTCTCTAAATACGAATTTTGACTACGACTTGAAATGCCCCACTATGGTCACCGAGGTACGAAGTTTCTTGGGATTCGCTGGTTACTATTGAAGGTTTGTCCGAGACTTCGCTAGAATAGCCTCGCCTCTCACCCAATTGACAAAAAAGGGCGTACCTTTCGTATGGGACAATACTTGTGAGGCCAACTTTCAGGATCTAAAACAAATATTAGTGTCCGCGCCAGTGCTCACGGTCCCAGAAAGCTCCATGGGATACATGAGTTACAGTGATGCATCCAAAAATGGCTAGGCTGCGTACTGATGCAACAGGGCATGGTTGTTGCGTACGCATCACGCCAATTAAAAGAATACGAGAAAAACTATCCTACACATGATTTGGAGTTTGTAGTGGTGGAGTTCGCATTAAAAATTTAGCGACATTACCTGTATGGTGAAAAGACCCAAATTTACATGGATCATAAAAGTCTAAAATACTTCTTCACACGAAAAGAATTTGAGACAACGTAGATGGCTAGAGTTAGTAAAAGAATACGACATAGATATCTAGTACCACATTGGAAAAGCAAATATAGTCGCAGACACACTAAGTTAAAAAACAGTACACTCTTCAGCCCTCGTCACAAAGGAGCCACGAGTGCGAGCTGACTTTGAACAAGATGACATAGCGGTAGTAACCAAGGAGGTTATAGTCCAGATAGCCTGACTTACAGTTCGTCCTGTTAAACCTAAAATAGATCATAACTGTATATACTAAAATAGTCTAAGATTTACTAGTTGTTATGATTTGAAGGGTTTGTTACCAAATCTATGATTTTATGGTTTGTTACCAAATCTATGATTTTATGGTTTGTTACCAAATCATAGATTTGGAATGTAATCTTCATTATACGCATCTATAAATACATGAGGTCGTGACCCAGATAGGTCATCGTGCCATTCAATCTAACACGTCCCACACTCAGACAGAGAATCATAGACTCACAACGTGAGGACCCTAGCCTAAACAAAATCCTAGACCAGTTCACAATAGACCCAGTGGAAGGTTTTTCTAAGTCAACAGAGGACGAACTAGTATGTCAAGGACGTTGATGTGTCCCAACTGTTAGTGAAATAAAGAACGAAATCCTAACCGAAGCACACAACTCACCCTTCTCGATACATCCAGGTGGTACGAAGATGTACCAAAACCTGAAACAACACTTCTGGTGGCAGAGTATGAAAAAGGATATCGTAGAATATGTGAGTAAATGTCTAGTGTGCCAACAAGTAAAAGTCCCTAGGCAGAAAACAGCCGAACTCCTACAACCTCTAAGCATACCGGAATGAAAATGGGAAAAATTGCTATGGATTTCATAGTAGGCTTACCCAAAACACTAAAGTGTTACACGGTAATTTGGGTAATTGTCGATCGACTAACAAACTCGGCACACTTCCTATCAGGTAAAGCAATGTATACAGTAGACAAGTTAGCTCAACTGTATGGAAAAGAAATTGTGAGGTTGCATGGAGTCCCGATATCAATAGTGTCGGATCGGGACCCGTGCTTTACGTCGGCCTTTTGGCGCGAATTCCAAAAAGCATTGGGTCCCCACCTCGACTTTAACACTGCCTTCCACCCACAAACTGATGGTCAAACGAAACGGTTAAACCAAATCCTAGAAGACATGCTTCGGGCATGTGTTGTGGATTTCACCGGGAGTTAGGACACTAAACTACACTTAATGGAATTCTCATACAACAACAGTTTCCAAGCAACAATCGGGATGACACCGTTTGAACCATTATATGGAAAACAGTATAGATCCCCATTGTGCTGGGACAATGTAGGAGAACGAGAACTGGTAAGACTCGAGCTGGTCTATATCACCAACGAAACGGTATAGAAAAATAGAGCAAGGATGCACATCGCACAAAGTAGACAAAAGAGCTACCAAACTTGAGGTAGATATACAAAACTTGCAAGGATCCATCCAACAGACATTTCTATATATATATATATGTATGTATATATCCAACGCCTCTAAGGTAAGATATACAAAACTTGGGGAGAAAGTATGTCTTAGGTATTAGGTCTTAGGTGGGACCCAACAAAATAAAGTTAAAAAAATAAATATTGTGGAAAGGAATTAAAATAAATATTATAAGGTAGGAATGGAGGATCTAATAGTTTTGAAAACATATTGAATTCTTTCCTTTATATTATTTATATCTTATTTGTTTATTGGTAAGTTGGAGTGGAAATATGAAATTACAAATTATTTAGACAAAGAAAAAATCTTGAAAATATATTGAATTCTTACCATCAAAATTTTAAATATATAATTAATTCATTATTATTATACTATTTTTAACTTAATAAAAATAAACTAATTAACTACAATAATTATCTAAAATTAATTAATGTAATAAAATTTTAATAGCATCCTTATACAATACCAAATACAATTATCTAATTTACAAAATATATATATATATATATATATATATATATTTGCCATTCACATCAAGATTTGAATTTAATTTTTAATTGGCTATAAAATTTTAAAATATATTCATAATTTGTCACTCGGTATAAGAAATAAAAAATACATATTGACAAAGTCTAATTCCCATATATTAAAAGTCACGGTGGACTAACTATTAATTATCAAATTTTGGCTAGCAAACATAAAATAAGATTAAATTAAAAAAAAAACAAGCATAAACTTTTCCCAAATATAAAAAATATAAAAAATACTCTTAGAAAATAGTTAATAATTTGTTTTCAAAAATACCCTTTAATTTTTAAAAGTGTTTCAAAAATATGTTCGAGTTTTTTAAAATTTCATTAATATCCATAAATTAAAAAAAAAACATCAAAAACACATTTAACCCACGATGATATAAGATGTATGATGATGATGATATGACTTAAAATGATGGTATTTCATATTAAGATGATGTGCATATACAAGACGTCATGGTGTATTATGGTGGAGTATTTTTTAGATACAACCCTAAATGAAGATAATGACGAGGAAAGTATGAAGACATGTTACTTAGAGTATTATGTGAATGATGTATAGAGTTTTGTCATACTAAAAATGTGAACTCTTCGGGTAAAATTAAATTTCAGAGAACAGTTTTAAGTTTGTAGATAGTTTATGGAAAGATTTTTTTTTTTTTTTTTTTTTTTTTTTTTTTTTTTTGTATAAAATTAAATAGTGTTGGTGCTATTTTCAAAATCTTATGTTTATTTGATATTATTTTTGAATAAATTAAAAAAATTAGAATAATTTTTATAAATTTAATTGAAAAAAAGTAATTTGAATGGGGAGGCATATGCTTAGCAGGTAGCCGATAAGAGAAGACCGAAGCAGACGCGTTGTTGTTAGTGTGGAAGTTGTCTGAAAATTTCTCAACAATTTCTAAGCTCTCTCTCTCTCTGTCTCTCTCTAGACAAAGCTCTCTGAGTTATGGAAGATGTTGGGTTCATAAATCCCCCTCTCTACCTCTCTCTCCTTGTTTCACCACATCACTCCTTCAAAGTTCAGGGAGTGAGTATCAGTTTGGAGAGGCATAGATATCAAGATGGATGTCAAAGGCAAGGCCAAGATGCCTCCCAACGAGGATGATAGCCCTAACCCCAAGAGGACTCGCCCTTCTTCTTCATCTGGCCCTTCTTCTCCATCTGGGTTCGCTCTCTCTCTCTCTCTCTTTCAATTTTTTTTTTTATTTATTCTGTTTTTTCTGGGTTTTTTTTAGGGTTTCTGGTTTTTCTAGGTTTTTCTGGTTGTTTTTTTAAGGGTTTTCTGTTTTTTTTTTTTTTTTTTTTTTTTTTTAAGGTTTTCTGGGTTTTTCTGGTTTTTTTTAAGGTTTTCTGGGTTTTCTAGGTTTTTTTTTTAGGTTTTCTGGTTTTTCTAGGTTTTCCGAGTTTTATAGGTTTTCTGTTTTTTTTTTTTTTTTTTTGGATTTTATGGTTTTCTGGTTTTTATTGTTGGACGATAAAAGTCCTATATCAGCTAATTTAGGGAATCATCCTACATCAGCTAATTTAGGGAATGATTATGGTTTTATAATCAAAGAATACTCTCTCCATTGGTAGAGGCTTTCTGGGGAAGCCTAAAGGAAAGCCATGAGAGCTTATGCTCAAAGTGAACAATATCATACCATTGTGGAGAGTCGTGTTCGTCTAACATGGTATCAGAGTCATGCCCTAAACTTAGTCGTGCCAGTAGATTGGTAAATCCTCAAACATTAAACAAAGAACTCCAAAAGAAAAAGGAGTCAAGCCTCCTCGATGGCAGTCGAAAATGACTAAGACTCCAAAGGAGTCGAGCCTCGATTAAGCAGAGGCGCACTTTGTTCGAGGGGAGATATAATCAAAGAATACTCTCTTCATTGGTACGTGGCCTTTTGGGGAAACCTAAAGCAAAGCTTTGAGAGCTTATGCTCAAAGTGGACAATATCATACCATTGTGGAGAGTCGTATTCGTGTAACATTTCGGATTTTTATGAGTTTTCTGTTCTGGTTTTTTTAAGATTTGTGGTTTTTTTTTTTTTTTTTTTTTTTGAATTTTCTAGGTTTTTGTAGGTTGTGATGTTGTTGTTGGATTCTTTTTTTGTTAAATAGTATTGGAGCTGGATCTGTAGCTGAAGGTGAACTTTCCATGGTTGAATTTTTGTCTCGATTTCAACCTCACTTGACCAACTTGGTATTTTATTTTATTTTATTTATTTTTATGACATCCAAACTTGAATATCAAACTCATTTCTGACATTGGTTCGGTGTTTTTAAGATACACAAGGAAGTGGAGAATGCACTTCAAACTCATTTGGAATTACTGAGGTTCGTTTTTCAACTTCTATTCTCGTTTTGTGAAATTAACAATATAGTCCGTGACGTTTAGATATAATTTCATAAGAATTTTGTTTTTAGTTTTCTGTGTACAATAATTGTATTTGTTTTCTCATCATTTCTTTACCGTCTTTTTATGTTAGATCGAATAAAATACTTGATTTGTTAATTAATTAAAAAGAAAAAAAAAGAATAGTTATCTCAAACCCCTTAGTTATTTTATTTTCAAATTTGTAACAATATTTATAACAATTTATGTTGGTTTTGATCTTCGTTCAAAGCACCCTGACACAATCGAACCAGAAAGAAATGAAATAAATAACACGGTAACTTGAGGAGACAGTTTCTTTGTATTAAGGTAGTTGTGGTAAAACGCACGATTACTAACTTCTTAATGCATGACTGACGAGTCACATTCCGTGATGTTTAATGTTCGGGTTTAAACAAGTCGAGCTTCTTGATTCACAATTTAGTTACTATTTGAAGCACACGACATAATGTTACATATTCATATTACTGATTTCTTAATGCATGATTGACTGTTACATTCCGTGATGTTTAATGTTCGAGTTTGAACAAGTCGAGCTTCTTGACTCACAATCTAGTTACTATTTGAAGCACACTACATAATGTTACATATTCGTATTATTGATTTCTTAATGCATGATGGTCACATTCCGTGATGTTTAATGTTCGGATTTGAATAAGTCGAGCTTATTGACTCACAATTTAGTCGCACAACATAATGTTACACATTTGTATTATTAAGAAGTATATTATTTGAATTAACGTTGTATTTTAAACTATGGTTTGGTTTCATCGTATAGAGAAAGGAGAGAGGGTGGAGAAGTAGCAATTATTGGAGGAGGGATTGAGAAGTTCAAGCTAGTTTTCTACAACCAACCAGCCTCCACTATCTTCACCAACAGTGAAATCCAAGCAGAAAATGGTGAGGCTGTGTGGGTTGCAATTTATGATGCCACAACCAATGCCATAGTCCGCACGGGTCCTCTGTCATCGGCCCCGATTGTGCTCGTCCTTCTCGATGGAGACTATGATGAAACTAATCGTAGTTTGAGTGAATTGAAGCGAAACATTTTATCCCCGAGAGAAGGGAAAAGGCCTTTACTGGTTGGTGATGGTATCAAACTCATTTTGGAGAATGGCTTTGCTTCGATTAAGTGTGTCTGTATCACAGACAACTCGAGTTGGATGAAATCCAAGAAGTTTCGTTTGGGAGTGATGATTATTGATGAAAACATTCTTGCCATGTATCCGACCATTGGGGCTGCGGTGTCCCAACCTTTCAGGGTCATGGATCATCGTGGAGAAGGTAAGCTCTATCTTATTACTGAAATTATCTTGTTAACAGTTTTACACCGTTGAATGGATGATTCTTCTTCTTTACATGATTTCAGTGAACAAGAAGCATCATCCTCCGAGCAGAGAAGATGAAGTTTGGCGACTGGAAGGGATAGGAAAAGATGGGGCATATCACAAAAACTTATCACTACATGGCATCAATACTGTGGGCGACTTCGTGCTGAAATACGACGAAATAGGTTGGGCCGCTCTGAAAAAGGTAAACCAACAAAATCAAAATAAAACCCTCTTCTTATTTCTTTCTATTTCGGTAATTTATTTTGGTGTGCTTCGAGAAAGAATCAAAACCAACAAAATAACAATTTGTGCAGCTGCTTGGTACCAAAGTTCCAAAGAAAACCTGGACAATGATGGTTCAAAATGCTTTTGAGTGTTTGAGTTATCCCGATCCATCTTTGGAGGTTACACACTCTCTTTGAACTTTTATATCTGTACATTGAAAAAGTGAGCTTTAAATTAAGTCGATGTTGTATGAAAACAGGTAAATTTTTCAACAAATAATGTCATGGGAGATCAAGCTTTCAACGAAAGCGTTGACATTTTTGGGCAAAACAATTTGGATAATGGGTATGAGAGCCCGGGAAACTACTTTTCAGAAAACTTTGGATACGGGCTTGCTGATGGTACGGTGGTTCAACATATTAAACATTTTTAAAGTATAGGATCGTTGTTAAATGCTTGTTAAAACTAATATGATTTGAATCACAGGTTTGCCGTCATTGCTTACCGATGAAGCTCCTGCTTCATATGACCCAGCTGCAGCCACAACTATGCAAGTACTCACACCCAACACGATCAACGGCATTTGACAAAGTGAGTATCCAAACTCAAATGATTCATACGAATCACTATCTTTTACCGTTCTATGCAACAATAACTTAAGTCAGACTCTTTCCTTTAGATTTGATATAAACTTCACCTTATTCGACATATACCTCTGGTATATGTAAAACATTTCGTATTGGTGGTTTGTTTTAATTAGTTGTCTGTTACTTGTTTTCTCTATGATTCAGACATTTGCATCCTTGAATTCTGTCGACTATAATCCAGACAATGATTTTGGTTCATTTATTTGTGGATATCTTTATTTATTTATTTATTTATTTATTATTATTATTATAGTTTGTCTGCAACAATGAAAGTTGCCGTTTGTCTAAAAAATTTCCATAAACTTTCAAAGTTTCAATAATGCCCTTCAACTTTAAGAAAAGTCTGAAAAATATCCTTAACTGTCTAAAGTTCAAGGGTATTTTTGAGAAAAGTACAAAGTTTAGAGATATTTTTAAGCTAAATTAATAAAAATACTCTCGACGTTGTTGCAGTTTGTCTAAAAAATTCCCATAAACTTTCAAAAATTTCAATAATGCCCTTCAACTTTCAAAAAAGTCTAAAAAATACCATTAAACTTTCAAAAGTTCAAGGGTATTTTCGAGAAAAGTACAAAGTTTAGGGATATTTTAAAGCTAAATTAATAAAAATACCCTCGAACGTTGTTGCAGTTTGTCTAAAAAATTCCCATAAACTTTCAAAAGTTGCAATAATGTCCTTCAATTTTCAAAAAAGTTCAAAAATACCCTTATCGGATGGAGATCCATAATACTTTGTTTAAAAAATATTCTTGAACAAATAACATTAAAACATTTGCAGATAATTTATAAAGTATCGGTAGACAGATTTTGTTGATAGTATGATTTTTTTTTTAAAGAATATAGTAATTATAAGTAAGGAAAATAGTATGGGTGGTTTTAAAATTTTATAAAAGAGTTATGAAATTAAATATTAAATATTTGGTCGAAGGATTTAGTTTTTATTAAATATAACAAAAAAAAAAAAAAAAAAAAAAAAAAACAAATAAACATGGGACTATGTTCTGTCGAACCTTAAATATAATATTTCTTGTCTGTACAATTAATTTTAAATAACAATATTTTTAAATAAATTACTTTTTTATTTTCTCTCTTTTCCTATTTCGAAAAACTTTGGGGAGTTGTAAAAAATTATAATTCGAGGGATTAATTATATAATTTTAATTAAATTATGATTATGCTAACCACGTGACAATGTAATTGTCACTATTTCCAAGATAATTAGGGTTTGTTAACTTTAAAAATTGGATAAGTAGAGTTATTCAATAGTTAATTTGTACATACCTAAAGAACATATATATATATATATATACACACACACACGAAGCTCGACCCAACCACGAAGACAGAAAATGGCCCAGACATACGAAGCCCAAGTCATGACCCGTGCAAACTCGAGAGCTCGACACAACCCCACTCAACAACCCGTGCGCGCTCTAGCCCTTATTACGTGTGTGACACGTGTTGACTACTCGACTCGTTTGATTTGGCTCGACTTCGGCGCGACTCAAGGACTCCACGACTCAAAATTGGCGTATTCAGCCCAGGACTCGAATTTGGACGTCGTTCCCTATGCCCTGGACCCTCTCAAAGCTGATTTTGACCTTATTTAAGGCAATTAAGGTCACTATAAGTTTCGACTATTCAATTTAGGTGGTTTGTTAAAAGAATTAAATGGATAATTATAAGATAGTGAAGTACCTCCACCTAGGTTGATATGAACTTTGAGGAATGAATCAAACCAATCTCGAAAATAAAATAGAACGTCGGCTAAGGCTAATCAAGTAAGTGATCCTACTATCGACTTAGTCAGAAGACTTGTCTTATGTATAATAACACGTGTCCAATGGCCCTTCCACGTATCATGTATGTTCATGTGATATTATGATGTGTTATGATGTTGTAATTTGATATGGTATTATGATGCGTTAGAATGATACTATGATGTTATGATGATATGATGTACTATGATGCTATGATATGTTGGGATGATGATACATTATAATATGATGACAAGTAGGGGTCTAAATGGTCTGGGTTGGGTTGGGTTGGGTTGGGTTATGAAAATTTTCGGTTAGGTTCAGGTTGGGTTGTCAATTTTTTTTTAAAAAAATTATACGGATACAATCTTAGATAAAATATATTAAAAGTTTAGGACAAACACAAATCAATCTATAATTATTCACAAAAAAAAAAAAAAAAAAAAAAAAAAAAAAAAATCATCGAGCGAAAATTGTAACGTATTAAAACATAGTTTAACATTGTCATAAAACTGAAGACAATTAAATACCGAAAAAATAATTTAATTGAAATATGTTTATTGATACGTGACCTTAGAGGGTCCTAAATTGTTAGAAAAATAACAAAATAATAAAAACAAACATATATTTGCCGATATCGGCATACATGTTCTTAGTCCTGGCCTTAGAAAACCCATTAATACAAAAGAATTCTTAATATATTCTATATATTTTTATTTGTCTCGGGTCAACCCAAATGTTTTGCCCACGAACTCGAAACCGAACCGATTTAGTTCAAGTTCAGAAAAATAAACCCAATCCTACGCGAAATCGAACCGATTCAGTTCGGGTTCAGAAAAATGAACCCAACCCTACTCGAAATGCTAATCCAACCCAACCCAACCCTTATAGTTCGGGTTGGGTTACTCTGAGTTGTCGGGTTGAATGTACACCCCTAATGACAAGAAATGTATGATGATGGTATAATACAATACGATGATATCTCGTGTCATGATGATGTGCATGTATGAGATGTCATGTTACAGTGTGATAAAGAGTTTTCTGATACACAACCCCTAGATGATATTATAAATCATGAATGTATGAGAGCTTATGCATCTATATTACCCAGAGTAATATGTAATGGATGTATGAGATTGTGTCATATGAATGATTTAAGATGAAAATTATAGGGACTTCATACATATTGTATGTTCATTTACATCGAGTTACTTCTTCATTTATGATAATGAGTACGAACACGTCCACTATGATGATGATGATCATCATCATCATCATACTTGCATGATATTCGAGAGTTTGTTATACCTCCAGACGTCTAGCTACAACAAACTAGTTCGACTATGCAGGCCCAAAGGGTGTGCGAGCCCACCTAGCGGAACCACACTCGCACGTGTGAGTCGGGTGTATAGAAAAATACTACACATCCAAACTCCATTTATCTTGGAAACGGTGACCGTACACGTGACTGGCCTAATCATAATTTAGTTAATATTATATAATTAATCCCTCAAATTATAATTTTTTACAACTCCCCAAATCTTCCTCCGATATGGGTTCTTCGAAATAAGGAAAAGAGAAAAATAAAATAATTTTCCCCATTATCCACCAATTAATTTAAAACTAAAAGAATAATTAATATTGTTCATATTTTGGTTGTGTAAAAATATTATTATTTTAAATTACTTTACCGACAAAGACATATTAATTTAAGGTTTGACAGAACATAGTCCCATGTTTATTTGTTTTTATTATATTTAATAAAAACTATATCCTCCAACCAATTAATTAGAGCATTGAAAATATATTTAATATTATAATAGTCACACACATTAAAATTTGTACCCATAAAAAAAAATTAATTAATAAAAATATCCATAAAATTTGTATTTGTCTAAAAAAAAATATCCTTAATATTTCAAAAAAAAAAAAAAAAAAAAATTCTATGCTCGGATAATTTGTTTCAAAAATACCCTTCTGTTATACCTTTAATTTTAAATTTTTTTATTAATGCCTTTCAATTTTTTCAAAAAAAAAAAAAAAAATACAAAATTATCTTTACCCTCGGTATTATATTTAAGAAATAATCATAAAATTTTAAAAAGTAATATTAACACATTTTATCTTTATAAAAAAATTCATACCGTCAATATCTGGACAGAAACTGTCTATCAACACCTTTTAAACTTTTTGCAAATGTTTTATAAAGTTATGAGTATTTTTGAAACGTGATATTAATGGTAAATGTATTTTTTATTTTTTGTTTTTAAAAATTAAAGGTATTTTTGAAGTTTTTTAAAAAGTAAAGTTTAAAATGTTTTTTATTTTTAAAGATGTTTTTGAATTTTTTTTTAAAAAATAAAAGGTAATGACCGTTTTCAAAAACCCTTTAAAAAATAAAAGGGTATTTTTGGAACAGTATTTTAAAGTTTAATGGTATCTGTTAAACAAAGTATTAACGGTTTCCATCCAAAACTTAATGGGTATTTTTGAATTTTTTTTTAAAGTTTAATAGTATTTTTTAGATCGTAAATCTAAAAAACAATAATAACAAATAATAAAAAATTAAAAAAGATATCCACAAATAAATGAACCAAAATGATTGTCTGAATGATAGTCGACAGAATTCAAGAATCCAAATGTCTGAATCAGAGAAAAAATAAGTAACAGACAACGAACTAAAACAAACCGTCAATAGGAAATGTTTTACATATACCAGAGGTATATGTCGAATAAGGTGAAGTTTATATCAAATCTAAAGGAAAGAGTCTGACTTAAGTTATTGTTGCATAGAACGGTAAAAGATAGTGATTCGTATGAATCATTTGAGTTTGGAAACTTACTTTGTCAAATATCGTTGATCGTGTTGGGTGTGAATGCTTGCATACCTGTGGCTGCAGTTGCGTCATATGAAGCTGGAGCTTCACTGGTAAGCAACGGCGGCAAACCTGTGATTGAAATCATATCGGTGTTAACAAGTATTTAGACAACGACCCTGAATTTTAAAAATGTTAATCACTGTACCAGCAAGCTCAAAAAGCCTATATCCAAAGTCATCCTCAGTTAAGTACATTCGTGGACTCTCACCAGCATACTCCAAATTATTTTGCTCAAGAATGTCAAGGCCTTCGTTGAAAGCTTCATCTCCCGCGACATTATTTAACGACAAATATACCTGTTTTCATATAACATCGACTTGGTTTAAAGCTCTCTATTTCAGTATACAGAAATAAAAGTTCAAAGAGAGTGTGTAACCTCTGAGGATGGCTCGAATATAGGATAACTCTGACACTCAAAAGCGTTTGCAACCATCATCATCCATGTTTTCTTTGGAACTTTAGTACCGAGCAACTGCACAAAATGTTATTTGGTTGGTTTTTGACCCTCGCTCGAAGCACACCAAAAATGAATAAATGAAATAGAAAGAGATAAGAAAAGGGTTTCGTTTTGATTTTCTTGGGCTACCTTTTTTAGAGCGGTTGGACCTATTTCTTGGTGTTTCAGCACAAAGGCGCCCACAGTTTTGATGCCATGGGAGGATAAGTTTTTGTGATATGCGCCATCTTTTCCTATCCCTTCCAATCGCCAAACTTCATCTTCTACGCTCGGAGGATGATGCTTCTTGTTCACTGAAATCATGTAAAGAAGAAGAATCATTCATTCATTCAACGGTACAAAACTATTAAATAGACAGAGTTTACCTTCTCCACGGTGATCCATGGCCCTAAAAGGTTGAGACACCGCAGCCCCAATGGTCGGATACATGGCTAGAATGTTTTCATCAATAATCATCACTCCCAAACGAAACTTCTTAGATTTCATCCAACTCGAGTTGTCTGTGATACAGACACACTTAATCGAAGCAAAGCCATTCTCCAAAATGAGTTTGATACCATCACCAACCAGTAAAGGCCTTTTCCCATCTCTTGGGGATAAAATGTTTCGCTTCAATTCACTCAAACTACGATTAGTTTCATCATAGTCTCCGTCGAGAAGGACGAGCCCAACCAGGGCCGATGACAGAGGACCCGTGCGGACTATGGCATTGGTTGTGGTATCATAAATTGCAACCCTAACAGCCTCACCATTTTCTGCTTTGATTTCATTGTTGGTGAAGATAGTGTTGGCTGGTTGGTTGCAGAAAACTAGCTTGAACTTCTCAATCCCTCCTTCAACAATTGCTTCTTCTCCCATCTCTTTCCTCTCTCTATATGACCGGACCCGACCAGACCAAACCATAGTTTAAAACAATATAGTTTTTCGTAACAGGAATATGTAACATTACGTCGTGTTCCTCAAATAAAGATTAAATTTTCAGGTAATAAGTTCGATTTGTTTAAAACCGAGCATTAAGCATCACATTGGAATCATGGAATATAGCAGTCATGCATTAAGAAGTTAATAATCTTGGAGCATTTAGGAAAACAGTCGTACGTCTTACAACAAGCAATTAGTACAAAGAAACTCTCTATTCAAGTTATCGTGTTATTTATTTCATATCTTTCCGATCCAGTTATTCGTTTCGGTATGCTTCGAACGAATATCAAAAGTGAGAATATTTGTTAAAATTACCCCACGTAAATGGTAGTGAAAGTTATCTGTTTATAATCATTTACATAATAGAGAATTATGGTAAATTATAAATACGAAAACAACAATAGATGGATACAAGATATTTGTCTATAATAAAAGGATGAATATGATACCTATGTTAAGCGGTAACGTAACACAACTATCCTTAACAAAAACAAACACAATTATCGTACACAGAGAACTAAAAACAAAATTACGGACTACATTATTAACTTCACGAAAACTTAGAGACTAAAGTTTTTTTTAACGAAATAGAATCGAATCAAATAAAAAGTACAAGAAATATATGGAATTTAAAATACGAACCTTAGTGATTTTAAAAGAGGATGAACGTGAGTTTGAAGTGCATTCTTCACTTCCTTGTGTACCTAAAAAACATCGAAGGGATGTCAGAGATGAGTTTCATATTCATGTTTGGATCTTAACAATAATGTTTGAAACAATAAAAAACAATACCAAGTTGCTCAAGAGAGGTTGGATTCGAGACAAAAGATCAACCAGGGAACGATCATCTTCAGCTACAGTTCCAGCTTTAGTACTATAAGGAAAAAAAAAAAAAAAAAAAAAAAAAAAAAAAAAAACATTCCGACAAGAACCTCAAAACCTAGAAAAACCAGAAAAAAAAAAATTGAGTTTGAAAAATCTTTTGACCCGAACCACTCGAATATAATTCACAATCCAACCTAAATATCTATTTTCGGGTTTGGTTGTCGGGATGCTTTTTATTTTTCTAATTATTTTAAAGAAATCATATTTATCCACGGAACATGTTACGGGCTAACTAAAATTTCTTAAAATTAAAATATCAAATATTTACAAGTCAAAATTTATCAATAACCTCTCAGCTGCAGCGTTAGATTATAATCCTATTTTCGAATTGGTCGTGGGACAAGTCCCTGTTTTTTATTTTTCATTTTGAAAAAATGTTCACAAATGATTATAAAAAAAAACAAATATAAAGCACAAATTTATTTTAATTTATAAAAGAAGAGAAAACAAGAAATAATAAATAATAATGAATAAAGGAATAGTTGAAATTCTTTATTGTCATAGATCTGATGAATTATCAAAATTTAAATTCGGGTTCATCACGTTATCCAATCATATGAACACAGTAAAAGAATCTCAAAACAAAAACAAGAACTTGAGAGATCTGAACAAAATCAAACATGAAAAAAATCAAAACTCAGAAAGAATCAAATACGATAGAAACAATTATAGCTTGAATCAAATCATTAGAATCGATGAACTTTGAGAGAGAGAGAACGAACCGAGATGAAGAAGGGCGAGTTCTCTTAGGGTTAGGGTTGTGATCATCATCATTAGGAGGCATCTTGGCCTTGCCCTTGCCCTTGCCCTTGGCATCCATTTTGATATCTATGGCTCTTCAAACTGATACTCACTCCCTGAAATTTGGAGTGATGTGGTGAAAGAGGGAGAGAGAGGAGGAGAAGAGGGATTTATGAACTCAACATCTTCCATAACAGAGAGAGAGAGAGAGCTTTGTTTAGAGAGAGATAGAGAGAGAGCTAGAGAGAGAGTGGAAGCTTAGAAATTGTTGAGAAATTTTCAGACGACTTCCAATATGAACAAACCTTCTAGTCTTCTCTATTCGGCAACCGTATAAAATAATATTCTTACACGGTTTTAAATTTTTGAAAGTAGCATTAACACTATTTACTTTTCTAAAACATAAAAGAAAATTCTTGTGATAGCGGGACAGTGATTGTGTAGTACTTGTTCTAATCGAACGAACAAGTCAGCCTTGAGAAATTCAGACGTTGACGTATGTGCAGGTCTCGAGTCACGTTACGAGAAAACGTTTAGAAAAGCGAGGAAATACATTAGAAACAGGTTTGAAGAATGGAAGAAATAAACGTTATATGACGGCTTAAACGGCATATAACTCAAGAGTATTTGACTCGTTCTCACTTCTTCGTACGTGTTTTACGTGGTACTAACCGAGGGTATTTTTTAAACCCTTTTGAAAATTAGAGGGTATTTTTTAAAACAAATTATTAACTATTTGATATTTAATTACAAATTAGTTCATAATTAATCGTTAGCCCACCTAACAAATAATACATGACGTATAATATATGGTAATTAGACTTTGTCAATATGTATTTTTTATTTCTGATACCGAGCGACAAATTATGAATATATTTTAAATTTTTATGGCCCATTAAACATTAAATTCAAATTTTGATGGTCAATTATTTTTAAAATTTCAGAATTCTTTCGTGTTAAACGTTTTGAATCAAATATCTGAAAATTAGATGATTATGTTCGGTATGGATGCTATTATATTCAAATAATTTTATTACAATAATTAATTTTAGATAATTATTGGAGTTAATTAACTTAACATTAATAAAAATAAAATTTAACCAATTAATTAGTACAAGAATTAATTATGTATTTAAATTTTTTATAGCAAGAATTCAATATCTTTTCAAAACTATTAGATTCCATTTCAACATTATATATTTATTTTTTTTAACTTTATTTTGTTGGGTCCCACCTAAACCTAAGACCTAAGACCTAAGACCTAAGACCTAAGACAAACTTCCTCCCCAAGTTTTGTGTATCTATATGGGAGGCGTTCGATACATACATACATACATACATACATACATACATACATACATACATACATACATAGGAGTGGGATATGTTAGCTATGCTTATCTTTTGCTATGTCGAGATGTCTACGGGATGGATCGGAGATTGATGAACGTTTTCTATCCTCGTTTTTCATTTCTATATAAAAAAAATTATTATTATATATACACACAAATGGGGATGAGATAAGTGTAACGACTCTAAATTTTTACTTTAATCTAAAGGTATTTCTATACTTTAAACGCTGAATTTATTTTAGATGGGCTCTTATCGTAGCTGTCACATAAGTTTATCTTTTATTACCTCATGAAAACGAATACAACGGAAAGAAAGGAAAAACAACTCTGAAATAAATGTTTTATACTAACCTATGATTTATTAATGCGATTACAATTCAACTTATACTAACCGATGCAAATGGGAATTCAACCTATACTAACCTATACTATGAATGCAAATGAAATTCAACCTATACTGACCTATACTACGAATGGAAAACAACTATTTTATGCATGTGCCATGATCCTGAGATGTGATGGGCTGCAGGGTTTTGGTTGCGAACTCTGTTGTTGGGCTGCGGTTTGTTTCGATGGGCCGATGGTTGAATCGTTGAGTCGAGAGGGTTTTGGATCGCGGGTCGGAGATTGGGTTGGACTTCGTCTTCTTCGCCCGATTACCAGAGAGTTTTTCTCAGTGACTCTTTCTCTCTCCTCGATCACGTCGTTTCGACGTCCTTTTTCCTCCATTTCTGAGTCTCCTCCTCCCTCTAATCTCGTTTATGGTGTTTGTTTGGTTCGTAAGGGCCTAACACTCGGATCTGAGAGGGTCTAAAAACCCGACGTTCTGTCTTCCTTCCCCGACGAACCACGATGTGTAAGCAACGTCGAAATCTATCCTTGGTGTGTGTAAAGGTCTATGGGATTGTTTTTGTGATGTAGACCAGAGGTTTTGAAGTCGATTTCGTATGGTTTGGCTTCGCCGGAACATCGTCGGTTTCTTCCTCAAACTCTCACTTCCTTGCAGGCAGTTTGGCTGAGGGTTGGGGTCTGTTGTTGTGGTGACCCCCAAAGTTTGGCGAGGCTCGTGGGTCATGTAAGAACGAAAACTCCGACGTTCGCCGGAGTTTCAATCTCGCCGACGACCGCAGTTATTATTATTATTTTTTTTATTTTTTTTATCTGATCCATTACAATAGGAATCATAGCACGAGTAGGAAATTGGGTAAGGTAAGGAAGAGAGAATATAATCACGGTCCCTTCCCCGTTTAGTCAACAAGAAGAAATCTCTCATCACTCCCTCTTCCATTTCCCGTCTAAACAAGGAATCCTCGCTCGGTTTGAGGTAGGCCTCCACAATTTAAATTTACATTTGTAATATCTGAAAAAATTTATCAAAATGAATTGACAAATTTTATTAGGCAATGATTTAGTTTGTGTTGTTTATAAACACATAGGTTCGGTAGGTAATTTATTGATCTGTACGGGGAAGAATATTTCATTAAATTAGAACTTAGAATTGTTGGATGATGAAAGTCCTAGGTCGACTAATTTAAGGAATGATCATAGGTTTATAATCAAAGAATGCTCTCTTTATTGGAACGAGACCTTTTGGAAAAGCCCAAAGCAAAGCTATGAGAACATATGCTCAAAGTCGACAATATCATACCATTGTGGAGATTCATCATAACGTGTTTAAAATAATTATAAAATAATTAAGAATCCTTTCTCCCATACTAAAGGTTGATTAGATAGTTGTTTGTTAGTTTATTCCTATTATAAACGATTTTCACCCGACCCACAAATATTTTATAAGATTTTGTTCGATTCGGGTCAATTCGAAACTCGATCCGAACCTATCCAATTCTAAAAAATTAACCCAACCCAACCTAACCTAACCTAACCCGAAATGCTATCTAATCCAACTCAACCCTTATAATTCGAGTTGGGTCGGTTCGAATTTTCGAGTTCAATCCATACCCCTTCTTTGGATATCTGTAACGACCCTCTTTTTTTCTCGAACATCCTTACAACTCGACATCTACAATTATTCGAGTAGCCAAAATTTTCACCAAAAGAAAGTGTGTTCCACGTTTCGTTTTGTTTTTTTCCCTAAAGAAAGTCGTCCACTTTCCTCACCTTGTAACACAAGTTTGAAGCCACCCATGTAAGCCTTTGACTTTTCAACCTCCATTTGACAATTTATTTTTTCTTTTAATTGTTTTTTCAATATTCAAAAGTGACTCGTGTCCGATAAACATCCCATACTTATCAAATAAATCACGAACGCTACTGGGGTGGGAGCGATCCTGGTACAGGATAAGATAAAGGGCAAAATCCCTGAATTTGGTGGAAAAACCGCCAATACCTTGCGTTTTCTTCCAAGTTCGATTTTGGGGCGTAACATTGTGGTTGTTCCCTCGACTGACCGAGAAAAATACCTTCAACCGACAAAGCATTTCTTTCCTTTACTGCTTGGCCACTCACATGTTGTCAATGTTCGGGGGGGGGGGGGGGGGTGCAGGGCGGACGATTTCAAAGTGGACTCTGGGCTGCCTTTTCAATCAATCTCAGCCCGACCCCTAATTACTAGACCATGAACTAAGCTCATTTTACACCGCTCGTCTATTTTCACAAATACATTTACCACATTTACCCTCCGTACCCGTTTAAAACTTTCAAAAGTAATATTAAAAAAAAAGTTAAGAGGGCGTTAATATTATTTTTAAAATTTCATTGATATTTTTAAAATACAGTACTAACAGTAAAGAAATTTTTGATTTTTTTAAACAAATAGAAAGGTATTAATGAAACTTTTTAAAGTTTAAGGGTATTTTTTGAAACACTATTAAAAGTTCATAAATATTTTTGAAACAAAATTCTAACGGTTTCCATCCAAAACTAAGGTAAAACTATTTTGAATGTGATATCCTACCTTGGTTGGGGAATAGAACAAAATACCGTTTATAAGAGATAGAAACCTTCTCCTAGTAGACGCGTTTTCAAAACCTTGAGGGAAGCCCGTAAGGAAAAGTCCAAAGAGGACAATATTTGCTAGTGGTGGGCGAAATTTAGTTATATTTAGGGATGTCGATGAATTATGTATGTTAACTATGATAGATATGTCGAGTATACGTATGTATGTCTCATAGGAACATTATGTCATGAAAGGAATGGAAGTATGATTTGCATGATAATTATATAACACGATTTGAAACTATGAAACCTCATGCATGTTGTATGACATGAGTATCGAGATACTTCTCCATTTAAAAGTTTTAATAATACATTTAAATTTTGAAAAATGTATAAAAAGTACTTGTAACATTAGATTTATTTAGAAACCGTTTGTATTTTATTTCAAAACTACCCTTGATCTTTTTGTTTGAAAAATACTATTTTTACACGACTAACTTGTTGGTTGAGTTAGAACAAGTGTAGCAATATAAAAAGAGTATGATTAGAGTGATTATAATACAATGCACCTTATTACAGAAATCTAATAAAATAATAAAAATAAACACTCTCACAGTAACGGCCTAGATTCACCGCTAGCAAATATTGTTCTCTGTAGGCTTTCCCTTTCAGGCTTGGGAAGGTTTCCACAGCCTTATAAATGGTGATTTGTTCTCCTCCCAACCAATGTGGGATATCACAATCCACCCCCCTTCGGGGCCAAGCGTTCTCGCTGGCACTCTTTCCCTCCTCCAATCGATGTGGGACCGCCCCCAAATCCACCCCCTTTTTGGGCTCAGCGTCCTTACTGACACACCTCGTGTCTACCCCCCTTCGGGGAACAGTGAGAAGGCTGGTCCTCCCCAACCAATGTGGGATATCACAATCCACCTCCCTTCGGGGCCTAGTGTTCTCGTTGACACTCTTTCTCTCCTCCGATCGATGTGGGACCGCCCCCAAATCCACTCCCTTTTTGGGCCCAACGTCCTTACTAGCACACCTCGTGTCTACCCCTCTTCGGGGAACAGTGAGAAGGCCTCCCCAACCAATGTGGGATATCAAAATCCACCCCCCTTCGGGGCCTAGTGTCCTCGTTGGCACTCTTTCTCTCCTCCGATTGATGTGTGACCGCCCCCAAATCCACCCCATTTTTGGGCCCAGCGTCCTTACTGGCACACCTCGTGTCTACCCCCCGTCGGGGAACAGCGAGAAGGCTAGCACATCGTCCGGTGCCTGGCTCTGATACCATTTGTAACAATCCAGATCCACCGCTAACAGATATTGTCTTCTTTGGACTTTTCCTTTCGAGCTTCCCCTCAAGGCTACGCGTGTGCTAGGGGAAGGTTTCCACACTCTTATAAATGATGGTTTGTTCTCCTCCCTCACAAACCTGTCAGATCGCACTCACCAGAATAGATAGGCAAATTTAAGAAGTCAAAATAACTAAATCCAAAAAAAAAAAAAAAAAAAAAAAAAAAAAAAAATCACGTGTACTATCACTCTTGCAATTATTGTCACGTGTCATTTTCCAATTGGTCCACCCGTGCCACGTTATGGCCCCCATACTATTTTTCTTTCAATTCTTCTCGTTGCTGTTTTGACTCTGTCCCTAAAAGTAGATGGGCCATGGGCTTAATGAAACCTAAAACCTCATTTAAAAAATATTATATTATTTTTTTTTTGTCTCCCCACATGAATATTTCTATGCCACCAAAATATATAAAATGATGAAATGGGCACGGATCACGTCGAAGCTTCTTGTCGAACAAATTAAAGAAGTTGGTTTTGAGTCGACGGATGATCTAAAAAATTGCTGAATAGAGCATTTGAGGAAGACAACCTGCCAAATGTGTTCCAAAGTCCACGGGTAAAGAAGTCAAAGAGACAGTTTAGTCATAGCCGAACCAACTAAGATCATAGGAAGCGACCCCTATAACCACTAAAAGTAGTTGGAGCAAGGTTTTTTTCTGGATGTTTTTCTTCCCTACTTTTGTTGCCAAAACCTTACATATTAGACTAGATAGTAGAGTGAGAGAGAGAAAGTGCTTCTCACTCGACTCGTGCGAGTCACTGCTGCTTGAATGACATAAGAAGTATTTCTTTCATTGTCTTCAAAATTTAATGCAAGTTTAAAAAATTCGAACTTATAATAGTTTTTTAATTAAATTAGAGGTAAGTTTTTGTTTATGATTGATAGAACAAAGAGGTAAGCTTTAAAAGTTCTATCATCAATCTCTAACTCGAAAAGAAACAAACTCATATAATTGAGAAAAAAGTAGCATTGATTTTACTTTTTCAAACTATGATGATGAGGTACACGTTTGAATACATTAAACTAATTGGACATTGAAGTGCAAAATTCAAAGATCAAACATCATGTGGGAATGGTGTTCAAACATGATCCTTGGAGCCACTCTTTGATAATTATATAAAGAAAAAGAAAAAGATATGTTGACCAAATAAAGAAAGTCTTCCACTTGTCTTTGTCAAGTCATAGCTTTTAAAAAGTTCATCTTTCGGTTCCATACCCTAAAATCCTTTTTACGTTGGAATTCTTTTCACATTCTTCTAGGAAAGAAATACAAGATGACACAAATTCAATAATTGATCATTTGCATAGACTCGAAGGAGCAATTACAAGTTCGATCTAGGAGTTATTCATTTTATAACCCGTTCTTAGTTGGAATCAATTCATTAAGTTTATTTTTATTTATTTATTATTATTTTTTATTTTTTTATTTTTGTAAAAGTTTGCAATGATACTAGAAGGACCTCTAGCTTTGCAAAAATCTAGTATTGTTGGCGCTTATTACAAGAACTAGAAAAGAAACTCAGAAGATGAGCCTTATAAAAGATATAGTCATGGTTGAAGCTCTATTCGACATCCAGTATGCTCTAGTGAAGAGGAGTTGACCTAGATAAGAGTTAGACGAATGGATGGTTGTATGAGAGAGACTAAACTGTGTTCAAAGGTAGTGTTGTTGATAATGCTGCTGGATTGAATTGCGCCATACATATGAAAGAGTATACAATAATGCTATATTTGATGAATCAAATATCATGGTCTAATAACAAACCATTCTGATTAGTTGATAATATTAATTGAGTTTCCCATTTTCTAGATAAAGGAAAAAACACATAGTATATAAGTAAGAACAACTATTTCCAATAGTAAATCATGGGATGTTGGAAATCGGGCACTTACTCGACCCCAACATGTTAAGACTGGAACGTGACTAGGGAGCAAGAAAAACTCGTATTCTCTCGTTGGGGTAAGCAAAGGCTTCCACTTCATTTGCCATGTTGATTTTTCCTTCTTTTATTCAATCTTAGATTTTGTGCTTCAAAGTCTAGCTTGCATCCGTCGCCTAACCCGATCTCCCATAATTGAGACCTAACCAAATGATTCAAATTCTTTTTATGTCCAAAGTAGATAATATCATACTATTTTGTACAACTACGTGGAGAGTTTGTTGTAATAATGCCCAAAATAATAGAGAAGTCAAAAATGGCAAAAATGTAATTTTTCAATTTTGAATGAAACGGGTTGATTTTTAACTCATTATTGAAAAGAAATCTCAAGTGGCCAGAGAAGTTTCCAACAGAGATTTGTGCTTATCCAAATTTGAATCCTTCAAATGCTAAAACTAAACTAATCAGGCAAGTGATTTTGCTATTGGCATGATTATATTTGATGTTGACACGTGTCCTGTGATTCGGTACATGTCATATTTATTGATATCTATGAATCTTTTATGGATCGATATGCTTGTGTGTAGCAAAATTATATTTGATGTTGACACGTGCCCTCAATGATATGTTTGGGATAAGATACAAAAAGGATGCGATAAACATAATGTAATGATAGGAGTATGATATGTTCATGAAACGTTAAGGTTAGGTTACCTATCGAACTACTATGGATATGAGAGATTGATAAAAGAATATGGTTAGGTTATGGGTAGAAAGGGATACGATTATGATAGATTGATAGAACGATAGCGTCACGATACGTTCCTGTAACGATATGACTAAGATACGTTCATATAGCGATGTGACTGTGAGAGATATAAGAATGTTAAGGCTATGATAAGTTAAGGAACAATATGACAACGAAGTGTTTACGATATGATATGATTATGATACGACATGTGAATGACAGATATATATATATATATATATATATATATATATATATATATATATATATATATATATTTTGATATGATATGAAAATTAAATGAAATATGTTATGGTACAACTGTGATAAATTGACATGTTTATGATAAAAATGAACTCAAACCAACCCGTAAAGATAATCCTACTTAACTTAACCCTTAGTTCAGGTTGAGTTGGTCCGGGTTATCGGGTTGCCAAGTTGAATGTACACCTCTAGTTTTGATACTGACCTAAGTCTAACTTGATTTAGGACCTATCAGCGAACTTCCAAGAAATTTGGAGCTCCCAATTAGCCTAAAAGGAAGCTTCGAAGGGTATGCTTCATTCCTGTAAATAATACACTGATTTAGGAAGTAATACTTGTAGGATGCGCTTGGTTTTGCATGCATGCTAGAGTAAATTTCCCCTAGGTGGCTAGATCTAATGATCCTCTATACTTAAGGAGATGTTACCCCCTCCTTCTTACTTCGGTGTCGTACCGTTGAGCTAGGTGAGATGCTAGTTAGGGAGATGTTACTCTTCCCTTCCTACTCCGGTGTGGTACCGTTGAGCTAGGCGAGACGCCAGTTAGGGAGGTGTTACTCTTCCCTTCCTACTCCGGTGTGGTACTGTTGAGCTTTATCAGATGCCTGTTAGGGAAGTGTTACTCAGTCATAGATCGATTACTCTTCATGGGGATCCATGTAATACCTGAAGAAAGAGAAATAGAAATAGAAAAAGAAAAGAAAAAAAATAGAAAAAGTCGAGAGGGGCAAATAGGTAAGTTTGCCCCTCCAACCACGGGTCCAAATGAAACCCTATCAAGAGTCCTGCAAAAGAGAAATAGTGAGAGAAAGATGTTAGAGCGAACCTAGAGAGAGGAGGAAGAATGAACCACCGGAAGACTCACCGAAAACTACCGTCGGAGTCTATTCCGGTCAAGATCATGATGCAAGGAGCCTTTCTTGGAAGGGAAAAGAGAATGTGGGTGGCCGGAGTCCCATTTTCTATCAAGAAATCAGAAGAACCCGCGAGGTAAGATCTTGAACGTTTTCTCAGATCTACGGTTTTCTTAGTGAATCAAGATCTGAAATCTTGATATATTCATCTAGGAACAACTCTCTACAGGATCTTTGAAGAAGTTTGGCTGAAACCTCGATTCGAAGGCAGAAACCCGAGAATCGTCCAAGAACGGAGAGAGAAGAAATTCCGACAGCCACGTCTCGACGGCAGGCGGCGAAACGCGACTGGGCAGGCAGGGGACACGTGCCAAGCGTCGGCCGGAGCTACGTAGCTCCGGTGAGAAGGTGACACGTGTCACCTTCAAACCCAAACCAGCTGCGGCCTATACGAGCGAACTGACTTGCTGACTCACCAACCCGAACCGAGGCCTCTAGACTATGACTACGCAGAGAGCGCGCGCGTGTGGTACTCGTGAGTAGACCTTCTCCCGACGCGTGAGGACGTGTGGGAGCACATGAGGGTTAGTTTCGGCCTGTCCAACTTTTGTCTGCCTGATTTTCATCCCGATTTTGATTCTAATCATATTTTTATGTGACTTAGGACCTAATTGGAGAAAATCAGTATTCTTGGACACGCTCTTTGTGCAGGAGCGTTAGCGAAAGGGCACGCGTCAACAAGTAAGTCACCACCCGGTATTTAGGAAGAAATACTTGTAGGATTCGCTTGGATTGCATGTATGCTAGTACCTTTGCCTTAGAGTTATCTCTCCATGAATGAGATTAGTCGGATTGATTATTATAAGTGTATTGGGTGAATTGCCTGAGTATTGCTTGTATGCTTTAAGCTTCCGCCGTACGTATGCATGCGTTTAATTTATGTTGGAATTGTGTATTTCGCATTTTGGGTGCTTGATGGATGAGTTCGCCACCATGCCTAGTTTGCATGAATTATATATTATGATGTTAGAAGACGGTTACATGCACACTCTATTATTTGCTAGGGCCTATTTCTATGATAAGCATAGGGAATTCCTGTTAGGAGCGATAAGTCGCTCCTCTAGCCAGACTTAATCTTCCCTTAGGAATTTAGCGGAATACCATGACAACAAGGTACCTCTGGAGTGTTCATAGATTGCTAGGGGGAGAACGGTATCTTTAGCTTCATAGGAGAACCAAGGGTTCCTGACCAGTCCTCACTGCTCTTACCCATTTCGCATGGGAAATGTGTCCCCATGTCGTACAGCCCATTAGCTGCATGGGAACGGGTTGGGTCGCGCCCCCCATAGGGGGACTATATGGGCTTAGGGGTATTCAGCACACCCCTAGGCTAGATACCATGTAGTCTTAGATAGCCATGTAGAGGTAGCGCCTCATAGAGAGATACCGACCATATCAGCTTGGCGTAAGAAACCTCTAGGTGTCTAATGAAAGGACGATGAACCGGTGAAACCCAAGGGGCAAGCTCCAACAGACTAAGATTAGAACCAGATGTCCTAGAACCGAATTAGGAGACCGTGGGAACCTGTTAAGTTAGAATGCGAAGAGAGCCTACAAGTAGGTGGCTTACTGAGTATAATTTTTATACTCATTCCTTTCTACCTTTTTTGTCAGGTGCCGGTCGAGGTGGAGGAGTGTTTGAGAGCTGTGCGGTCACAGAGGGGGTCGTTCCGGAGCGTCAGTTACTTTTCGATCTTTTGGAGTCTTTTGCAAATTCCTTTTATAATTGTATTGTATTTCCTTTTTGTAAATTTAAATCCTCTCTTGAAATATTTGAAAATTACACTCCCCTTTCTTCTATTTTAATTTTATTGGATTTTCATCTTTTTATTTTCTTTTCTTTTTGTTTGTTTTTTATTTCGTCTTTTGTGTCACGGTCTGAGCTTCGAAGCCTCAAAAATCGGGTCGTGACAATCCATCTTATGGTAAGATGTTGATCATGGGGGTGGGTCAAAGTCCCTGCATGATGAGTCTGTCCTGTGGAAGGACGTTGACCATGCAGTGACTAATTCTAGCTGGGTTGTACGAGGGGTACATGTAGTTATGAAGGAGCACCTCATCCTCAAACGCTAAATACCGCTTCAAAGGTTAAGTTCCTTCCACTCTGAATTGTGTACTGATAGTACTAAGACTCTAGGGTCTAGAGCATAGTTGGTGGTTCCCTCCTAAACTTGGATGCAATTAAGAGCCTACAAGTAGGTTGCTTAATGGGTATGTTTTTATACTCACCCCATTTTCCCTTTTATTTTTCAGGTACCGATCGAGGTGGGGAGGTGTTCGAGAGCTGCATTGCTACATAGGGGTGTCGTTTCGGAGCGTTAGTCCCTTGTCCGTCTTTTAGAATTTTTTTGTATTTCATTTTATATTTGTAATTCCTTTTGTAATAATTTGAAAAAACTTCTCTAACTTTTATTTTAATTAAATGGTATTTTTTTTATCTTTTATTTACTCTTATTTTCTTTTCTTTTCTTTTTGTTTGTTTTCGATTTCGTCTTTTTAGTTACGATTCGGTTTTTCGCAGCCTCAAATTTTGGGTCGTGACAGTACCACACCGGAGTAGGAAGGGAAGAGTAACACCTCCTTAACTGGCGTCTCGCCTAGCTCAACAGTACCACACCGGAGTAGGAAGGGAAGTGGAGTATACCCGAACGCTATACCAGCTACTGTCGGCTAAGAGGTCATCTCTCTACGCCTCAGGGTCCTAACGTGGTTCTCTATGTCTCAAGGGTAGTTAAGACTATTGAGTTAGGAACTTGACTTCCAAATTCACTCATTCAAGACTTCTAAGTCTATAACAATCCACGGTTAAAAGGGTCTCTCCCTCTATGCGTCCCTCACGACACCACTGACCGTAACATTAGGAGGATCCCCTATCTAAACCCTTCTCAATCCCTGCAAGAGTACAGCCTAGGCATAACACAACACTACAACTTATCATTCATATCATATGTTCACAAAATCATTCAACAAGAGTTTATGTATGATTAACAATGCACTCTTCTTCTTATGTATACAGTAGCGACCTTAAATTAAGTAGAAAATTTTGGGTCGTTACATGTTCCGATCGAGTCGATAGTAATGCCACTTACATGGTTGGCCTTAGCCAAAATTCTATCTAGCTCCAAATTGGTTTGCTTTCGTCCTTCGAATTCGTTCTCACTTATGTCGAGGCTTCACTTATTTTGAATATACATTTAAATGCCTCATTAAAAATAATTCCATGTTTTTATTGTTTCTAAATCGTGGTTGTTAGTAAAACTTAGATTTAAAAAATATGTCAATATTATTTCATGTTGCTTGGATCATACCATCCAAATATTATTGGTTATAATATTATTTTTCTTAGGAACAATTTAAAAACAGTTTAACTCTTCTTAGATTTTTACTTTTCTTTCTATCTGTCTTTTTGTTTTCTTTTGCCAATTTTGATGGATTCTTACTTTTTTTTTTTTTTAAAAAAAAAAAAAAAAAAAAAAAAAAAACATGACAATGTATCATGAGGCCATTTGCTAGAACACTTAAATGGTTCTTTGTATTTAATTTCTAACTAAAATCAAAATAGTTGTAGAAAAGGAAGATCTTATTAGATGATGAAAGTCCCACATCAGCTGATTTAGGGAATGATCATGAGTTTATAATCAAAGAATACTATCTCCATTGGAATGAGGCTTTTCGTGGAAGCCCAAAGCAAAGTCATGACATCATGGGTTTATAATCAAATAATACTATTCCAGTCATGACATCATGGGTTTATAATCAAATAATACTATCTCCATTGGAATGAGGCCTTTCGTGGAAGCCCAAAGTCATGACATCATGAGTTTATAATCAAAGAATACTATCTCCATTGGAATGAGGTTTTTCGGGGAAGCCCAAAGCAAAGTCATGACATCATGGGTTTATAATCAAATAATACTATCTCCATTGGAATGAGGCCTTTCGGGGAAGCCCAAAGCAAAGTCATGACATCATGAGTTTATAATCAAAGAATACTATCTCCATTGGAATGAGGTTTTTCGGGGAAGCCCAAGTCAAAGCCATGACATCATGGGTTTATAATCAAAGAATACTATCTCTATTAGAATGAGCCATGACATCATGGGTTTATAATCAAAGAATACTATCTCCATTGGAATAAGGCCGTTCGGGGAAGCCCAAAGCAAAGCCATGACATCATGGATTTATAATCAAAGAATACTATCTCCATTGGAATAAGGCCTTTCGGGGAAGCCCAAAGCAAAACCATGACATCATGGGTTTATAATCAAAGAATACTATCTCCATTGGAATAAGGCCGTTCGGGGAAGCCCAAAGCAAAGCCATGACATCATGGATTTATAATCAAAGAATACTATCTCCATTGGAATAAGGCCTTTCGGGGAAGCCCAAAGCAAAGCCATGACATCATGGGTTTATAATCAAATAATTCTATATTGTGAGAGGTTAATGGAGAGTGGAAAAATAGGTTATCATTTTCTTACGGTTGTTACAATTTGAATGGCTTTATAATAAACTTGTAAATCCATAGTAGGTTATCATTTTCTTACGGTTGTTACAATTTGAATGGCTTTATAATAAACTTGTAAATCCATAGTCTTGCTATAAAATATTTCAAACTTGTAAGATTCGGATGGCTTTATAATAAACTTGTATTCGGATGGCTTTATAATAAACTTGTAAATCTATAGTCTTGCTATAAAATATTTTAAACTTGTAAGATTCAGATTACCTTGTTGATCGAATATCTCAAGGCAAGAACATTTGTTTAAGATTCGAATCACTTCAAAAGTAAGATCAATCATGTCTAGCTTGAATGATTCTTGTTGATCAAATATCTCAACGCAAGAATACTTGTTTGAGATTCGAATCACTCCACAAGTAAGATCATTACCTTGTTGATCGAATATCTCAAGGCAAGAACATTTGTTTGAGATTCGAATCACTTCAAAAGCAAGATCAATCATGTCTAGCTTGAATGATTCTTGTTGATCAAATATCTCAACGCAAGAATACTTGTTTGAGATTCGAATCACTCCACAAGTAAGATCGAAATGTTTGAGATTTGAGTCAGTCCAAAAGCAAGATCAATTATCTCTAACTTGAATGATTCTTGTTGATCAAATATCTCAAGGCAAGAACACTTGTTTGAGATTCGAATCATTACACAAGCAAGATCGATCATGTCTAGCCTAAATGATTCTACATACAACCTAACTAAATAGAATTGCAAATAAACTTAGTCATTGGCTAAAAGAAAGCACAGATGCTTCTTTTACTATATTTCCAAGTCTATCTTACAAATACAATATACATGACTTTATATAGCCTCAAAATTAAACTCAAAATTAAAGTATTAAAGACATTTCAAGAGTTGTAATATTCATACGTTATGACCAGAATTAACCATTTGACATGAATTGAAATATCTTTTGATAACTTCAACAATATTTTCTTTTAAAATATATTGTAGGATTGATGTCTCTTGGTTCACATCATAAGCGATTATCAATTTTCTTTTTGGGGCAGAAAATTATAAGTTTAATCTTTAAATTTATAATTTAATGTCGAGTAATTCACTAAATTTTTAAAACTATTTAATAAATATTTATACGTTCAATTTTGTGTTTGATAAAAATTTAAATTATAAAAGTTTGTAAAAAAATTCTCTAACTTTCACTTATGCCAAACTCATTTTAAGATATTACACCAAAAATTGAATTTTATGTCAAACAATTTTGTATAAAAAATGGATACGTGAGTCTAAAAAGTAAACATCAAATTAGTCAAAGGTTTATTAGCACTAATTATCTTATTAGTCCGAGTTTTTTAAATACTCATAAACTTATTAAACACAAAATTAAAACTTGTAGTAATAAAAAATGGTTAAATTAATAAAAATATCTATAAACGTTACACTTTGTCTCAAAAATACAGCTAAACTTTTAAAAGTTTCAATAATACTCTTAATCTTTCAAAAAAAAAAAAAAAAATCTAAAAAATACCCTTTTAACTTTAGTTTTGAAGGAAAACGGTTTATATTTTGTTTCAAAAATACCATTGAATGGTTAACCGTGTTTATACCTTGAATTTTAAAAAGTTTCATTAATATCTTTCAACTTTTTTAAAAAATTCAAAAAATACGTTTATTGTTAGTATTATATTTAAAAAAAACACTCATAAAATTTTAAAAATAGCATTAACACACTTTAATTTTATAAAAAAAAAAAAAATCATACTATCAATATATAGACAAAAATTGTTTATCAATACTTTATAAATTATCTGCAAACGTTCTAATATTACTTTGGAAAGTTCATGAATATTTTTCAAACGTGGTATTAACCGTAAATTTTTTTTTTTTTTTTTTTTTTTTTTGTTAAGTTGGAAGGTATTTTTGAAACTTTTAAAAAGGTTTAAAGATGTTTTTGAAGTTAAAAAAAAAAAAAAAAATTAAAGGTATTAATGAAACATTCCAAAACTCAAAGGGTATTTTTGAAACATTTTAAAAGTTAAAAAGGGTATTTTTGGAACAAGGTCTAGTTCAAAACTTACGGTAAGAGTATTTTTTATTTTTTAAAAGTTTAATGGCATTTTTTAGACTTTTTGAAAGTTGAAGGGCATTATTGAAACTTTTAAAAGAAAAGTTTATGGGAATGTTTTAGACAAACGACCAGATATTTTTGTTAATTTAGCTTTAAAATATCCCTCAACTTTCTACTATGTCTCAAAAATACCCTTGAACTTTTAAAAGTTTAATGATATTTTTTGAGGCTTTTATTTTAAGCTTGAAGGCATTATTGAAACTTTTGAAAATTTATGAGAACTTATAAACGACAAAATTCCATATTTTTATTAATTTAGCTTTAAAATATCCCTAAACTTTGCCGTTTATCTTAAAAATATTCTTGAACTTTTAAAAATTTAATGGTATTTTTTCATACTTTTTTGAAACTTTTAAAAATTTATAAGAATTTTTTAGACAAACTGCAAAGTTCGGTATTTTTATTAATTTAGCTTAAAAATACCCCTAAACTTTTACTTTGTCTCAAAAATACCTCTGAACTTTTATTTTGTCTCAAAAATACCTCTAAACTTTTACTTTGTCTTAAAAATACCTCTAAACTTTCAAAATTTTTAATAGTATCTTTCAATTTTTTTTTTCTTTTTAAAACCTTTTATCATTATTTTGGATGGAACTCTTAGTACTTTATTAAAAAAAAAAAAAACATTATTGAGTGAAACCTAGTACTAATTATTTTGTCAATATACTCATGGTGAATGCATTTTTGAAAATTTTTTTAAAATTTAAAATGGGTTTATGAAGTTTTTAAAAAGTTTAAAAGCATTAATGAAATCTTGAAAGTTTATGAGTGTTTTTTTAAACACTTTTGGAACTTGAAAAGATGTTTTTCTGAACCATTTTAAAAGTTCTTATTTCTGAAACAAAATAATATTAATGGTTTCCATCTAAAACTACGGACCAAAACATATTTTTTTTCAGTGTAAAGGTTTTATGAACTTTTAGAAATTCAAGAATATATTTAAGATAAATGATATTTTTATTAATTTAAAATTATAAAATAAACTATAATATGGGTGTATATATATAAATATATAAACAAAAAAAAAAACGATACCCACATACTAAATGAACCAAAATCATTGTATGAATTATGCAAATGTAGCATTCAAAGTAACATACAACCAATTAAAACAAATCACCAATAGAAAATGTTAAATAGAAAATGTTACATATACAAGAGGTATATGTCGAATAAGGTGAAGTTTATATCAAATGTAAAGGAAAGAGTCTGACTTAAGTTATTGTTGCATAGAACGGTAAAAGATAGTGATTCGTATGAATCATTTGAGTTTGGATACTCACTTTGTCAAATGTCGTTGATCGTGTTGGGTGTGAGTGCTTGCATAGCTGTGGCTGCAGCTGCATCATATGAAGCTGGAGCTTCACCGTTAAACAAGGTTGACAAATCTGCGATTCAAATCATTTCAGTTTTAACAAGTATTTAGGCAATGATCTTTAAACTTTAAAAATGTTGAATCACGGTACCATCAAACCCAGCAAGCCCATATCCAAAGTCATCATCGTCGAAGTACATTTGTGAACTCTCGTACTCGTAATCCAAATTAGTTTGCTCAAGAATGTCAAGACCTCTTTGAAAGCTTCATCTCCCATCACATTATTTGCCAACAAATATGCCTATTTTCATATTAACATCAACTTCGTTTAAACTTTTTTTTTTTTTTTTTTTGAAGCATACAGAAATAAAAGTTTCGAGAGAGTGTGTAACCTCTGAGGATGGCTCGTTTATGGGTCTTTGACACTCCAAAGCGTTTTCAATCATCATCATCCATGTTTTCCTTGGAACTTTGTTACCCAGCAACTGCACAAATTGTTATTTTGTTACCCAGCAGCTCCATCAAACCACATCAAAATGAATAACCGAATAGAAAGAATAAGAAGAAAGTAAAATGTATATCTAATGGAGCACTAACAATCCTTTCCAAAAGGCCTATGATATTGGCTAATATAGGGATTCCATTTAGTTATATTAAGGGATGTTAATGAATCATGTATATTAACTAGGAGTATGATATTGGCTTTAGGCTTCTCAAAAAGGCCTCGTGCCAATGGAAAGTGTATTCTTAGATTATAAACCCATGACCATTCCCTAAATTAACCAATGTGGGACACTTTCATCTAACATAATATACATATATATGTCTTATAGGAACATTATATTAGGTTTTGACAGAAGAATAACCAAGTAAAAAACATAAACAATTGAATTTTGAAGTGATTATATTATTGAATACTAAACATGGCTTTTATAGCTTTACAAATAACCACAAATAGAAACGGTATGTTAACAATCTCTCCTTGAACTTATTCTTCATTGTCAAGAATTAGTTGAAGTTAGAAAAAAGTCTGCACACCAAGTTCTTCACGCCAGTTTTCGAAATGCTTCTGATTTTAAAGGCTTTGTCAACAAATCAGCAAGTTGATTTCGGGTACCACAAAGTTATAAATTAACTGTTCTTTCTTTTGTAAGATCTCTAAGAAAGTGAAATCTTACTCTCATGTGTTTGGAACGAACATGTAGAACTGAATTTTTTTTTTATAGCTTAATAGTTGAAGTATTATCACACATTAGCTTTGTTCCTTCTATTTGAGAGTGACCAATCTCTTTGAGTATCCTCCTCATCCAAACAGCTTGACATGCACAGACACTAGCAGCAACAAACTCAGCTTCTATGGTTGATAAGGTGACTATAGCCTGCTTACGAGAAGACCAAGCTACTGCTCCTCCACTCATCATAAGCACATAGCCTGAAGTACTCTTACTATTGAATCCTTTTTTGATGAAGTAGGATTCTATTCAACTAAATCAGGTTCCAGGTGCTTGTTTTAATCCGTAGAGAGCCTTTTAGAGTTTGTACACGATCTCCTCACTTCCCTTTTTCTCATAGCCTCTTGGTTGTTCAACATCTTTTAACTCGCCATATAAAAAAGTTGATTTGACATCTAACTGATAGAGTTTCCAACCTTTTTGTACTGCAAAAACAATGATCATTCTCACATTATCCATTCTGGCCACAAGTGTGTACACTTATGTATAATCAATTCCATGCTCGTGTGTAGCCTTTTACAACCAATCTTGCTTTGTATTTATTAACTTCTACATACTCATTTAGCTTGGTTTTATAAATCCAATTCACTCCTAATTCCTTTGCTCCAGATGGTAGAACCACCCAGTTCCATGTTTGATTTTTTTCAATGGATTTGATTTTTTCATCCATAGTCAATCACCATTTTGGGTTTTTGAAAGGTTCCTCAAAATTCACAAGATCTGAAATCATCAAGAATAGTCATATTTTCTTCATCCTTTACCGATAAACCTTCACCAAAATTATAATTTGCTAACCATACAGGTGGATGTCGATTTCTCCCATCCCTTATTGTCAAATCTGGTGCAACAGCTACTGATAAATTGTTTTTAGCAACTGGTTCAATTATTTCAGCAACCGGTTCAGTCGTTTCTTCCGTGATTTTTCCTTCTTTGTTTTTTAGCAACTAGTTCAATTGTTTCAACAACCAGTTTAGTCATTTCCTCTGTGACTTCTCCTTTGGCTATGTTCTCATCAATTTCAATATTTTTTCTCCAGTCACCTTCAAAAAAATTTCAATCTCATTCACGATCTTCCTCAAAAGCAACATTAAAACTTACTATAATTTTATTTTTAGTCGAATTAAACATTCTATAGCCTTCGGATTCGCTGCTGACTCCAAATAAAACATATGTTACACTTTTATCTTCAAGTTTGCTTCTTTTGGCATCTGGAATATGGACATGTCTCACACATCTAAAAACTCTGAAATAATCTACTGATGGTTTCACTATGCTCCAAGCCTCTTTTGGTGTTATGTCATTTACTACAAGAGTGGGTGATTCACCTGACTACTTCAAGCCAGAAATTTTTAGGCACTTTCTTCTCTGTTAGCATAGCTCTTACCAAGTTCATCACAGTGCGATTTTTACGTTCGGCCACTCCATTTTGCTATGGGGTATAGGTTGTGGTCAATTGTTTCTTCACTCCATGTTGTTTGTAAAAATTGTTGAATTCTATAGAGTTGAATTCTCCCCCTCTGTCTGTCTTTGAACATTTTACAGGCATTCCAATTTCTTTTTCCACCGTTGCTTTGAAACATTTGAAATGATAAAATGCTCCGGATTTTTCTACAAGAAAATAACTCCATGTGTTCCTTGAAAAATCATCTATAAAGTATAACAAATACTTTTTTTGGCCACTTGAAGCGGGTGAAATTGGACCACATAGATATGCATGAACATGACCCAATCTATCCATTGCTCAACATTTGCCCATTTTTTGAAATGGAGTTCAATCATTTTTTGAAATGGAATTCGATGTTGCTTACCTTTCATATATGCCTCATAGGTAGTGTTGAAATGGAGTTCGATGTTGCCTGTCTTTTATACATGCCTTACAAGTAGTGTTTGAAGCTACAATTTGCAGCAAGCCTTTCACCATGTTTTTGTGTTTCAAGGTGCACAAGCCTTTGTAGCCGAGATGACCATAACAATGGTGTCAAAGTGTTTACCATCTTTGAACAGCACTGCTACTCACTTTTTCGTGTAGTTGTCCAATTATCAAGAGATTATTTTTGAGTTCAGGTACCCAATACACATTACTAATAATGTAATGAATCTCATGCAAAGTTAATTTCACTGCACCCTTCCCGTGAGAAAAGGTCTTGTTTAAACTTGAAAACATACCTTCATTTGCACACATATGGTTTGAGCAACTAGAATCTAAGAAATCACTCCTTTTTACTTCATGTCTTTCCATATAAGCCATTAACAATATTTC
Organism: Cucurbita argyrosperma subsp. sororia; assembly: GCA_018691285.1. NCBI lineage: Eukaryota > Viridiplantae > Streptophyta > Magnoliopsida > Cucurbitales > Cucurbitaceae > Cucurbita > Cucurbita argyrosperma. The sequence goes on along the minus strand of CM031890.1, from coordinate 11,159,581 downwards.
TTTACTTCATGTCTTTCCATATAAGCCATTAACAATATTTCATCTCTTCTTTTAATTCCTTATTCATCTTGGACATTCATTTTGAAAATGACCTAAGTCATGACATATATAACGTTCAATAGTTGCTTGGTTGAAAGTTAATCTTTCTCTTCTGCGTCCTCTGCCCCTATAAGTTCCTCTTGCTCGGTTACTTATTTTCGTTCGTCCTTTGACTTTTAGAACTTTTTCCTCTCCATTAATGTTGGATCTTCGAAACTTTTGTTCATGCACCACTAATGAACTTTGTAATTCATCAATGGACATGCTATCAGTATCTTTGGATTCCTCAATAGATACTACAACATAAGTACATTTTTCAGTCAGGGTACGCATAATTTTTTCTACAATTTTCTTGTATGGCATATATTCTCCCGCATAATTTTTTCTAGAGTTTTCTTGTATGGCATATATTCTCCATTGCTTCTCATCTTGTTGGAGATTATCATCACTCTTGCAAAATAATCTATGAAACTTTCATCCTTCTTCATCTGTAGGATCTCAAATTCTCTCCTTAGTGCATTAAGAAGAGATTTCTTCACTTTTTGATTTCCACCAAATTTTCGCTTCATTGAGTCCCAAACAATCTTGGTTGTGCGACGATCCAAGATTTGTTAAAAGACAGTACGATCAATTGCCTGGAAGAGGTAATATTTTACTTGATGATCTTTGAGTCTAGCATCATCAAGGTGACCCTTTTGTGCCTCAACCATCATTATTCCTTCCTCTAGTTCGGAGAAACCAATCTCCACCACACTCCATAGACCCTGTGTTCTGAGAAAATTTTCCACCAACTCACTCCAATGCTCATAGTGACCATCGAAGTGGGGATCTTCACTAATGTTGTGTTCACTCATACTCTTTCTATCTTATCACTAAAAAAAATTGCAGCTCTGATACCCACGGTTAGGTTTTGGCAGAAGAATAACCAAGCCTGAAACCTAAACAATCGAAATTTGGAAGGATGATATTATTGAATACTCAACTTGCTTTTATACCTTTCCAAATAAGCATAAATAAAAACTAACCACAAATCTTGGAAAATAGTTAAACTAAATACCTAAAAATACTCAACTAAATAAAGAAAACATCTTTATTTAACTATTTTTAACCTAATCAAATTCTATTTATGTCATCAAAAGGAATGGAAGTATGATTTGCATGATAAATATGTATCACAATTTGAAACTATGAGACCTTATGCATATTGTATGACAGAGATACTTCTTCATTATGATTAATACAAATGCATACACCATAATACGATAGGAGCTCTTTTCCCTCTATGGCTTTCTGCAACATGAGTGTACTCTAGCTTGTAATCAAGCCTAGGGGTACGTATATGAATCTGCTTAATGGGTTCATATGTGCGTGTCTATGAATCGTGTATAGAGAAATACTACACATCCAAATAAGCATTTTTCTACTTATCAAAACAATATATATATAAAATTAAAAATAATTTTTTTATTTTATTAATTTACATATATTTTTATATTTCGTTGTAATTTGGTTGCTCACGAGTTTCGAGACTACGCCTCACGGCACCCAATGAAAAAAAAAAAAATCAGGTTTCCATTATAATTTTAAAAGTTATATATTTTCTCCTTAATTTATTATATTTCCCACCATAACTTTTAATTGCTATTTTCAATAGTTTAGTGTTTCAAAACGTAAAAACATAAAAACGACAACATGTGTGAAATTAGTAAACAATAATTAATATGCTTTTTATTTTCCCAATGTTTTATTCTTGTTATATATATAAAATTAATTAATTAAAAAATCCTAAAATTTATATTTTATTTCAAAAATATTAACTTTCAAATATTTTAATAATAATAGATTTAAAACTTAAAAAATCTATAATAAATAGAATAAATAAAAAGATTATTTTATCGCATGTGTACTATTATTCCCGCAATTATTGTCACGTGTCATTTTCTAATTAGTCCACCCGTGCCACGTTATCGACCCATGCTTTTTTTCTTTCGGTTCTTCTTGTTGAAGCAACTTTTTAAAGTGATATCCAATTGAATAGTTAAAAATGCATTAGTATCTTCTTTCTAAATTCTCTGTCTTGAATACTTTAAAACAAACCTAAACCTAAAGTCTTGAGTGTGCCCTAAAAGTAGATGCACCATGTAAATATTTCTATGCCACCAAAATATATAAAATGATCAAATGGGCACCGATCATGTCAAAGCTTCTTACCGAACATGTTAATGAAGTTGGTTTTGAGTTGATAGGTGATCTAAAAAGTGGATAAAGAAGTTAAAGAGACGGTTCAATCGCAATTGAATCAATTAAGATCACAAGGAGCGATCCCTACAACCACTAAAGGTAGCTAGAGCCGAGTTTTTTCTCTATGTTTTTCTTCCTTATTGCCAAAGCCTTATTATACTAGATACTGGGGCGAGAGAATAAGTGCTTCTCACTCTATTTGCGTGAGTTACTGCTACTCAATGCATCATAAACACCATTGAATGACACACGAAGTAATTCTTCATTGTCTTCATGATATAAATCATGTTAGCATGAACAAGAACTGGAAAATTTAATGCAAGTTTAAAAAACTCGAACCTATATATAATTGATAGAACGAAGAGGTAAGATTTAAAAGTTATATCAATCAATCTCTAACTCAAAAAGAAAAACTCATATAATTGAAAAAAAAAGTAGCGTTGATTTTACTTTTTCAAACTATGATGATGAGGTACATGTTTGAATACATTAAACTAATTGGTTATTGAAGTGCAAAATTCAAAGATCAAACATCATGTGGGAATGGTGTTCAAACATTATCCTTGGAGCCACTCATTCATAATTTTATAAAGAAAAAGAAAAAGATATGTAGACCAAATAAAGTAAGTCATCCACTTGTCTTTATCAAGTCTTAGCTTTTAAAAAGTTCATCTTTCGGATCTAAACCCTAAAATTCCTTTTATGTTCGAATTCTTTTCACCTTCTTTAAAAAAAGAAATACAAGATCTCGCAAAGAAATTCGAAGAGATTCATGGAGCCGTGACTCAAGCTCTATTAGACATCGTGTATGCTCTAGTGAACTAGAGTTGATCTAGATAAGAGTTAGACGAATAGATGACTGTATGAAGAGAGACTCAAGTGTGTTTAAAAGGAGGGTCGCTAAAAATACAGCTAAAGTTTCCCATTTTCTTGGATAAGTTGGATAAGCTGGAAGTGGAAAAGTTTGTCTTTGTAGCCGCCAATTTCGAGCCGTTGGAGGCCAAAAGTGGTGTGGCTATAAAGAGTGAAGTGAGGCCTTCCATTTGGTACCCACAATTTGAACTAAGAGTCCTTCAAACGCTACAACCAAGTCTTTGTTTTATGGATTTTTAGAGGGCTAGAATAAAATTGAATATACCATTAGGTTCATGGGAGGAAGAGGAAAATTTTTGCTATAGATATCGAACGAAGTTGTGCTCTCTGGCCCTCTAAAATCGAGTAAATTTTAGAATTGACCCAAAATGATATCCGTTGAAAATATGGCCTAATATCATAAAATATGGATGCACGCTAAATTTGAAGTTCATAGAAGCCTGCTTAGAACATAAACCATTGATAGGGGTAAAAAAAGGACAAAAGTCCTCTTACTATGCGTGTTAGGTTGATTTTATGGTTTTAATGAACTCCAAATGACCCAAAATTGTATATGACACCTACTTATAATGTTATGAATGAATTATGCATGATTTTATGATAGTTTGACATGGTTATAACATGTATGCTTGAAATAGGGTGATAAGGAATCACTACAGGGGAGTAAGATTCGGATTATCTTATTGATCGAATATCTCATGATAAGAACACTTGTTTGAGATTTGAATCACTCCACAAGTAAGATCAATCATGTCTAGCTTGAATAATTCTTGTTGATCAAATATCTAAGGCAAGAACACTTGTTTGAGATTCGAATCACTTCACAAGCAAAATTGATCCTGTCGAGCTTGAATGATTCTACATGCAACCTAAACTACATAGAATTGGAAAGAAACTTAGCCATTGGCGAAAAGAAAGTACAAATGCTCTTATTACTATATTTTCCAAGTCTCTCGTACAAAAATAACATACTATATCATTATATAGTCTAAAAATAAAAACTCTTAACATTTCATGAGGCTTTCCAATGTAACTTTCCTAATTTATCACCCTAACATAAACTTTATGGCCATAATTAGCCACTATGTAAATAAGCTTAAAAAACAATAAAGAAACACCAACTAAATTATTGTAAATTATGATCCACCCAAAATTTGTAACAATGAAGCTTCGTTCTTCTTGTATGTAACATGAATTGAAATATCTTTTGATAATTTCAACAACATTTTCTTCATATTTTCATTGAACTATATTATATGATTGATGTCTCTTGATTCATATCATAGGAATTTATGATCCTTAAAGAATGTTGTATGCTTAAGTTTGTTCTTAAGTCTCTTATGACAAACACTTAACGGCAGAACCATGAACGTATGAATTTATGACTTCTACTCTAGGGTTATTAGCTAATCCAAATAGGAGGGACCTCGATGGTAACCTTAATATGATGCATTATTAGCTACTTACCACTCTACCCATACTTGTCTTGTGCCCTGAATCACCCTACACCTTCCTTTGTATGGTATATCATGATTTCATATTTTTCCTCACTTAGGTGAGATACTCTACTTTGTGGGATATTTGACTCAGATTATGTGGCCGGGGATACAAGAGAATATCTGAGCCATTATAGACCATCTGGATTCTGAATCTTGGTCCAAATCTCAAATATAAATTTTTCAACAGGTTTATGTTGTTACCGACCATGTGATATAGTACGTCTTTAAGGGAGTGTTTTAGGGTTAGAACTACTCTAATGTATTTTATATGGAATGGAAATGGACGGCCCATTGAAATCTACTCTCTCTAAACTCATTTTATGGCAAGAGACCAATATAAATGCATAGATCAGACACCAAGTTGACTAAGAAGTACTTAAAACTCAGAACTTAGAACATCATGACCAAGCTTTTCAGAACATAATTCTATTTATACCTTACGATCAACTTTAGAGTATGGTACTTTAACATCAACCATGGATACGATTTAGAATCTACAACTAGGTTGCTTATTAGTATTTTATACTCACTCCCATTTATACATGTTTCACAGATAATTACTAGATGCTAGTCAGGGACGGTAGTGGTCTAAAATAGGTGCTATAGAGATATAGCCTAGGCCAGAGAGCCTCTATCGATTTTGTGTCTTTGTGCACTGTTTTCATTGGTTGTAAATAAGGTGAAAATTGTATTTTGGTATAATGTAAATTTACAATATTTTTCTTCCTTTCGAATCAACTAACATTGCAATCCATGCTTCGAGTAGCTATAAAATCGGGTCATGAAAATTGTCGTCCCTCACAAACTAAAAAGAGTGCAAAAGGCAATTCGAGTACGTTGATTTTATTAATAGAAGTAGCATTGAGAATATAGTTTCGATTAAAATCTCTATTCCAGAGGTTAATTTGCACAAGTTAATTATGACATCTCGAAATAAAATGAAAGATAGGGGGAAAAGAAACGACTATGAAAATTATACCAGTTTGTCTAAAAATTCGTGACTACATTTGTCTTATGCAACCGCCAATTTCGAGCAGTTGGAGGCCAAAGGTGATGTGGGCTATAATGAGTGAAGTGAGGCCTTCCATTTGGTACCCACAATTTGAACTAAGAGACCTTCCATTTGGTACCCACAATTTGTTGCAGAGTGTATTAAATGATAATGAAAATGGAAAAATGTTGGGACTTCATGTATTATTGTGTTCTTATGTATTGGGGGATATCTCTTATCCTTCACGATAGTATGGATGCGTACGTTACGAGGCAAAAAAACAATCATTATGGTTATCATAATGTTGCGATAACTAAGCAGGAAAATGATCATTATGTTATTACAATGTTGTGACAATCAGCAAGAAAATGATCATTATGTTTAACATAATGCTATCATGACAACCACTACTTCTAATGAGTGTCCGACATCAAGAGCTCCCACAATATGCTCGTCCGAACAAAAAGGGGTCCAGGAGGTGTACGAACCGACTGGTGGGTCCATACTCGCACGTGTAGATCGTGTGTAGGGAAAGTAATTACACATCCAAGTTGCTCATTAGAATAGCCGCCGTAGGAAAACAGACTGTTATGATAGGTCCTATTTATAAAATTGCATGTGTTTGCATTTAACCCAAACAGTGGGGTCATTGGCTATTTCTTCGATACTCAAATTGGGTGCTACTTCTATTTCAGGTTAAAGTAAGACATTCATGTACGGTTGATGACGTCATTGCAACTCAAGACCATGACACATGCATAGTATAGTCACATTTATTTTTTTAGACTTAGGCTAGAATAGAATGTTTTTAATTTAAACGCTTATTTATTTTATTTAGCCTTTTGTTGTGCCATTTTAAAGGTATTTTCAAAACACGTAAGTCCACGACTATGCTTTAAGATAAAAGTTATGTTTTATAAAAGTTTAAACAAGATAATTCTATATTCAATGTTCATGATATGTATACAGCAGCGACCTTAGATTAAGTAGAAAATTTCGGGTCGTTATAATGACGGTAACAATTTTAAGTTAGTAAAAATCTAGGATCGTTACAAAAATACACAAACCCTATTTATCTTGGAAAGTGTGACAGTTCCACAGTCACGTGACTAGCTTAATCTTAATTTAGTTCCACGGTCATTCTTCTAAAATTAATAAATTTATTAGACAAAAAATTGAATTTTGTCTCCAATAATGATGTCTAAAAAATAAATATCAAATTAGTCAAAGTCTATTAGCACTAAAATAAATATTTATAAAATAAATCTATTAGATACAAAAATAAATCTATATCTATAAAAATAATAATGATAAAATAGAGTTAAACTAATAAAAATATTTATAAACATTATACTTAAATATTTAAAAAAAAAATCTAAAAAATACTCTTTTAACTTTAATTTTGAATGGAAAGGGTTCATGTTTTGCTTTAAAAATATCTTTAAATTTTTAAGTAGTATTTATACCCTTGAAAGTAAAAAAAAAAATAATAAATAAATAAAAATTATGGGGTAAAAAAAGAGAAAAAACTTACCCAGTTTTCTTCACTAACGTCTCATTCCAACCCAATTGTCTCTCCTCAACTCAGGGGAGAATATCACATCACAATTCCTACGGTTAGACGAACACGACTCTCCACAATGGTATGATATTGTCCACTTTGAGTGTAACGACCCGGAAAAGAAAGAAAGAAAAAAGAAAATATTATATATATATATATATATATATAATAAATGAAAACGAGAAAACGAAAAGAAAAAAAAAAAACCCAGTCGCCGGAAAACCCGCGAGTTTTCCGGCGACCGCCGAGTTTCGCGGAACCCACGCGAAGCAACGGCCACAGCACGCCCACCCTCAGCCCAGCATCTTCAGAACACCTGCAAAGGGAGAAAAGAGAGAAAATTTCGAGAGAGAGAGAGAGATTTCGGACAAACGTCGGCGAGTGTTCAGTTTCTCCGACGAGCCCTCAAACCACCCTTAAATCGACACCAAACGACCTGTTACTACCGTAAGAGAGATCCCTAACGAAAGCACAATAACTCAGGGTGCATTTGGTGTTATTTCGTAAGCGTCGTCGTCGGTAACCGAGGTCGGGAAGTTAGGTTTCTTAATCGATTCTTAGATCTATGGCTAGGAGCTTTTAGGCCGCAAAACTCCCAAAAAGGAAAGAAGGACGACGAACAAAGAGGAAAAGGGAAGGAAGAGGACCGAAATCGGCAACGGAAACGCCGCGGGAAGGAGAGAGAAAAATTGCCGGAAAATCGGCCAGAGTCGGGTAAGGAAGACGAGATCCACGGATTCGGGTCAACCCGAACCCAGAACCCGGGAGAGCCAGCCCGTTCCCCCTTGGCCACTACCTTCGGCCCAGCCCAACTACAGCGGCCCAAACCTCAAACCGGCCCAGAAGCTACGGTTCAGTTGAACCAACCCGGACTAGACTCACGGTCCAATTGAGCCGGCCTGCAAACCAAACACTTGCGGCCCAGCCCAGTAAGCCGAGGCTCAACGTTTAGCCTTGGCCCAGTAGCCTTCCACAGCCGCGACCCGAACCACGACCCAAACCGGACTGCGACCCGCGCTTCGACCCGATACTACCGCCCGACGTGGCTTTCTCTGCTGCTGCCACGTGTCACACAGCGGCGCGGCAGTCCTCGGCTCGGCTCGGCACAAACGGCTCGGGCTCCCTCCGGTGACGCTCCGGCGGCTCCTCCGGCGGCTCCAGCGGCTGTTCGGCTCGGCTCACCTGTTTTCAGCCCGGTTTCCACTGTGTCGACCCTCCCGAATCTGTTTTCGGCCCCGATTAAGGTATCCGAGGCCGTTTTAGAGCTGTATTTCACATTTATTAAATTAGGTAAATTAATTGTGAAATACTAACGGAAGTGGTGAGCGGTGTGATAGGAAACAAACCCCAGCGAAGTAGGAAGCAGCTCTCACGGAACGGGAGCTTACGTTTAGCTATTTAGGAAGTACTTCGGCCGAGGCCAACCATGTAAGTGGCCTTACTATAGGATAGGCTAAATAATTGTATGAGTTATGATGATGTGTGGATTATGATGCTTGATGATATGTGCAGTATATACATATTTTGTTGAGTGACGCTTGATATGTTTGACGCACGTTGTGGCATTATGATGGGCATGATGATTGCATGATTTTTACCTTAATATGATGATGTTTTCCATAATGAGCATGCTAGATGATGATGAGTGCCATATTGCATCATGTCGTTAGATCGACGTAGGACACAACCCTAAGAGCATGAAAATGATATTAATATAAATATCCACGATATGCGTTACCTAGAGTAACAAAGAGATGAGACTAGAGGGTTGTGTCAGAAGAGACATTACGATGGATTTAGAGGGACCTCATGCATTTTGTATGTTCATAAGCATAGGGCTACTTCCCCTAGAGATGATGAGTGCGGACGCGCACCTTATGATGAGCGCGAATGCGCACAGGTGCGAAAGCACACAGATGAGGGTGTTCATGAGGCGCATGACACTATGGGGTTCCGCTGACCTCCGGACGTCGCTACAGATTAGCTTGACCAGAGGGTCCAGGGGGTGTGCGAGCGCCCTGGGGACTCACACTCGCACGTGTGAGTCGTGTGTAGGGAAGTACTACACATCCAATTTGTCCGAGACTGGAGGCCACCCCTAAGATGATTAGAGATAGGTCCCTATTCATGATTGCATGTGTTTGCATTAGCATGGCCCCTATAGTGGGGTCACTTACTGAGTATTTCTTCGAAATACTCAGGCCGTGTGCCATATTGTTTTTCAGGTAAAGGCAAGGCTCCCATGTACGGTTGACGGTGGCATCGTGATCAGAGACTGTGGCGCGTGCATAGGATAGTTGCATATTTAAAATTCCTAGTCTTGGTTAGGATAGGGCGTTTGCATTTCATTCATTTATATTAATTAATTTGTAATCGTTTTATTGTGTCTTTTGAACTCCAGCACGATGATTGAAACACGTAAGTCCGGCAGTGTTTTCCAATGTTTTAATGTATTCTAAAGTTTTAAATTTTTCCGCTAATAAAGGTGAGCATGCTTAGATTCTTATTCTGCATTAGAGATGAGCATGAGACGTTAGTGGCGACTCTAGATATGTGGAAATTTAAGGTCGTTACAGTTGGTATCAGAGCCGGTTTTAGATTCTGTAGACTAGCCTACGATGTAGGCTTGGCACGCTCCACGGTCCCAACGTTGATGCCCCGTCACCGTCAGGTACGCCTTGTGTAAGATAAGAAAAGAGAAACGTTTTAAAACTCGCATGCATTTTTTTTTATGTTGACATTACTGAAATGGTTGTGATGTTTCACGTATTTATTTAAGAGTATGACGTCATGTGTTGCATGCTGAGTAATTTTGTTAATAGCATGATATGATGCTTAGCATGATGAATGTTTACTTCTTTGGCATTACGATGTTCTGTATAGTGTGCGTATTGTTATATATATATATATATATATGCATAGTATTAAGGCCTTAGACTTAAGCAACCTTATATTGGTTTATAGAACCATGCCCGGAGGACGAGGAAGAGGAAGAGGAAGAGGAAGAGGAAGACGAGGAAGGGGGCGACCCCGTCGTAGAGAAGTAGGACGAGGTGTGGCAGTAGAGGGCCCACCTCAAGAAAGATCAGAGACTGGGCCGGTAACAGTTACGCCGCCCCCAGTCTTACCACCAGTTGAGCTACCTCCTCTAGCTCCATTACAAGCTGAGCCTCCACCACCAGTACAGCCTCCACCACAAGTAGAACCTCCACCCCAGCCTACCCTACCACTCCAAGTCGCACCTGAAGCTGCACCCCCAGTGGGTGGAGTAGATGCTAATACTAGGTTAATGTGTGACTCCATCCAAGCCCTAATTCAAACCTTGGTAACCAATCAGCAAGCCAGTCTACAACAGGCCCAGGAACAAGCCCAAGCACAGGCCTAGGCACAGGCGTTGGCACTGGCACAGGTACAGGCACAGGTACAGGCACAGGCACAGGCACAGGCACAGGCACAGGCCACTGCCCAGGCCAATGCCCCAGTAAACCCTCCACAACCTGTTAGGTGTTCAAACTGGATAAGGGATTTCAAGAGATACGACCCTCGACCATTCACTGGTTCCCTGGTAGACCCCATAGAAGCCCAAATGTGGATTGCAGCAGTGGAAACCACCTTTGAGACTATGGAGTGCCTAGAGAACCAAAAGGTCGCCTGTGCAACCTTCGTCCTACAAAAGGACGCCGAGATATGGTGGAGAGATAACAAAACCCTCCTTAACCCAGAAGGGGGACCAATGAACTGGGAACGATTTAAGGAGGCCTTCCTTAAAGAATATTATCCTAAGTCAGAGCGACTTAAAAGGCAGCAGGAGTTCGCCCACTTGGTACAGGGAGGACTCACAGTGGAGAAGTACAACAGAGAGTTTAATAAACTCAAGAGATTTGCACCGTCCATGGTTGACACTGAGGAAAAGATGACAGAGAAATTTGTATTGGGTTTGGAACCAAGAATCCGCCGCATGTTGGAGGCGTTCAACCCAAAGACCTATGAGGAAGCCTTGAGAACTGCCAAGGCTTTAGAGAAACCAAAGGATGAGAAACGACGTGAAGAGCCAGTTATAATTAGGCAGAAGCGTCCTCATGAATCAGGAGGCTCTGATCGTCCACCACCAGCACGTAGGCATCTTTCCAATAACAGACCCGCTCCTAGATGGGATGAGCGACACCCTCCCCGACATACTGACAGGAACCCCAGGAATCAAGATGGGGCCAGAGGGAGGAGAGAGGAAGGGTGCACTATCTGTGGAAGACTACACGGTGGGAGGTGCATGGCTGGCAGCCGAGCGTGTTATAGATGTGGTCAAGAGGGGCACATCGCCGTGAACTGCACGGCCGGAAATGCTGCGGCACAAGCAAACCCGCTCAGAGTAGTAGAGCAAACGGATCAACCAGTACCACCGCGAGCTCAAGCTAGGGCATATGCGTCAACCAGCAAGGACACTGGGAGGTCCGACGCCGTGGTGACAGGTAGACTATCCATTTTAGGTCATTTCGCTTTTACCTTATTTGATTCTGGTTCTACGCATTCCTTTATTTCCATGCCTTTTGTTGTACAAGCAGGGTTCGAATTAGAACCCTTATTGCATGAAATGTCTGTAAGCACCCCTGCGGGGGTAGACTTAGTATCTAGGGATAGAGTAAAGGATGGCCAAGTAATCATAGGGAACCAAACTTTAAGCGTTGACCTGATGGTGGTAAACATGACAGATTTCGACGTCATACTAGGCATGGATTGGTTAGCTGAAAATCGAGCTAGTATAGACTGTCGCAAAAAGGAAGTAAAATTTTCACCACCGACAGGACCTACTCTTAAATTTAAAGGCACAAATACCGGGATTACCCCCAAGGTAGTCTCGATGATGAAAGCAAAGAAGTTAGTCCAACAAGGTGGATGGGCTATATTGGCATGTGCTGTAGACGTGAGAGGAAAGGAAGAGACCCTAGTGAACATGCCAATAGTAAACGAGTTTCCGGATGTATTTCCGGATGACTTACCTGGAATACCCCCTTCCCGAGCGGTCGACTTCGTCATCGAACTCGAGCCGGGAACTGGGCCTATTTCCAAAGCACCCTATCGCATGGCACCAGCTGAGTTGAAGGAACTCAAGGCGCAACTGCAAGACTTACTAGATAAAGGATTCATTCGACCTAGCGTGTCCTCCTGGGGTGCGCCAGTGTTGTTTGTTAAGAAGAAAGATGGATCGATGCGTCTGTGCATCGATTACAGAGAGCTAAATAAGAGGACCATAAAAAACAAATATCCTCTGCCTAGAATAGAAGACTTGTTTGATCAACTCAGAGAAGCAACAGTATTCTCTAAGATAGATCTTCGGTCCGGTTACCACCAAATTAGGATTAATGAAAAAGACGTACCAAAAATAGCATTTAGGACAAGGTACGGTCACTACGAGTTTGTAGTGATGTCATTTGGCCTCACCAATGCCCCAGCTGTGTTTATGGAGTTAATGAACCGGGTATTCAAAGAATGCCTAGACATGTTTGTGATTGTGTTCATTGACGACATCCTCATATACTCAAGAACCGACCTAGAGCACGAGGAACACCTCCGAAAAGTCCTAACCACCCTAAGAGAGCACAAGTTGTACGCCAAGTTCTCCAAATGTGAATTTTAGTTACGACAAGTCTCTTTCCTAGGACACGTGGTGTCAAAGGACGGAATATCTGTAGATCCCACCAAGGTCGAAGCGATCACAAAATGGGAACGCCCAACTACGGTAACGGAAGTAAGGAGTTTCCTAGGATTGGCGGGATATTATCGAATGTTCGTACAGGACTTCGCTAAAATATCCTCGCCTTTAACAAAGTTAACAAAAAAAAGGGGTGCCATTTACATGGGATGATGCTTGTGAGGCAAGCTTCCAGAACCTAAAAGAGAGATTGGTAACCGCCCCGGTACTCATAGTACCCGAGAGCTCGGAAGGATATGTGATCTATAGTGATGCCTCCATGAAAGGACTGGGATGTGTGTTAATGCAACACGGCAGGGTTGTCGCATACGCATCTCGTCAACTTAAAGAATATGAAAAGAACTACCCTACCCATGATCTAGAGTTGGCTGCTGTAGTGTTCGCGCTGAAAATCTGGCGACATTACCTGTATGGCGAGAAAACTCAAATTTTTACCGACCACAAAAGTTTGAAATACTTCTTCACCCAGAAAGAGTTAAACATGAGGCAGAGAAGGTGGTTAGAATTGGTGAAGGATTATGACGTAGATATCCAGTACCACCCTGGGAAAGCAAATGTGGTTGCAGCCTTGAGTAGGAAGACGGTCCACTCGTCGGCCCTCATTACGAGGGAAGTAAGGGTACAAAGAGAGTTCGAGCGAGCCAACATAGCTGTAGCGACCGAGGGAGTCATAGCACAACTGGCCCGACTCACGGTACAACCTACACTTAGGCAGAGAATTATTGTCTCCCAACAAGAGGATCCTAACCTACAGAAAGTCCTAGGACAGCTAGACGAAAGTCCAGTAGATGGATTCTCGAAGTCATCAGATGAAGGACTATTGTATCAGGGACGCTTATGTGTTCCAGCAATAGAAGATTTAAGGAAGGAAATACTGATGGAAGCTCACAACTCACCATTTGTGATGCATCCAGGAGGTACTAAGATGTACCAAGATTTAAAACAACACTTTTGGTGGAAGAGCATGAAGAGGGATGTGGCCGGGTTTGTGAGCAAGTGCTTAGTTTGTCAACAAGTGAAAGCTCCAAGACAAAAGACGGCGGGGTTGTTGCAACCCCTAAGCATACTAGAGTGGAAGTGGGAAAACATAGCGATGGACTTCATAGTAGGTTTACCCAAAACGCCCAAGGGCTATACAGTGATCTGGGTAGTTGTCGATAGGTTGACCAAGTCGGCACACTTTCTACTTGGGAAGGTTACATATACAGTTGACAATTGGGCACAACTGTACGTGAAAGAAATAGTAAGACTACATGGAGTCCCAGTGTCTATAGTGTCGGATCGGGATCCACGCTTTACGTCAGCATTTTGGCGCGGACTTCAAAAAGCACTGGGTACCCGCCTCGACTTTAGTACCGCCTTTCACCCCCAAACAGATGGACAAACGGAGCGTTTAAACCCAAATTCTAGAGGACATGCTACGCGCTTGCGTACTAGATTTTAAGGAGAGTTGGGATTCCAAACTACACCTAATGGAATTCTCGTATAACAACAGTTTCCAAGCAACTATTGGAATGGCACCGTTTGAGGCCCTGTACGGGAAACGATGTAGGTCCCCACTGTGTTGGGACGAGGTAGGAGAGAAAGAATTAGTAGGACCCGAGTTGGTTCGACTCACCAATGAGGCTGTCCAGAAAATTCGAGCGAGGATGCGTACCGCTCAAAGTAGACAGAAAAGCTACGCCGATGTAAGGCGTAAAAGCCTGGAGTTTGAGGTGGGGGACCCAGTATTCCTCAAGGTGGCACCTATGAAAGGTGTGTTAAGATTCGGACATAAGGGCAAGTTAAGTCCTAAATTCATTGGACCATTCGAGATCCTAGAGCGGGTTGGTCCGGTAGCATATAAGTTAGCCTTACCTCCAGCCCTCTCAGAAGTACATGATGTATTTCATGTGTCGATGCTGAGGAAGTACATTACGGATCCTATTCACGTAATAGACTACGAACCACTCCAACTCAATGAAGATCTGAGCTACGAGGAAAAACCAGTAAGAATCTTAGCTAGAGAGGTAAAAATCTTACGCAACAGGAGTATTGCGTTCGTTAAGGTACTGTGGCGGAATCACCACAGTGAGGAAGCCACGTGGGAGCGTGAGGACGAGATAAGAGAGAAATACCCCGAGTTGGTACAAGCGTTTGAGACTTTCGAGGACGAAAGTTTTTTTAGGGGTAGATAATGTAACGACTTGGGAAAGAAAGAAAGAAAAAAGAAAATATTATATATATATATATATATATAATAAATAAATAAATGAAAACGAGAAAACGAAAGAAAAAAAAAAAAAAAAAAAAAAAAAAAAAAAAAAAAAACCCAGTCGCCGGAAAACCCGCGAGTTTTCCGGCGACCGCCGAGTTTTGCGGAACACACGCGAAGCAATGGCCACAGCACGCCCACCCTCAGCCCAGCATCTTCAGAACACCTGCAAAGGGAGAAAAGAGAGAAAATTTCGAGAGAGAGAGAGATTTCGGACAAACGTCGGCGAGTGTTCAGTTTCTCCGACGAGCCCTCAAACCACCCTTAAACCGACACCAAACGACCTGTTACTACCGTAAGAGAGATCCCTAACGAAAGCACAATAACTCAGGGTGCATTTGGTGTTATTTCGTAAGCGTCGTCGTCGGTAACCGAGGTCGGGAAGTTAGGTTTCTTAATCGATTCTTAGATCTATGGCTTTTAGGAGCTTTTAGGCCGCAAAACTCCCAAAAAGGAAAGAAGGACGACGAACAAAGAGGAAAAGGGAAGGAAGAGGACCGAAATCGGCAACGGAAACGCGGCGAGAAGGAGAGAGAAAACTCGCCAGAAAATCGGCCAGAGTCGGGTAAGGAAGACGAGATCCACGGATCCGGGTCAACCCGAACCCAGAACCTGGGAGAGCCAGCCCGTTCCCCCTTGGCCTCTGCCTTCGGCCCAGCCCAACTACAGCGGCCCAAACCTCAAACTGGCCCAGAAGCTACGGTTTAGTTGAACCAACCCGGACTAGACTCACGGTCCAATTGAGCCGGCCTGCAAACCAAACACTTGCGGCCCAGCCCAGTAAGCCAAGGCCCAACGTTTAGCCTTGGCCCAGTAGCCTTCCACAGCCGCGACCCGAACCACGACCCGAACCGGACTGCGACCCGCGCTTCGACCCGACATTACCGCCCGACGTGGCTTTCTCTGCTGCTGCCACGTGTCACACAGCGGCGGGCAGTCCTCGGCTCGGCTCGGCGCAAACGGCTCGGGCTCCCTCCGGCGGCTCCAGCGGCTGTTCGGCTCGGCTCACCTGTTTTCAGCCCGGTTTCCACTGTGTCGACCCTCTCGGATCTATTTTCGGCCCCGATTAAGGTATCCGAGGTCGTTTTAGAGCTGTATTTCACATTTATTAAATTAGGTAAATTAATTGTGAAATACTAACGGAAGTGGTGAACGGTGTGATAGGAAACAAACCCCAGCGAAGTAGGAAGCAGCTCTCACGGAACGGGAGCTTACGTTTAGCTATTTAGGAAGTACTTCGGCCGAGGCCAACCATGTAAGTGGCCTTACTATAGAATAGGCTAAATAATTGTATGAGTTATGATGATGTGTGGATTATGATGCTTGATGATATGTGCAGTATATACATATTTTGTTGAGTGACGCTTGATATGTTTGACGCACGTTGTGGCATTATGATGGGCATGATGATTGCATGATTTTTACCTTAATATGATGATGTTTTCCATAATGAGCATGCTAGATGATGATGAGTGCCATATTGCATCATGTCGTTAGATCAACATAGGACAGAACCCTAAGAGCATGAAAATGATATTAATATAAATATCCACGAGTATGCGTTACCTAGAGTAACAAAGAGATGAGACTAGAGGGTTGTGTCAGAAGAGACATTACGATGGATATAGAGGGACCTCATGCATTTTGTATGTTCATAAGCATAGGGCTACTTCCACTAGAGATGATGAGTGCGGACGTGCACCTTATGATGAGCGCGAATGCGCACAGGTGGGAAAGCACACAGATGAGGGTGTTCATGAGGCGCATGACACTATGGGGTTCCGCTGACCTCCGGACGTCGCTACAGATTAGCTTGACTAGAGGGTCCAGGGGGTGTGCGAGCGCCCTGGGGACTCACACTCGCACGTGTGAGTCGTGTGTAGGGAAGTACTACACATCCAATTTGTCCGAGACTGGAGGCCACCCCTAAGATGATTAGAGATAGGTCCCTATTAATGATTGCATGTGTTTGCATTAGCATGGCCCCTATAGTGGGGTCACTTACTGAGGCCGTGTGCCATATTGTTTTTCAGGTAAAGGCAAGGCTCCCATGCACGGTTGACGGTGGCATCGTGATCAGAGACTATGGCACGTGCATAGTATAGTTGCATATTTAAAATTCCTAGTCTTGGTTAGGATAGGGCGTTTGCATTTCATTCATTTATATTAATTAATTTGTAATCGTTTTATTTTATCTTTTGAACTCCAGCACGATGATTGAAACACGTAAGTCCGGCAGTGTTTTCCAATGTTTTAATGTATTCTGAAGTTTTAAATTTTTCCGCTAATAAAGGTGAGCATGCTTAGATTCTTATTCTGCATTAGAGATGAGCATGAGACGTTAGTGGCGACTCTAGATATGTGGAAATTTAAGGTCGTTACATTGAGCATAAGCTCTCATGGCTTTGCTTTGGGCTTCCCCAAAAGGCCTCACACCAATGAAGTTAGTATTCCTCACTTATAAACCCATGATCATTCCCTAAATTAGCCGACGCCTCCCCTTGAACAAAGTGCGCCTCCCCTTAATAATATCACAGTTCCTACTGTTAGACGAACACGACTCTCCATAATAGTATGATATTGTCCACTTTGAGCATAAGCTCTCATGACTTTGCTTAACCTCTCATGGCTTTGCTTAACCTCTCATGGCTTTGCTTTGGGCTTCCCAAAAAGGCCTCACACCAATGGAGTTAGTATTCCTCACTTTGAGGATAAGCTCTCATGGCTTTGCTTTGGGCTTCCCCAAAAGGCATCACACCAATGGAGTTAGTATTCCTCATTTATAAACCCATGATCATTCCCTAAATTAGCCGACACCTCCCCTCGAACAAAGTGCGCCTCCCCTTAATCGAGGCTCGACTCCTTTTCTTTAGGAGTTCTTTGTTCGATATTTGAGGACTTACCAATCTATTGGCACAACTAAGTTTAGGGCATGACTCTGGTACCATATTAGACGAACACGACTCTCTACAATGGTATGATATTGTCCACTTTGAGCATAAGCTCTCATGGCTTTGCTTTGGGCTTCCCTAAAAGGCCTTGCACACCAATGAAGTTAGTATTCCTCACTTATAAACCCATGATCATTCCCTAAATTAGGGACGGATGTGGGACTTCTATCATCCAACACCTCACTCTCATGGCTTTGCTTTGGGCTTCCCCAAAAGGCCTCATACCAATAGAGTTAGTATTCCTGACTTATAAACCCATGATCATTCCCTAAATTAGCGGATGTGAGACTTCCGTCATCCAACACCTACAATAAGAACAAAAAAAAAAAAAAAAATGTCGGATTTGAGAAAAACTAAAATGGCTTTCACCAGCAAAGACAGATATGATGTAAATTTACTTCGAGAGAGATTTTGGTTTATTATTACGGTAAATCTTATCTCATATTTCATTTTCTCTATAATCAACTTACAATTAGATCTCCTTTTCTTTATCCCATTATTTATCGTATCACATTTTTTCTTTATCGAATTATTTAGATTATAGTTAGTATTTAGGCTAAAAGAAATCACTTTAAAATCAACTAGAGCCAGTAGATCTGAGGCAAAAAATTGATTAAAAGAAAATTGGCAACTATATCTATGAACAGATTTAAAAGATAAAATAAGATAAAATAGAGTAAATAAAAAAAGAAAAACGGAATAAATTAAATATATAGATGAAAAAAGAAAAATATAAGGAATACATATATGAAATCTAACGAGAGTCGATGGTGAACATAATTAAAATAAATAAGAAGGGAAGCACCTGAAATTAATAGAGGAAAATGGAAGATTTGGTGGATAAAACAGAGGAAATATCACGATCAACAAACTCCATCAAATTCTTTCGAGTAACAATATCTCCCTAAAACAGTAATAATAGAGAATAAGATATTTAATGAAAATAGAATTATATATATAACCTTCCTCATAAAGTCGTTAATTCTCTCGTGAAGTCTACCACATTGGACCATTCTAAAATTTAGACAATTGAAATAGAAATTGATGTCATAGTTCATATAGGTTGACTTAGATACAAATGACAGAATCGAACTTAGAAATTGATGTCATAGTTCATATAGGTTGACTTAGATACAAATGACAGAATCGAACTTTCTAAAGATAAACTGGTAACACTAGCCTAAGTTAATCAGGTAAGTGGTCTTACTATCGTCATGGTTATATTTGATGTTGACACGTCATGGTTAATATAGGTTGACCTAGATACAAAGGACATAATCGAACTTTCTAAAGATAAACTGGTAACACTAGCCTAAGCTAATCAGGTAAGTGGTCTTACTATCGTCATGGTTATATTTGATGTTGACACGTCATGGTTAATATAGGTTGACCTAGATACAAAGGACATAATCGAACTTTCTAAAGATAAACTGGTAACACTAGCCTAAGCTAATCAGGTAAGTGGTCTTACTATCGTCATGGTTATATTTGATGTTGACACGTGTCATGTGGTTCTACATGTGTCATATATATTGATTGTATGAATTTTTTATGGATCGATATGCTTATGATATGATATGTATATATTATAATATGTGAATTGTATGATAATATTTACGGTACGATGTGTTTAATGATATGTTTGAGATATGATACGAGAAGAATGCACTAAATACAATGTAATCGATATGCTTATGATATGATATGTATATATTATAATATGTGAATTGTATGATAATATTTACGGTACGATGTGTTTAATGATATGTTTGAGATATGATACGAGAAGAATGCACTAAATACAATGTAATGATACGAGTATATTGGAATATATTTTATACATAATTAGTTAGATTTTTCCAATATATTTAGGATTTAGTTTGTAATTTGTATCTAGAGCTTGTGAACATTAATTAAAATTGGACTTTTGATCCCACTTCTATTTATTCGACTTTCCATCCCACTTTTGTTTATCATTCTTAAAATTGTATCAGAGCACTCTCATTCTTAACAGAGTAAGATATGTTTATGAAACGTTAAGGTTATGTTACATATCGAAGTGCTATAGATAGGAGAAATTAATAAAAAAGAATATGGTTAGGCTATCGGTAGAAAGGGATATGTAACGTCCCAAGCCCACCGCTAGCAGATATTGTCCTCTTTGGGCTTTTCCCTTCGAGCTTCCCCTCAAGGCTTTAAAACACTTTTGCTAATAAAAAGTTTCCACACTCTTATAAAGTGTCACAATCCACCCCCCTTTAGGGCCCAACGTTCTTGCTGGCACTCGTTCCTTTCTCTAATCGATGTGGGACCCCCACAAAATCCACCCCCCTTTGGGGCCGAGCATCCTTACTGGCACACCGCCTCGTGTCTACCCCCTTGGGGAACCTCCTTGCTAGCACATCGCCCCAAAACTTGGCTCTGATACCATTTGTAACGTCCCAAGTCCACCGCTAGTAAATATTGTCCTCTTTGGGCTTTCCCTTTCGGACTTCCTCTCAAGGCTTTAAAATACGTGTGCTATGTAAAGGTTTCCACACCCTTATAAAGGGTATTTCGTTCTCCTCCCCAACCAACGTGGGATATCACAAGATAGGATTATGATAGATTGATAGAATGATAGCGTTAAGATACATTCTTGTAACAATATGACTAAGGTAAGTTCATGTAACGATATGACTATAATAGGTATAAGAATTTTATGGCTACGATAAGTTAGGGAACGATAAGACTACGAAATGTTTACGATATGATATGATTATGATACAACATGTGAATGATATATATATATATATATTGCGATATGATATGAAAATTATATGAAATATGTTACGGTACGAGATATGTGATAAATTGACATGTTTATGATATAATATATTGTGATGCGACATGTTATAGTATGATATGTGTATGATGAAAACGGTTATGTTTGGAAGCATGGAATGTTATGATATGATACATTTATGTAATTTGAATGATATGATATGATTGACATTCAAAATGACGAATTAGCATGAAATACAACCCCGATGTATGCATGAATGATACGATAAATGATATGATAAGCGATATGTGAAATGATATAAAAAACGATATGACATGTACGGAATGTTAGCGGGGTTGTATTAAATGATAATGAAAATGAAAAAATATTGGGATCTCATGCATTATGTGTGCTCATGCGTTGGGGGATACCCCTATTTGATCACTATGGTACGAACGCGTACACTAATGGACAGGGATACGATACATAATAATGTCGTGACGGTTACTAGTTCTAATGGGTGTCCGGCCTAAGGAGCTCTCAGAGTATGCTCACCCAACAAAGAAAGTGGCCATCGGTGTGTGAACTGACTGGTGAGTCCATACTCACACGTGTGGACTGTATGTAGAGTATATGGTACACATCCAAGTACCCATTAGGATAGTACCGTAGAAAAATGGATTGAAAGAATAAGTCCCGTTATTGCATTCACATGTTCTTGCATTTAACTCGGATAGTGCGTTCACATTGAAAGATAGGGTAACCAAATTGAATGATGCAAATATAGCATTCATAGAAAAAATAGAATATACCATTTTTATATATACGGATATATATATATATATATATATATATATAATAAAGGTATATGTGGAACCAGCTAAGTTTATATTAAATCTAATGAAAAGAGTTTCAATCAAATTATTGTTGCAGAGAGAGGTAAAAGATAGTGAATGGTATGAATCACTTTAATTTGAATACTCACCTTATCAAAGATCTTTGATTGTGTTAGGTGTGAGTGTGTGCATAGTTGTGGCGGTAGCTGCTTCATATGAGGTTGAAGCTTCTCCGATAAACAATGGCGGCAAATCTGTGATTCAAATTCATATCAGTTTTCACAAACATGTAAACAATAATCCTAAACTTTAAAAATGTTTTTAACACTTTTAAGTCACCATACCAGCAAGCCTATATCCAAAGTCATCCCGAAAGTCATTCCCAATAAACAATGGCGGCAAATCTGAGATTCAAATTCATATCAGTTTTAATGAACATTTAAGCAAAAGAATCCTAAACTTAAAAAATGTTTAATATTTAAGTCACCATACCACCAAGCTTATATCCAAAGTCATCCGTAGTAGAGTACATTCCTAGACTCTCATACTCATAATCCAAATTGTTTTGCTCAACAACGTGAAGGCCTTCGTTAAAAGCTTCATCTACCATGACATTAGTTGCCGGCAAATATGCCTGTTTTTATATAACATCGACTCAGTTTAAAGCTCTCTATTTCAGCATACAGAAATAAAAGTTCAAAGAGAGTTTGTAACCTCTGAGGATGGCTCATATATGGTATAGCTCTGACATTGAAAAGCGTGTTTAACCATCGTCATCCATATTTTATCGAGAACTTTATTACCAAGCAGCTGCAGAAATTGTCAGTTTGTTGGTTTTGAACCTCGATCGAAACAGATGAATAATCGAAGTAGAAAGAAATAAGAAGAGGGTTTCTTAGATACTAAGGTACTTCACTATTTAATGACAAATAACTTCTACTCCAAATAAGTCTATATAAGTCTATTCATTTTGATTTTGTTGGGTACCTTTCTAAGACGTTCGGGACCTATTTTTTGGTATTCTAGCAAGAAGTCGTCCACATTTTTTATGCCGTAGGAGGATAAATTTTTGTGATATATGCCATCTTTTCTTATGCCTTCGAGTCGCCAAAGTTCATCTTCTCTACTCGGAGGATGATGCTTCTTGTTCACTGAAATCATGTAAAAATGAAGAATCATCCATTCAACCGTGCAAACAACTATTAAAGAGACAAGCTTACCTTCTCCACGGTGATCCATGACCCTAAAAGGTTGGGACACAGCAGCCTCAATGGTCGGATACATGGCTAGAATGTTTTCATCAATAATCTTCGCTCCAAAACGAAACTTTTTGGATTTCATCCAACTCGAGTTGTCCGTGATAGACACAGACTTAATGGAAGCAACACCACTCTTCAAGTTGAGTTTGATATCACTACCAACTATTAAAGGCCTTTTCTCATATCTTTGGGACAAAATGTTTCGATTGAATTCAATCAAACTACGATTGGTTTCATCATAGTCTCCATCGAGAAGGACGAGCCCAATCGGGGCCGATGACAGAGGACCCGTGCTGATTATCGCATTGGTTGTGGCATCACAAATTTCAACCCTCACAGCCTCACCATTTTCTGCTTTGATTTCATTGTTGGTGAACATAGTGGAGGCTGGTTGATTGGAGAAAACCAACTTGAACTCATCAATCCCTCCTTCAATAATTGCTTCTTCTCTTATCCCTTTCCTTTCTCTATGTGATGAAATCAAACCATAGTTCAAAATACAACATTTATTCTAATAATATAGTTTTTCATAAGACGAATATGTAACATTATGTCGTGTGCTTCATTTAGTGACTAAACTTTGAGTCAATAAGCTCGACTTGTTCAAACTCGAACATTAAACATCATGAGATGTCTCAGTCATGCATTAAGAAGTCAATAATAGTGAATACGTTTGACTACAAATACCTTCGTACAAAGAAACTATCTCTTTCGATTATTGTGTTATTTATTTCATTCCTTTCAAATTCAATTATTGGTTTCAGGATGCTTTGAAAGAACGTAACCACCGACATAAATAGCTATAAATTTGATAGTAAAACAAGTAAGAAGAAATAGCTATTTTTTTTCTTTTAAATTTTTTTTCAAAATCAAAATTTTGAAGGCATAGATTTTTTAAAAAATATTAGTTAACAAATCAAATCAAGGGTTATTCAAGAAAATGAAATGTCGTTTCAAATATTCCATATGAATCCACATGATCTAGTTTCGTATCTTCCGATCAATCTAGTGATAATTTCGATTCCATTAGTAATGAGGATTCAAAATATCACATATTGATCAATCAAAGAGAGATTCAACAACTAAAAGAAAGACCAATGCTTTGAGATCCTTCGTTTCTTCCAACGAAACAAACATGGATAAAATCAGACCGATTCCCTAAATGTTTTTCTAGATATTTCTCAATGTTCCGGCTATTCACAAAAAACGATAACAAAGAAATGGTGAGAAAACAAACACAATTATCATACACAGACAAAACTAAAGTCCAAAAATCGTTAATTTCACAAAACAGAATAGAATCGAGTCGAATAGAACCGTAGAAGAACGAGAATGAATGGAATTTAAAATACAAACCTTAATGATTCTAGAAGAGGATGAACTTGAGTTTGAAGTGCATTCTTCACTTCCACTTGTACCTTAAAAACACCGAACGGATGTCAGAGATGAGTTTCATATTCAAAGTTGAAGATGCTTGAAGATAGAATTGTAAAAGCTAAAAAAAAAAAAAAAAAAAATACCCAGTTTCTAAAGATAGGTCGGAATCGAGACAAAAATTCGACGCCGAAAAGTTCTTCAGATCCAGCTCCAGTACTATAATGAAAAACAAATAGACAAGAACATCAAAACCTAGAAAAATCAGAAAAAAAGAAAAAAGAAAATTGAGAGAGAGAGAGAGAGAGAGAGAGAGAAAGCAAACCCAGATGAAGAAGAAGAAGAAGAAGAAGGGCGAGCTCTCTTGGGGTGAGAGTTGTCATCATCGTTGGAAGGCATCTTGTTCTTGCCTTTGATATCCATTTTGATATCTATGCCTCTCCAAACTGATACTCACCCCACCAATATCAAACCCACAAATATTAAGGATTGATATCATGAAATATGGAGAGAGTGGAAGAGAAGGGGGGTTTATGAACTCAACATCTTCCATAACAGTGAGAGAGAGCTTGTTTAGAGAGAGAGAGAGAGTTAGAGAGAGAGAGTAAGAGCTTAGAAATTGTTGAGAAATTTTCAGATGTCTTCTCTTCTCCATCCCAATTACTTTTTCAATTAAAAAAATAAAAATACCCTCAACTTTATAATTTCTTTAAAAACTATTCTTACTGTGTCATGATCTCTACTTGCAATGTCATCGTCATTCGTACATGGGTGCATTGTCTTTACTTGAAAAATGATATAGCACACGGCTCAATATTTCAAAAAATACTCAGTAACTGACCCCACTACAGGGTTATGATATGGACGAAAACCGTCTATCGGCACTTCATAAATCATCTACAAACGTTTTAATGTTACCACTAAGACAAAACCTATAGATAGTTGTAGTTTATTCCTATTATAAATAATGTGTTCCAAATAGTATAAAACTATACAGTTGTTTGTTAGTTTATTCATATTATAAATTACGTTGTTTAAAAATAGTATGAAATATTTAGATGTATGATTTGTAGTATTGCCAAATTTTCATCATGTGAAACCCATATTTATGTTGTTTCACTATATTTTATAAGATTTTGTTTGTTTCGAGTCAATTCGAAATTTTGTCTAATGAACACGAAATTTGATTCGAATCTGTTGAATTCTAGAAACTTAACCCAACCCAACTCGAAATGCTATCTAATCCAACTCAACCCTTTATAATTCGAGTTGAGTCAGTTTAGATTTTCGAGTTCAATGCATACCACTATTTTGGATATCTGTACTGACCCTCTTTTTTTTTTTTCGAACATCCTTACAACTAGACATCTATTCGAGTAGCCAAAATTTTCAACTTTTCGTTTTGTTTTTTTCCCAAAAGAAAGTCGTCCACTTTCCTCACCTTGTAACACAAGTTTCAAACCACCAATGTAATTCTTTGACTTTTCAACCTCAATTTGACCCGAGTCAGATAAACATCGCATACTTATACTTATCAAATAAACTACATTAAAGTTAGGATTAAACAAAAATAATATTAAGTTATTCTCATCTTAATAAATTATTTTTTCAATTAGTTGTTATATTCAGTTAATAAAAATACCTTTGAATTTTTTAGTTTTTCTAAAAATATACTTTTTAAACTTTCAAATGTTAAAAATAAAAAATAAAGAAAAAACTTTTACGGTTGGTTTGAGACAGAAATCGTTAGTATTGGCTTCAATGATACCCTTTTAACTTTTAAAAATATTTCAAAAATACTTTGAGTTTTAGAAAAATCATTAAAGTTCTTTAATTTTTTTTTTAAATTAAAACATACATTCAGAGTTAGTACCACGTTTAAAAATATTGACTTTTAAAATTAATATTAAAAAGTTTGAAAATAATTTGTGCGTTAATGTTATTTTTAAATTTTCATTTATAATATCGTATAATAGAATTTGATACGATGAGATAGAATGCAATAAAAACAAAGACACTGGGACGGATTTGGATGGAAGGAAAATGAAATATCTGAGAAATTATTATTATTTGTACTCCGTTAATGTAATATTATAACAAACAATATTTGGATTGAATGATCCAAGCAGCATGAAAAAATATTGACATATGTTTGATTTAAGTTTTACTACCAAACACGGTTTAGAAACAATGAAAACGCGAAATTCAATTTTTATTGAGACAATTAAGTTTATGTTCAAAATAGATGAAGTCTTGATATAAGTGAGAACGAATTTGAAGAATGAAAGCAAGCAAATTTGGAGCTAGAGAGAAATTTGGCTAAGGTCAACCAAGTAAGTGGTTTTACTATAGAATATACTAGAAATTGTATGAGTTACAATTTATGATGTATGAGCTATGATGATGTATTAGCTGTATTGTATGATGTCGTATACTAGTATATGATGATGTATGAGTTATGATGCTTGATGATGTGCGTAATATATATAGTTTGATGTATGACGTACTTGATATGCTTGATGCATTTTATGGCGATATAATGAGTATGATGATTGCACGATTTTTGTCTTAATATGTTGATGTTTTCCATATTAAGCATATGATGCACATCATTTTTTAGATAAAGGCAAGGCGCACTTGTACGGAGGACGGCGACATCGCGAGCAAAGACTATGACACTTGCATATGGTAGACTCATACTTAAATTCCTAGTCTTAGGTTAGAATAGGTTGTTTTGCATTTCATCGATTTTAAACTACTTTGTATTTTTTTTTATAATTCATAGTCTTAGGTTAGAATTGGAGGTCATCTAGATCATGAACGGTAGGAAGATATCCATAGGGGCATTATGGTCATTTTGCACTATTCTTATCCAATGACCACCAAATTTCATATATAACTTCAATATGCTATAATATGCTCAGCATTAAAATTTCATAGGCAATGGAATTCATCTAATGAGTTAGTTTAATGCACTTAAATCCCGAATATTTTGATCGGTTCAGGGCCTTAACTCATGATTCTTTGAGTTTTTCTTTCATATATCCTTAATTCATATTTTTATAGGGTTTATATGAAAATCCAAGCGATTCTTACGAGTATTTATTAACAAAAAGTCTATGGTGGCTACTTACCTCAAAGTCGACATTTGGGACTTCCGTTATTGAGCTTTTGGTACCCAAATTACTTTAAATTTACTTTCACAAACTCTTTCTTGTGTCTAGTTACTGAAACCATAGAGTTTTTCATGAGAATCAACCTGAAAGGGGATTAAAAATAAGAAAAAACGGAGGGAAAGTCAACATATAGCTTATCTTTGACTTTTATTGGTCAAAGTTTGACCTTTGACTTTGGACTTCATCTTCTTCCTTCGTGGTTGGAAAAATCATGATTTTTCCTTATCATACCCCTCTAATTTTGCCTTTGTAAAGCTCTATAGACCTTTAATGGACTCGATTTCTTCACCAAACCTTTAGATGAAGTTTCAAGGAAGAATTAGAGACCAAGTTCAAAACTTTTCGTGGTCTCTGGCTCAAGTTATAACCTTCCAAAGTTTTGTTAGAAAACATGTTTTTCGTCGGAGTAAATCTAGAAGCCTTTTGTTGGGCGGTCGATTCTAAAGTTTTTCAAGACCCAATTTCTTCATGAAACTTGTTGGAAATCGCATATGGAATATGTGAGAGTTCGTACAAAGGAAATGACTAACCATAGCTCACAAATTTAGAAGAAATTCGAGAAAGAAAAACCCATAATCTAAAAGCTTAAAACTCGAATTCCAAGAATGCTCATCACTCAATTCTTGTCTTAAAACGTTGCCTCAACTTCAAACTTTATAGGGTAAGCTTCTACCGACATTGAAACCTCCAGAATCGTCGTGATTTTGAGATTGGATTTTCTGGATAATCTGTTGGAAATATCCTCTCCGATCACCAAGCTACCAACTTCCAATTTAAATTGTGACGGTTGAATTTGATGATGTGTGAATGTTCTAGATTGTGTTCAAATTTGGGAGAAATCCAATGACATATGATCTTTATGTGAAATATTAGTCTTCTCAATTAATGAATTTCTAAAAAGAGATTAAATATTTATTGGTCGAGTTGTATACAAACTCATTGTATAAGATACCCCACTCACATGTCTCACATGAACGATTTGAATCAAACCATTTGTAATAATTATACAGAGTGTCATATCAATAGTGTTACCAAGATAAGACACCAAACCTTATCTATATAATATAAACGTTTAGATTGTTACTTAAACAACTAGATATTGTTCAAGATTATATTAAAAATCTTGAATTTTCATACCAAGAAAAATATTAAATTGTAAGTAAAGTAATGAAAATTATTATTAAAAATTAAATAATTAACACCAACATTTTAGAACATAAATCTAAATAAAAAAATAAAAAAAAAAAGTTTGTAAGGCCTCATGGGTCAAAATGTGAAGGCATCGAGGCAGAAGCCACTAGGGTTATTGCAACCCTGAACATAACAACGTGAAACGAGGAAAATATAGCCATGGATTTCATCGTATGCCTCTCCAAGACATTAAAAGGCTA
This sequence comes from Cucurbita argyrosperma subsp. sororia, assembly GCA_018691285.1. NCBI lineage: Eukaryota > Viridiplantae > Streptophyta > Magnoliopsida > Cucurbitales > Cucurbitaceae > Cucurbita > Cucurbita argyrosperma. Next base: position 11,130,665 of record CM031890.1, on the reverse strand, counting down.
CGCATTGATATGGGTGCTAATCGATAAACTGACAAAGTCGACATACTTCCTATCTAGTAAGGCCACGTATACGACAGATAATTGGGTAGAGTTGTACATGAGAAAGATTGTTAGACAATATGGAGTTTCAATATCGATTGTGTCGGATCGAGACCCCTACTTTACATCGGCCTTCTTGTGCAACCTCTAGAAAACGATGGGTACTCGTTTGACTTCAACACTGCCCTCCACTCATAGAACAATAGTTAGACTTGTAAGTCTCCAGCTCGTCCACATCATCACTATAGTCTCGTCTATCTAAAAAGAAATATAACAATAACTTTGATGAGTAAAATAACTTACTTAGTAGCCAACTTGTTACCAAAAAGTTGTATTAATTATCTTTCTAGCATACTTTAAGTTTTATTTGTAACAGTTTGTTTATATGTTTTTGGTTTGGATCGGGTCCTCGGCCCAACCATTACCTAGGCTCTTAGTTTGATCTACTAAGACTCTTCAATCGATAATGAAGATATCGTAGCTAATCTTCAAATTTATCTGTTCGTTTTGTTTGTGCTTACTACAAATTTTAGACTCGTATGTAAGAATCACCTTTCGGTCAAATATCGCTTGTCTACAAAACTCTCTGGCAGCCTAAAGTAGCACACATCTGATAGTTAGGAATACTCATTGTTCCCAAACTTAGTACATAGTGCATCAGTCAGGAGTTCCACGGGACTAATAGACTAAGAACACTCATGCACATCTCATATCATAATCAACTCACACGTATACATCATGCATGCTAATTATGAACTTCTAATATTATCAAACCATAAGCTTGTATTTACGGTTATTGTTGATAAACTCATGCAATTTTACATACATTTAACATTTTAGTTCATAATCACAAAGTCAACATGCTTTGCATGTGTTTATAACAAGTTTGATCCTCATTTTAGGCACATTATCCCTCCTGAGATCCTTTTTACAAAATTGTAGATCTAACTCCCATAAATCTATTAAGACAAGTTTGAGCTTTTACTATTGCATTGAACATTAGGATTTGGATGTCCAAAAGTTACAAGTTTGCACTAAACTTTTTATTTTCCTTTTGAGTTGAATTCACGGCCACATGAACACCCTCGTCATCATACGGTGTGTATTTGCACTCATCATCATACTGTATGCATTTGCACTCATCATCATATTGTGTGCTTTCGCACTCATCATCATATTGTGCACGTCCACAATCATCATCTTTAGGGGAAGTAGCCCTATGCTTATGAACATACAATATGCATGAGGTCCCTCTAGATCCATCGTAATGTTTCTTCTGACACAACCCTCTAGTCTCATCTCTTTGTTACTCTAGGTAACACATACTCGTGGATATTTATATTAATATCATTTTCATTCTCTTAGGGTTGTGTCCTATGCTGATCTAACGACATGATGCAATATGTCACTCATCATCATATAGCGTGCTCAATATGAAAAACATAATCATATCAAGGTATACGTCACGCAATCATCATACTCATCATATTGTCAAAAAGTGCATCAAACAATACAAGTACGTCATTCATCGAAATATATATACACTACGCACATCATCAAGTATCATAACTCACACATCATCATAACTCGTACATCATCATAACATACATCAACATATACTAGTATACGTCATCATATGATAAAGCTTATACATCATCATAACTCATACATCGTCATATACTAACATACGACATCATACGATATAACCATAAATCATCGTAACTCATACATTGTCATATACTAACATACGACATCGTACGACACATTTCATACATCATCATAACTCATACAATTTTTAGCATATCTTATAATAAAGCCACTTACTTGGTTCGCCTTAGTTGAAGTACTCCCTAATTTATTTAACGTAAGCTCCTATTCCTCGAGTACTATTCCAAAGGTTGTTGGGGTTTGCTTCTTATCGCATCGTTCGTCACCTTTTGTTAGTATTTCACATTTTAATTAATAATCCAGCTAACAATGTGAAATAAGACTCTAAAAATATCTCAATTACCTTAACCGAGGTCGAAAACAGGTCCGAGAGGGTCGAAACGGTGAAAATCGGGCTAAAAATGGCAAGCCAAGGAGTCGCCGACAAATTCACCGGAAACGTCACCAGAGAACTGCCGAAACGTCGCCGGTGAGCCACCGGAATCGCCGTCGCGCCGCCAGGCCGAGGGGCTGCTCGTGCCACTGGAAAATCGCACAGGAAATTGGGCAAAGAAGAAAGGATCCGTCGGATCCGGGTTGAACCAGCATCGGATATCTGCGGCCTAAAATCCATCGCCCCAGCAGCTAGAGATCGGTCGAGCCCGAGACCTACGTACGACCCCCGCCCGTTCTGCGACACGAAACCAAACTATGCAACCCGAGGCCCAAAAACCAATCTAGCCCAGTATCTCGAGGCCCAAACTCACCTGCGGCCCAGCGGCCCACCTACTTTTGACGACTCGCAAGCCCATCGAAATACCAACCCAAACCGATCTTCAACCCACGTGGCGGCTCGGTGGCGATTTCGGTGGCTCACTAGCGACGCCTGGCATCTTTCCAGCACCTTACCGGCGGTTCTCCGGCGACTTTTCGACTTGTCATTTGTAGCCCGATTTTCACCGTTTCGACCCTCTTGGACCTTTTTTCGACCCTGGTTAAGGTAATTAACGTGTGCGAGCACCCTAGAGATTCACACTCGCACATGTGAGTTGTGTGTAAGGAAGTACTACACATCCAATCTCTCTAAGACTGAAGGCCACCCCTATAATGATTAAAAATAGGTTCCTAAATCATGATTGCATGTGTTTGCATTTACATTTGCAAGACCGCCTATAGTGGAGCCACTTACTGAGTATTCTTCGAATTACTCAAGCTGTCTACCACACCATTTTTCAGGTAAAGGCAAGACACACTAATACAGAAGACGACGCCATCGCAAGCAGAGACTATGGCACATGGTAGATTCATATTTAAATTTCTAAGTTTAGGTTAGAATAGACTGTTACGCATTTCATTATTTTAAATTATTTTGTATTGCTTTTATTTTCTCTAAATATCAATATTTCATATTTAAACACACAAGACCAGGAATATGTTTTCTAGAGAAGAAGTTGTTTTAAGCGTTTTTCGAAGTTTATGTTATAATGATGTTCATGTAAGAGTTATATTTCCGTATTATAGATGAGGCTTAGACGTTAATAGCGACTATAAATATGTGGAAATTTAGGGTCTTTACCCAATTGGACAAATATATATTAAATTAGTCAAAATGTTATCCACGCAGAAACACGCTCCACGAACCTCTCCAAATGTCCATTCTTCAGCCAAACAATCCTCAGCCAACTGTCTGACGTTCTCGATCACCTGCGACGAGGATAGAACGAGAAACAGAGAGGGAGGATCGAAGAAAACTCCAGCGAGAGTCTGAAATGAAACTATCACAACCGACGTTGAAAAGCTTGGTTAACACCAAGAGGAGGATCCCTGACAATTGCACATCATCTTAGGGTAAGTTTTGTGCCCTTTTCGTTACGTATTGTCATTGGTAAACGAAGCTAAAATTTGGGATTCCTAAGTTCCCTAGATATGTAGTTCTTCAGTGTTTTTAAGTCACGAGACTTCGAGGAAGAGAAGAGGGAGAAAAAGGACTGAAATTGACCTCGAAAATGTCGCGGAAAGGAGAGAGAAAGTTCGCCGGAAAAATGCGTAGGAAGTCAGGTGAAATTGACCACGACCCGCGGCTGCCTCTGCAACCCAAACCGCTGGATCAGCCTGCAAACCCTCGGCCCAGTAGCCCACATCTGCAGTAGTCCAATAACCCGAGGCCCAAACCTGTTTTCTACAGCTTGGCTCGGCTTCCAACGGCTTATCTGGCTCGATTTTCCATTTCCAGCTCAATTTCTACCGTTCTAACCCTCCCGAACTTGTTTTCGGCTCAAATTAAGGTAATTGAGGCCATTTTAGAGTTGTATTTCACATTATTAATATAATTGAGAAATACTAACAAAATTTGACGAAAGGTGCGATAGAAAACGAACCCCGACAACAATTGGAGCAACTCTTGAAGAATGGGAGATTACGTTAATTAAATTAGGGAATACTCCTGCTAAGGCCAAGGATAGGCTAGAAATTGTATGAGTTACAATTTATGATTGTTTGAGATAACATACGATGATGCATGTGATATTTATGTTTACGATGTATGAGCTGTATCGTATGATGTCGTACACTAGTTATATGATGATGTATGAACTATGGTGTATAAGCTATGATGATGTACGATAACATATGGTGCATTATGTGATGATGTATGATGTATTTGATGTACTCGATGCACTTGATGGCTTTATGATGACTATAATGTCTTCCATGACATTGACCCTAATATGATTATGTTTTCCAATATTAAGCATGTTGTATGATGATGTATCGACCTAGGACACAACCCTAAGATTATGAAAATGATATTAATATAAATATCTAACGAGCATGTGTTACTAAGCATAGTAAAGAGATGAGACTAGGGTTCCGTCAGGAGAGATGTTAAGATGAGAACTAGAGGAATCATGTATGTTGTATGTACATAAGCATTGAGATACTTCTCCTTTATGATGATGAGTGCGGAATCATAATGAAGGTATTTATGGGGAGCATGACACGAGGGGTTCGCCTGCATAGAACTTGTCTGATGGAATGCTGATGAAGGGTCAGTGGGTTGTAGTTGATGCAATTGGCTTGCTTAAGGCTAGGTGGAAGATTCTTCCGGATTTGAATGTGGGTATAAGCCATGCGCCACAGACCATTGTTGCTCGCTGTGTGTTGCATAATTTGTGTCAAATTGCTAAGGAGCCAGAGCCTGAATGGCCCAAGAGTCTGTGTGTTATTATGGTGAAAGTGTGAGGTAGGCACGCGTTGATAATTTGTATTAGGCACGGGTTGATAATTTGTATCAAAGGCTTCCATCGAGGCTGAGTTGGATACAAAAGATAAAATTTGAACTTTCTTAAGGATAAATTGGTGACACGAACTTAAGCTAATCAAGTAAGTGGCTTTACTATTGCATGTTTATATTTGATGTTGACACGCGCCCCGTGGTTCTGCATGTGTCATATATATTGATATGTGTGAATTGGTTATGGATGGATATGCTTATGATATAATATGATAATATATATATGATAATATGTGAATTGTATGATAATACTTATGGTATGATATGTTCAAGGATATGTTAGAGATATGATACGAGAAGGATGCACTAAACGTAATGTAATGATAGGAGTAAGATATGTTCATGAAACGTTAAAGTTAGGTTACGTATTGAAGTGTTATAGATATGAGAGATTGATAAAAACGATATGGTCATGAACTATTGATAAAAGAATATGGTTAGGTTATGGGTAAAGAGGGATAGGGTTTAGGGTTTAGGATTATAATACATTGATAGAATGATAGCATTAAGATACGTTCCTGTAACGATATGACTAAAGTACGTTCATGTAACAATATGACTGTGATACGTATAAGAATGTTAAGGCTATGATAAGTTTGGGAACAATATGACTCAAAGTGTTTACGGTATGATATGATTATGATACGACATGTGAATAACGGTGGTATAAATATATGTATATGTATGTATGTGTTTGTATATATGTCTATATGTATATATCTATGTATATATGTATACATATATATGTGTGTGTATGTATATATGTATATATATACATATATATATATATATACACACATACGTACGTATATACACATACATATACATATATACATACATATATAGACATATATACATAAATTACATAAATATATAATATCATAACATTTCATGCTTCTAAACATAACAATTTTTTATCATATACATATCGTAACATAACATTTTGCATCACAATATATCATATCATAAACATGTCAATTTATCACGTATCTCATATCATAAAACATTTCATATCATTTTCATATTATATCACAACACACATACTCACACGTATGGGCTGTATATAGAGTATATGTTACACATCCAAGTTATCCCTTATGATAGTACCATAGGAAAATAAATTGAAAGGATAGGTCCTGTCATTTCATTCACATGTTCTTACATTTAACCCCCAATATTGAGATCACCTACGGAGTATTTCTTTAAATACTCAAGCTACGTGCTACTTCTATTTCAGGTTAACGCAAGACATTCATGTACGGCAGACGACGATATCGCAACTCAAGACCATGACACATGCACAGGTAGTCGTATTTATTTTCTTAGACTTAGGCTAGAATATGATGTTTTTAATTTAAACGTTTATTTATTTTATTTAGCCTTTTGTTTTGTCATTTTTAAAAGTGTTTTCAAAACACGTAAGTCCGACTGTATTATAAGATGAAGGTGATGTTTTATAAAAGTTTAAATAAAGTATTTTCGCATTCAACGAAGTTGGTATAAGCGAAGTTTAAATAAAGGTGATGTTTTATAAGCGAAGTTTATATTAAATCTAAAGGAAAGAGTCTCCCACGAAGTTTATATTAAATCTAAAGAAAAGAGTCTTCAACGAAGTTGGTATGAAATCTAAAGGAAAGAGTCTCAATTAAGTTATCGTTGCACAGAGATGTAAAAGATAGTGATTCGTATGAATCATTGAGTTCGGATACTCACTTTGTCAAAGGTCTTTGATCGGTATGAGTATTTGCATAGTTGTGGCTGCATACAGTTGTGGCTGCAGCTGCCTCACATAAGGTTGAAGCTTCTCCGGTAAGTAGTGGCCGTGAATCTGCAATTCAAATTCATACAAGTTTTAACAAGCATTTAAGCAAACAATGATTCTAAACTTTAAAAATATTTAATACTTTTAAGTCACCATACCAGCAAGCCCACATTCCAAGCACAAGTGATCTAAATTGTTCGGCTCAAGAATGTCAAGGACTTCATTATAAGCTCCATCTTCCACGACATTATTTGCTAGCAAATATGTCTGTTTTCATACAACATCCGACTCAGTTTAAAGTTCTCTATTTCAACATACAGAAATAAAAGTTCAAAGAGTGTGTGTAACCTCTGATAATGGCTCATATCTGGTATAGCTTTGACACTCAAAAGCGTTTTCAACCATCATCGTCCATGTTTTATCTGGAACTTTGTTACCAAGCAGCTGCACAAATTGTTATTTGGTTGGTTTTGACTCTCGGTCGAAGCATATCAAAATGAATAATCGGATTAGAAAGAAATAAGAAGAGGGTTTCTTTGATACTAACATACTTCAATTACAATACTTTTCCAACTTATATTTAATGGAACACTAACCATTCTTCTCTTAGAACGGTTTAACAACAAATAACTTCAATTTTGATTTTGTTGGGCTACCTTTTTCAGAAGAGCAGAACCTATTTCATGGTATTTCAGTAAGAAGTCGCCCACATTTTTTATGCCATGGGAGGATAAGTTTTTGTGATACGCGCCATCTTTTCCAATGCCTTCCAATCGCCAAACTTCATCTTCTCTGCTCGGAGGATGATGCTTCTTGTTCACTAAAACCATGTAAAGAAGTAAGATTCATTCATTCAACGATGTAGAACTACAAAACGGTTAGTTCTGTAAAGAGATACAGCTTACCTTCTCCACGGTGATCCATGACCCTAAAAGATTGGGACACAGCAACCCCAATGGTTGGAAACATGGCTAGAATTTTTTCATCTATAATCTTCGCTATTATACGAAACTTCTTGGATTTTGTCCAACTCGAGTTGTCCGTAATACACACGCAATTAATGGGACCATAGCCATTCTCCAAAAGGAATTTGATACCATCACCATGCATTAAGGGCCTTTTCCCCTCTCTTGCGGATAAAACGTTTCGATTCAATTCACTTACGCTACGGTTAGTTCCATCATAGTCTCCATTGACAAGGCCGAGCTCAACCGCAGCCGATGCCATGAGACCCGTGCGGATTATGTCATTGGTTGTGGCATCAAAAATTGCAACTACCAGAGCCTCACCATTTTCTGCTTTGATTTTGTTGTTGGTGAAGATAGTGGAGGCTGGTTGATTGCAGAAAACTAGCTTGAACTTCTCAACCCCTCCTTCAACAATTGCTTCTTCTCCACTCTCTATCCTTTCTCTATGTGATCAAACCAAACCATAGGTTAATAGGAATACGTAACAATATGCCGGGTAGGACTAAATTCTGAGTCAATAAGCTCTGCTTGTTCAAACTCGAACATTAAACATCACAGAATGCGACAGTCATGCATTAAAAAAACAGTAATCATGGAACATCTATAGGAACAGAGTTGTAGGTTTTACCACAAATACCTTAATACAAACAAACTATCTCCTCAAGTTACCATGTTATTTATTTCATTTCTTTCAAGTTCGATTATTTGTTTCAGGGTACTTTCAACAAAGATAAAAAAAACCTAACCTAAATTATTATAAATTTGAAAAATCCAAAAAAAATTTAGTTAACAAATCAGTAAAGGAACGGTGAGAAAACAAACATAATTATCCTACACACAAAACTAAAAACAAAATTCTCATAAAATTGTATCTAGATCTCACTTGTTACAATCACACTTTTGACAACAGGGGATTTGCAATTATGCGGCACTCACTTTCCAGCAACAAGTGAGTTAAGCAAATTCGTTCTTGCATCGTCTACGGCCAAGCGACGTATGCTCGAGCCTCTAGTTTCGGTTCAAGAAGAAAGTTTTAAAAAATGGGGGCAGAGAGATTTGAAAGCAAGATTTGAGAGACTGAAATTGGTGTAATATGTGATGCAAACAAAAAGGTAACAACAACGTATGTAACTATCGGGTAGGAAGATTGTTAATTTCACAAAACTGGAATAGAATCGAATAGAATAGACAAGTAGAAGAACGAAAATGAATGGAATTTAAAATACGAACCTTAGTAATTCAAGAAGAGGATGAAAGTGGGTTTGAAGTGCATTTATCACTCCCACTTCAACCTTAAAAAACACAAATGTCAGAGATGAATTTCATATTCAAATTTGGATTTTCAAGAAAGGTTCAAAAAATAAAAAATACCCAATTGCTCAAGATAGGTTGGATTCGAGACAAAAATTCAAGCACGTGTTCATCTTCAGCTACAGATCTATCTCCAATACTATAATGAGAAACAAACGGACAAGAACATCAAAACCTAGAAAACTCAGAAAAAATAGAAATAAAAAAGAGAGAGAGAGAAAGAGAGTGAACCCAGATGAAGAAGAAGAGCGAGTTCTTTTAGGGTTAGGGTTGTGATCATCATCATTAGGAGGCATCTTGCTCTTGCCCTTCCCATCCATTTTGATATCTATGCCTCTGCAAATTGATACTCAAAATCTTGAAATTTGAATTTGAAGGAGTGATGTGGTGAAAGAAGGAGAGAGAGAGGAAGAGAAGAGGGACTTGTGTGAACTCAAAATCTTCCATTAAGGAGAGCTTGTTTAGAGAGAGAGAGAGAGAGAGAGAGAGTGGGAGCTTAGTAATTGTTTGGAAATTTCAGATAACGTGATCTTTCATTGGCGAGGGCTAAGCAAATTCCACCTATCCTAATTACTTCCCCAATTAAATTAAATTTTCAAAATTTTCAATAATAGATCTAAATTGTCAACAAAAGTCAATATAGGGATGAAAACGGTAACTGCAGCTAGCAGATATTGTCGGCTTTCCTTTTGAGAGGTAGGAGAAGAAGTCGCTGGCACTCGTTCTTGCTCGTGTGTACTCCCCTTCGAAGAAGAGTGTTTTGTCCTTGCTGACACTCGTTCCTACTCGTGTCTACTCCCCTTCAGGGAAGGGTGTTTTGTCCTCGCTGGCACTCGTTCCTGCTCGTGTCTACTCCCCTTCGGGGAAGGGTGTTTTGTCCTTGCTGGCACTCGTTCCTACTCGTGTCTACCCCCTTTGGGGAAGAGTGAGAAGGCTGGCACATCGTCTGATGTTTGACTCTAATACCATTTGTAACAGCCTAGACCCATTGCTAGCAGATATTGTCCTCTTCGGGCTTTCCCTTTCGGGCTTCCCCTCAAGGGTGTTTTGTCCTTGCTGGCACTCGTTCCTACTCGTGTCTACCCCCCTTTGGGGAAGAGTGAGAAGGCTAGCACATCGTCTGATGTCAGGCTCTAATACCATTTGTAACAACCTAGACCCACCACTAGCAGATATTGTCTTCTTCGGGCTTTCCCTTTCGGGCTTCCCCTCGAGGCTTTAAAACACATCTAGTAGGACATCACAAAAACTAATGTAGGACATCACAAAAACTGTCTATGGGTATTTCATAAATCATCTACAAACGTTTTAATGTTATTTTTGGAGGTTGATGAGTGTTTTTAACATGAGTATTAACAATAAATGTATATTTTAGTATTTTAAAAAAAATTAAAATGTGTTTTTGAAGTTTTTAAAAAATTATGAATATTTTTGAAGTAAATTAGGAAGGGTTTTCATAAAAAGACGATAGTTCATCCTTCGGAATCATATCACATTTCGGATTTGATGAAATATGATGAATTGAGATGGTATTTTGTAAATACATCATTATTTTGAATATATTAATTATTTCTTTATTTTTCGATCGTCTGGACGGGACAAAAGAAACATCTTTTTCTTTCTTCAACAATTTATGATCTCTAGTGAACCTCTCAATAGGGTTCGAACACATATGAAGTTCTGACCATCTGTCAGAGAAAAAGAACAAATGGATCTTGTAGAATTCTCGAGAAATTCTTCAATTTCTTCTGGAAACAGATGATTATTCATCTGCTTCTCACGTTCCGTGAATAGTCAAGACATTAAGGAATATCTATACGCGGTATAAGTTAGCTATAATTACGAGATGTCTACTCAGATCAATAAACCTTTTCTATCTTCATTCTTGCCATCTATTTTAACTTTCATTTTTTTTTATTTTACACACAAATGGAGATGGGACGGAATCAGGGGGAACGTGAATAGCCGGGATATTGAGGAATATCTATACGTGGTATAAGTTGCTATATTTACGAGATGTCTACTCAGACCAATAAAATTTTTCTATCTTCGTTCTTGCCATCTATTTTAACCTTCATTTTTTATTCTATATACACATAAATGGAGATGGGACGAGAATTAGGGCAAACTCGAGAAATTGGGTAGGGTAAGGGAGAGAAAATATAATCAACCCCGTTTAGCCAACAACCACAATTTAAATTTACATCTATATAGGTGTAACAGTCTAAGCCCACCGCTAACAGATATTGTCCTCTTTGGGATTTCCCTTTCGAGCTTCTTCTCAAGGCTTTAAAACATGTCTGCTAGGGGAAGGTTTTCGCACCTTAATAAAGGATGTTTCGTTCTCCTCCCAACCAATATAAAACTCTCGTAATAGGGAAGAACATTTTATTAAATTTCTACCGATATGGTCTAAAGTGTTAAATTTTTATATATCAAAGTTGAAAGACTAAATTATTATTTTCATTAAAATTTATTATTTACCTAACTTTTACTATACATTATTTTTACAGAACTATGTATGTATGATATATTATTAGCTCAAAAATAATTATGCATAGGAAAAATATTTTGAGTGATTAGTCGAGGAGAGATAATTGGAGGAAGAGATGAAAGGTGAGTGGAGAGAACTGGGGTAGAAATATTTAGGTGTAAGATTTGTACTATTCCACAATTTTCACTCTGACACACAAATATTTAAGTTGTTTCGTATATTTTATAAGATTTTGACGATCCAGGTCAATTCGAAATTTTGTCCAATGAACTCGAAACTCGAACCGAACCTATTCAATTTCAGAAAATTAATCCAATCTAACATAACCCGAAATGTTATCTAATCCAACTCAAAGTCAACTCGAAATTTTGTCCAATGAACTCGAAACTCGAACCGAACCTATTCAATTTCAGAAAATTAACCCAATCTAACCTAACCCGAAATGTTATCTAATCCAACTCAAAGTCAACTTGAAATTTTGTCCAATGAACTCGAAACTCGAACCGAACCTATTCAATTTCAGAAAATTAACCCAATCTAACCTAACCCGAAATGTTATCTAATCCAACTCAAAGTCAACTCGAAATTTTGTCCAATGAACTCGAAACTCGAACCGAACCTATTCAATTTCAGAAAATTAACCCAATCTAACCTAACCCGAAATGTTATCTAATCCAACTCAAAGTCAACTTGAAATTTTGTCCAATGAACTCGAAACTCGAACCGAACCTATTCAATTTCAGAAAATTAACCCAATCTAACCTAACCCGAAATGTTATCTAATCCAACTCAAAGTCAACTCGAAATTTTGTCCAATGAACTCGAAACTCGAACCAAACCTATTCAATTTCAGAAAATTAACCCAATCTAACCTAACCTGAAATGTTATCTAATCCAACTCAACCCCCTATAATTCGGGTTGGGTCGGTTCGAGTTGTTGAGTTTAATGTATACCCCTGTAATTGGTGTTATTGAAGAGCTTTATAAATAATAATAATTTTTTTTAATGTTATTAATTTACATATAAACATTCTCAATACTATGCTAATAATTATTATATTTCGTTGTAATTTGGCTGCTCACGAGTTTCGAACCTATGCCTCACAGCACCCAATGAAAAAAATTCAGCTTTCAACGGTAGGAGTGTACATGGTCCGGATTAAGTTGGGTTGAAGGATTTTTTTGACCCAACCCAAAAGTTCGAGCTGGTTAGATTGGTAATCCAACCCAACCCGAAAATTTTCACAACCCAACCCAACCCAACCCTCTATTTTCGGATTGGTTCCAGTTGTTAAAAATTTATCCACAATTTATAATATATATTTTTTTTATAGAACTTATACGGGATAATTAAAAGTTTACAAACAAACCCAAATCAATATATAATTATTCACACAAAAAAGAGAGCGAAAATTGTAACATATTAACATAGTTCAACATCCTCATAAAACTAAGACAACTAAAATATCGACACTTGTTGAGAATTATTATAATTGAAATAGTCTACCTTTATAACGAAGTCGAGTTCTTTATAAAAAGAAAAGATATCAATAAAAAGGATTAGTCTATAAATACTATATATAACAAAAATAAAAAAAATATATATAATTGAAATAGTCTAATAAGTTAGAGATGATGGAGTTAGATAGCCTATTAGAAAAATAAAAAATATATATAAATTGTGATATAATAATGTTACGTAATAAATACATTAGAATTTAGAATTACTTGTTTCAATTGAAACTAATTTTTTTTTTCGATCCAATTTTATCTCTAGTGTTACAGAATTTCTAAAATAATATAAAATTCTCTCACGTACTACATGTTGATTAAGAAGCTATTTTAGGTGTGAGTGTTATGAAGGTAAATTTCTTAGTATATTTTATACATTTTTGTTTGGTTCGGGGCAATTCAGGGTTTTGTCCCATGAACTCGAAACCGAACCAAGTTAGTTCGGGTTCAGAAAAATAAATCCAAACCAACCCGAAAGGCTAATCCAACCCAACCAACCCCTATAGTTCGGGTTGGGTTGGTCTGGATTGTCGGGTTGAATGCACCCTATTCAACTTTTAATTTCCATTACAATTCTAAAAAACCATTTCGTATATTCATGTATTTCAAAATTGAAATTCTTTTGCCATTAACTTTGAATGGAAACCATTAATACTTTATTTCAACTACATTTAATCTTTTAACCGCGTCTGCAAAATATAATTTTTACATGGCTAACTTTTTAACAGCGTTTGCGAAATACGATTTTTACATGGCTAACTTGTTCACTAAATTAGAACAAGTACCGTAAAATCATCCTCCTCTGATTATGATATATCACACCTCATTATAAAAATCAAATAGAATAATAAAATTGAAATAAAAAATAATAATAAACACTCTAAACCATAAGTTTATGTCGTATCGTCACATTACGTTTATGTCGTTATATCAATTATATATTTTATATATATATATATATATATATATATATATATATTATTTTTATTAAAGATCTCATTTTCTATAATTACTATGGTTTTATACCAAATATAGCTACTCTTATACGAAAGAATTTAATGGATTTATTTTATATTACAATATTCTCTACTTTCTTACCTATGATATTTCAAAATTCCGTTCGTTTTCGATGACCTATCTACTGTAATTCTTATTCTTAGAAATTAAGTTCGTTTTCCATTTTCTTTTCTATATTTTTCCTCGGTTTTATTCTCTTAACTTTTTTCACAATTGCTTTTAGCCCATTTCAATCAATTTTTATATTGGAATATATTTTATATAGCCGTAATGAGTTAGAATTTGGTTAACAGTATATTTGATAGGGAGAGGATGGAGGCTTAGTTAGTGCTTGGGAAAAGGGGTACAATAGCGAGAGCAAGAAAACTCCTACGCTTACGCTTGCTATTCAAAATTGGAATGGAGAATGACTTTGGGACAAAAGAAAAGGCCTGATTCTTCGCAATACCAATACCTAAAGCTCACTAAACTCGAGCTATCGTAATTCAGTTATCGCAATTTCTCTTCCCTTTCCTAAGAAAATAGTGTAAGTCAACTCATCAAGGTCAAGGAGCACTAATGGAAGAGTCAAATGCCTCGATTTTATATATATATCCGGAACGGAAAGACATTGCATTGGAGACGGACGATTGACAGGACCGAAGCAAAAAACCCACATACAAAGTACTCAAGGTATATACACTGCTCTAAGATTAGGTAGGAGTCGATTTCATAAACATAAGAGCTTGGAGACTGACCTAGCTGCAACAGATATTGTTCAGGTCTTACCTGAGAATATTGTAACGGCATTGGTTGAACCTGCTGTGGTAGTTTGTATTTTATTTACACGTTGTGAACATTAATGAAAATCCAATTTTCAATCCCACTTTTGTTTCTCATTCTTAACCTGGTATTAGAGCTTTTCATTTTTAACATATTATTAAAAAAAATGATAATCATCAACTACTGACATGACATTGGTAAACGACCCAAAGAAATTTGATTATAATTCAATTCGTGACGATCATAAGTAGAAAGTTCATATTCTTTAGTCATTGATAAACAATTTGTTCGACAATATTCAACGCAGTTACCATAAAATATACAGATCCCAAAATCAATACTGTAATTAAGCAATTGTTTCTTTCGAATATCCATTTCCAATTTTCAATCAACAACGGGGAGATCTATAGGACATACACGAACACATACTTCACAAGTAATGAATTTATCAAATTCAAAATGGATTTGACTACGGAAACGCTCCGATGCAATTAATTTTTCCGTAAGGATATTGAATAGTTACATGCAAATGATTTGCCTGGGATAAAGTAATCATGAAACCCAGACTAATGTACCTTGCAGCTCGTACTGTTGGTTGACCATAATTCATGTTAATTTCCTATTTCGTTTCGAAATAGAGTAAAAAAATATTTGTAACAATCCTAAAAAAAAAAAAGTTCCATTCGAGATTGGACTAAGAAAGGGAAGGAAGAAAGCGAGTCAGTATGCTAATGCCTCATCCTCAAATCAATCCTTCCCATAGGTTATTGTCCCAATGAATAAGTAAGTGTAGAAGTGAAAGCTTCATATAACTCGAGCATATAATTTGATGGATCATGGTCTGATTGTCTGAGTTGGAGGACGTGTTGAAGAGAGATATTTGAGGAGGTGAGAGATTAGTGGAGAGAGAGGTCCGTTACCATTTTTTTAAAATTATTATTATTATTTATTTATTTATTTATTATTATTATTACTTTTTAGGATGTTACACGCTTATTATCCTTAAAACATATTGTATCATTGAGCTTCCTAAAGCGAAGACATATATTAGTGCATTCAATCAAACTTCTCTTTATAGCCTTTGACTTTAGCCCCTAAAAAGTAGATGCACCCATGTGCTCAAGGAAACCTACTCCTCATTTAATTCTATTATAATTTTTGTCTCTCAAAGTACATAAAACGAAGTTAGGTTTAAGTCGACGGGTGATCTAAAAAACACTACTAAACTAAGTGCCGAAGGAACACAATCTATCAAATGTGTTCTACAGTTTGCAAGTAAAGAAGTTGAAGAGACGGTTCAGTCATAACTGAACCAACTAAGATCATAGGGAGCGATTCTTGCAACCACTAATGATAGTTGGAGTCGGGCTTTTTCTCAATGTTTTTCTTTCATACTTCTATTGCCAAAGCGTTACTTATAGAAGTGTTGAAAATGTTGAAAGATCACGTGGCATGATCTTTGATCCGCTCATTAATAATTTTAAAAAGAGAAAGAGAAAGATATGCAACAAGGGGTACAATCTTCTCCTTCTTGTCTTTACGAGGTCTTAGCTTTTTAAAAGTTGGGTTCCAAACTCCAAAAACCCCTTTTTATGTTGGAATTCTTTTCACATTTGAGGAAAGAAATACAAGAACTAGCCATAAATTTCGGGAGAGATTTACGGGAGCCTTATAATCGTAATTATCGAGTATGGTGTAATGAAAAAGAGTTGATAATGAATAGATAGTTGTAGAGGGAGAGATTCAAATGTATTAAAAGGAGGGTTGATAGATATTCGGCCACAGTCTCCATTTTTTAAATTAAAGGTAGATCTATGCGAATTTCGAATAAAGATTTGTACTTATCCAAACGAGTCGGCGGCCAAAGGTGGTGGAGCTATAAAGAGTGAAGTGAGGTCTTCCATTTAGTACCCACCATGTGAAAAAAACTCGAGTTTATTTAACTAATTTTCCTCAAATTAGTCCTTAAACATTCAGTAATTAAATTACCCACAACTTTGTAGAACATCTTGAAAGTTGAAAAGATGCATAGCATAATACCGAATTCACTTACAAAGAGTAATTAAAAATCTAATTGGATCTCTACAAATAGATTTATCACTCGAGTCGATAAGCTCAAATAAGGAGAATTTTGGAGTGTAAAGGAACAACATTGAAGAAGACTACGAAAGCCAAAAAGATCTGGGTAGGTTGAATTTTGGAACGCAAGCTTACACGTAAGTTTCTGTCCAAATTTGGTAAAATTTAAAAGCCCCCCGTACATTCAATTTTAAGTCTAATGGTTTTTGAAAGCTATCACATTAAGGGACCTACCAAAGAAATTTTGGAAGAAATTTAGCTCGGGAAGGACTTGAACTAAGCCCTCGAACACGATCCAATAAGCATATAGTCATTTTGATCTTATCTTAAGAGTTAAAATATGCTCGTGGGAATCTCTTGAAAATAGTCTAGAAATTTAATTTAAGTAATTATCAAGGTAATATGAAAGAATTAGGCCAAGAGCCCCATGTTAAGGGTCTCTATTTGACGTTTTGCTTAGTAAGTAATTGATAGGACTTAAAATCGGGTAAATTCTAAAATTGCCCCTCTAAATTATATCGGTTGTGCATAAAATTTTGAAGTATGACTTAATATTATGAAATGTGGATGCATGCTGAATTTGAAGTTCAAAGAAGCTTGTTTGGAGCATAAACCATCGACAGAGGTAAAAATGACGAAAATACCCCTACTATGCCTACTATATTGTTTTTATGGTCTTGATGAACTCACAATGACCCAAAACTTTACATGACACCTACTTATAATGTTATGAATGAATTATGTATGATTTTATGACGGTTTGACATAATTATGACATGTATGCTTGAAATAGGGATTTATGAACCTTAAAGAATGTTGTATGCTTAGGTTGTGCCGTAACACCCTTAGAACTAGAACCATGAACCAAGACTGTAAGCTTAATACGACGCATTATTTGCTAGGTACCAATCTACTTGCCTGAGTTACTGGCGCCATAAACACTATTGAATAATACAAGAAGTACTTCTTCACCGCCTTTATAAAAATAATATAAATCATGTTATATGTAACTTTTTATTTATGATTGATAGAATACCGATCAATCACCGACTCAAAAAGCAACAAACTCATCTAATTAAACAAAAGTAGCCTTGATTTTACTTTTTCAAACTATGATGATGAGGTACACGTTTGAATAAATTAAACTAATTGGACATTGAAGTGCAAAATTCAAAGATCAAACGTCCTGTGAGAATGGTGTTCAAACATGAACCTTCGAGCCACTCATTGATAATTTTATAAAGAAAAAGAAAAAGATATGTTGACCAAATAAAGAAAGTCTTCCACTTGTCTTTGTCAAGTCCTAGCTTTTAAAAAGTTCATCTTTTGGTTCTAAACCCTAAAATTCCTTTTATGTTCGAATTCTTTTTAGGTTTTTTTGAGGAAAGAAATACAAGATCTCGCAAAGACACCGGAGAGATTCATGGAGTCATGACTGAAGCTTTATTGGACATCTAATATACTCTAATGAATAGCAATTGACCTAGATAAGAGTTACGGAATAGATGGTTGTATGGGGAGAAACTCGAAACTCGACCATGTTTAAAAGGAGGGTTGCTAGAAATGAGGCTAAAATCTCCCATTTTCTAGATAAAGGGAAGATCACGTAGTAAGTAAGAACAACTATGTTCAATAGTAAATCATGGGATGTTGGGAATTAGACACTTCCTCGACTCAACATGTTGAGACTCTAGCGTGACTAGGGAGCAAGAAACTCCTATTTACTTGTTGGGGTAAATAAAGGATTCTTTTTCATTCGCCACGTTGATTTTTCCTTCTTTTATTCAATTTTGGATTTTGTGCTTCAAAGTTTAGATTTTCTTTTTTAATACTCGAAAAATAGGCTTGGGATAAAGTGACCCTAAAAATGGAAAATTGGAAAAATAGCCATACAAATAGTTTCCACCATATCGTCCCAAATTCGAGTATGGCCTATGGGACTCTACCATGCCCTCGGAGATTGTTTGGATTGTTAGGATTGATATCAGTCGTTAGCTCTGATACCAGTTGTTAAGATCGCACAACAACGCACACGCTCGATCTAGGTGAACACAAAGAAAAAAAGATAGAGAAAATTGCAAGAAGAACTCTAGCTAAAAGGATTTCTTTGTATTGATGACTTCACGTATGTATAGAGAGAATTATAGAGAAAAGTACATACGTGAAGTCATTAATACAAAGAAATCCTTTTAGCCAGAGAAAAGTACATACGTGAAGTCATCAGGTATCAGAGCTAACGACTGATATCGATCCTAACATGGATAAGCTGGAAGTGGTGTAAATGGAAGGTCTCCCATTTGGTACGCACAATTTAAATTATTTGAACTAAGGGTCCTTCGAACGCTAAAACCAAGCCATTTTTAGCTCAAATTAGTCCTCAACCACTCGTAATCAAATTACCAACAACTATGTAAAAGATCTTGAAGGTTGAAAACAAGCATAGCACAATCTCCCAATTCAAGTTAGATGTCTCTTACAAAGCGTAATTGCAAATTTAATTGGAGTTCTACACTCTAGTCAATAAACTCAAACTAGGGAGAGTTATGGAGTGTAAGGAACAACATTGAAGATATCGGTTGTGTATAAAATTTTAAAGTATGACTTAATATCATAAAATATGGATGCACGATTGTTAAGGATATTTAGTAATAAATTATACTTTCCCGTATATATTATATTTGATATTTTATTATAAGGCAAATATCTAATACTATAGATATCTTTCCATTTATTGTTATTTCCATTTATTACTATTTCCATATCCTTGTAATTTATTTGATTATAGATAAGATAACTTTCAGACCATTTAGGTGTGATGGATTAATCAAACATTCACAACCATAATTTTGAAGTTGTTAGAAGCATGTTTAGAGCATAAACCATCAATAGGTGTAAAAATGACAAAAATGCCCCTACTATATATACTAGGTTGATTTTATAGTTTTGATGAACTCTGAATGACCCGAAACTTTACATGATACCTACTTATAATGTTATGGATGAATTATGTATGATTTTATGAACCTTGAGCACCTACTTATAATGTGATAATTCCTAAAAAGATTTGATTAGTTGAGAATTAAAGGGTATTTAGCAAGGTTTACATATTAGAAATGCAATTGTGTCCCAACATGATTCTTGGTCTACAAACGTTATGAAATCTATGCATAGTTGTGAGAATCCCACATTGATTGGAAAGGAGAACGAAACACCTTTTATAAGAAAGTAGAAACTTTTCCCTAACAGATGCATTTTTAAGCCTTGAAGGGCAGCCTGAAAGGGAAAGCTCCAAGAGGACAATATCATCTATCTGTGGACTTTGACCGTTAAAAATGGTATCAGAGCCAAGTTACCGGAATGTGCTAGAGAGGAGGCTTTTCCCTGAAGGTGGTATGCCAGTAAAGACGCTAAACCCTAAAAAGGATGGATTTAGTGGGACTCGTTCCTAAAAGGGGTGGATTCCACACCAAAAAATTGTGAGGTTTAATCAATTTGATCATCAAATTTTTTACCATAAATATTACAATTTTACCTTCAATTCAAATTTAGCTAATAAACTTACTAATTTTAACAACCTCATTAATTTTAATAAAATACACAAAAATTTGTTTATCTAATTTAAGTTAAAACTTTAACCTTAAAAAATAGAAATAGTATTGTTTTCTTGCAAAAAAAAAAAAAAAAAAAAAAGATAAAAGATAATAATAATAATAATAATAAATAAATAAAATATCTATTTCTTTTATAAGGTTAAAATTGCTAAATTCTTTGACAATTTGTAACGAATGGGGAAATTTAAAAAATAAAAATAAATTGCTAAATTCTTTGATAATTTGTAACAAATGGGGATTCACACTCCCACGTGTGAGTTGTGTGTAGGGAAGTACTACACATCCAATCTCTCCGAGACTGGAGGCCACCCCTATAACGATGAGTTGTGTGTAGGGAAGTACTACACATCCAATCTCCCCGAGACTGGAGGCCACCCCTATAGCGATTAAAGATAAGTTTCTAAATCATTTTTCAGATAAAGGCAAAGCGCACTAATACAGAGGACGGAGCCATCGCGAGCAGAGACTATGACACGTGCATAATAGGATATTTAAATTTCTAAGTTTAGGTTAGAATAGATGTTGTTTTAAACGTTTTTGTTATAAATGATGTTCATGTAAGATAAATAAATAGTCCCAATCGAACCCTACTTATATGGGAGACAAGAAACATTATATTCAAGATTTGACAGAGCAATTAATGTTAGACGAACACGACTCTTATAGCTTTGCTCCCAAAAGGCCTCATACTAATGAAGTTAGTATTCTTCACTTATAAACCCATGATCATTCCTTAAATTAGTCGACGTGGGACTTCCATCATCCAACAGTTAATTTTTTTTTTTTTAAATCTTCCATTTAAAAATTGTTTGAATGGAGTTTTGTTTTTCTCGAGAATCCTACGAGGTTGTTCTTACCATTATCTGTATAGAAAAATTATTTTTAGAATCGTATTATTGAAGTAAGCTATTACAAATGATATGGGTCGGACCCATCTGTGACCCACGACACACGGCTGCCTCTGCAACCCGAACCGGTGGTCCAGCCTGCAAACCCGAGGCCCAAGTTCTCCCTCGGCCCATTAGCCCACATCTGTAGTAGTCCAATAACCCGAGTCCCAAACCTATCTCGGCCGGTAGTCCAGTCTGCAGCGCCTCGACCTCACGCCATCTAAACGACGTGGCCTGCCCTGGTGCTGCCACATGTCCACTTGTGACAAAAGGCAGCCCCTCGACTCTGTAGCTTGGCTCGGCTCCCAGCGGCTTCCTCGGCTTATCCGTCTCGATTTTTCATTTTTCAGCTCAATTTCTACCCTTCTGACACTCTCGAACCTATTTTTGGCCTAGATTAAGGTAATTGAGGCCATTTTAGAGCCATATTTCACATTATTAATTGGATTATTAATTTAATTGTGAAATACTAACGAAAGGTGACGAAAGGTGTGATAGAAAAGGAGCCCAAAAATATTTGGAGCAACTCTTGAGGAACGGGAGATTATGTTAATTAAATAGGGAGCACTTCGGTAAATAGGGAGTATTTCGACTAAGGCAACCAAGTAAGTGGACTTACTTTTAGGATTGGCTAGAAATTGTATGAGTTACAATCTATGATTGTTTGAGATGACATACTATGATGCATGTGATATTTATGTTTACGATATATGAGTTGTATCGTATGATGTCGTACACTAGTTATATGATGATGTATGAACTATGACGTATGAACTATGGTGTATGAGCTATGATGATGTGCGTTATATGATGATGTATGATGTATTTGATATACTCGATGCACTTGATGGCTTTATGATGACTATGATGTCTTGCATGACGTTTACCCGAATATGATGATGTTTTCAAATATTAAACATGTTGTGTGATGATGAATGTCATATTGTATCAATTCATAGATCGACCTAAGACATAATCCTAAAAGTATGAAAATAATATTAATATAAATATCTAACGAGCATGTCTTACTAAGCGTAACAAAGAGATAGACTAGAGTTGTGTCAGAAGAGATGTTAAGATGAGAGACAGGAGGAATGAGTGCGGACGCGCATATAAAGATGAGAGTGTTCATGCTGCATGACACTGGGGGGTCAAGGGGGTCAGTGGGTTGTAGTTGATGCAATTGGCTTGCTTTAAGGCTAGGTGAAAGATTCTTCAGGATTTGAACGTGGGTTTAAGCCATGCGCCACTGACCATTGCTTGCTGTGTGTTGCATAATTTGTGTCAAATTGCTAAGGAGCCAGAGCCTGAACCATTGAAGGACCCAAATGAGACTGGCCCAAATGGCCCAAAAGTCTATGTGTTATTATGGCGAAAGTGTGAGGCAGGCACGGGTTGATAATTTGTATCAAAGGTTTCCATTGAGGCTTCCATCGAGGCTGACTTGGATACAAAGGATAAAACTCGAACTTTCTTAAGAATAAATTAGTGACACGAGCCTAAACTAATCAAGTAAGTGACTTTACTATCGATATGGTTATATTTGATATTGACACGTACCCCGTAATTCTACACGTGTCATATAATTGATATGTGTGAATTGTTTATGGATTGATATGCTTATGATATGATATGTATATGATATTATGTGAATTGTATGATAATACTTATGGTATGATGTGTTCAATGATATGTTTGAAATAGGATACAAGAAGGATGCACTAAACGTGATGTAATGATAGAAGTAAGATATGTTCATGAAACGTCAAAGTTAGGTTACGTATTGAAGTGTTATGGATATGAGAGATTGATAAAAATGATATGGTCATGATCTATTGATAAAAGAATATGGTTAGATTATGGGTAGAAAGGGATAGGGTTTAGGGTTTAGGATTATATTAGATTGATAGAATGATAGCATTAGGATACGTTCCTGTAACGATATGACTAAGGTACGTTCATGTAACAATATGACTGTGATAGATATAAGAATGTTAAGACTATGATAAGTTAGGGAATAATATGACCATGAACTGTTTACAAATATGATATAGTTATGATACGTGAATGATATATATATATATATATATACATATATATACATATATATACATATACATACATATACATACATATACATATACATACATATACATATACATACATATACATATACATACATATACATATACATACATATATATATACATATATATACATATACATATAGACATAGATATACATATATCTACATAAATATATACATATATCTACATACATATATACACAAATTACATAAATATATCATATTATAACATTCTATGCTTTCAAACATAACAATTTTTTATCATATACATATCCTACCATAACATTTCACTATCACAATATATCATATCATAAACATGTCAATTTATCACATATCTCGTACTATAAAACATTTCATATCATTTTCATATCATGTCACAATACACATACTCACACGTATAGGCTATGTGTTGAGTATATGATACACATCCAAGTTACCCCTTAGGATAGTACCGTAGGAAAATAGATTGAAAGGATAGGTCCCGTCATTGTATTCGCATGTTCTTACATCTAACCCCCAATAGTGAGATCACTTGCCGAGTATTTCTTTAAATACTCAAGCCACGTGCTACTTCTATTTCAGGTTAAGGCAAGACATTCATGTACGATTGACGACGACATTGCAACTCGAGACCATGACACATACATAGGGTAGTCGTATTTATTTTCTTAGACTTAGGCTTAAATGTTTATTTAGTCTTTTGTTGTGTTGTTTTTAGATGTGTTTTCAAAACAGGTAAGTCCATGACTGTGTTTTAAGATGAACGTGACATTTTATGAAAGTTTAAACGAAGTATTTTTGTATTCAATGTTCATGATAGGTTTACAGTAACAACTTTAAATTAAGTAGAAAATTTTGAGTCGTTACAAGTTAAACATAAATATAAATATTTTGGAATCATAATACGCGTATATATATAAATAAAAAAGAAAAAAAAAATGATATCCACAAAGTAAATGAACCAAAATTGTTGTATGAATTATAGGTGACAAAATTTTGAGGGAAATATAGCATTCATAGAAAAAAATAGGATATACCTTTATATACATATACATATATAAAGGTATATGTCTCACCAGCAAAATTTATATTAAATTTAAAGCATAAAGTCTCAATCAAGTTGTTGTATTGAGATGTAAAAGATAGTGATTCGTTTGAATCACTTAAGTTTGGATACTCACTTTGTCAAAGGTCTTTGATCGGTATGAGTGTTTGCATAGTTGTGGCTGCACATAGTTTTGGCTACAGCTGCGTCACCTGAAGTTGAAGCTGCTCCAGTAAACAATGACGGTTGCACATAGTTGTGACTGCACATAGTTGTGGCTGCAGCTTCAGCTGCGTCACGTAAAGTTAAAGCTCCTCCAGTAAACAATGACGGCTGCACATAGTTGTGGTTGCACATAGTTGTGGCTGCAGCTGCGTCACATGAAGTTGAAACTTCTCCGGTAAACAATGGTGGCTGCAGCTGCGGCGAATCTGCGATTCAAATTCATATCAGTTTTAACAAAAATTTAAGTAATGATCCTAAACTTTAAAAATGTTTAATACTTGAAATCACCATACCAGTAAGCTCATTTCCAAAGTCATCCGTAAAGTACACTTGTGGACTCTTATTCTCATAATTCAAATTGTTTTGCTCAAGAATGTCATGGACTTCGTTAAAAGTTTCATCTCCCATGACATTATTTGCTGGAAAACATGTCTGTTTTCATACAACATCGACTTAGTTTAAAGCTCTCTATTTTAATATACAGAAATAAAAGTTGAAAGAGAGCGTGTAACCTCTGAGAATGGCTCGTATATGGTATAGCTCTGACACTCAAAAGCGTTTTCAACCGCCATTATCCATGTTTTGTCTGAAACTTTGTTACCAAGCAGCTGCACAAATTGTTATTTTGTTGGTTTTGACCCTCCCATCGAAGTATGTCAAAATGAATAACCGGAGTAGAAAGAAAAATAAGAAGAGGGTTTCTTTGATATCGAGTTACTTCAATCACAATACTTCACAATTTTACGTGACTAAAACTTATATTTAATGGAACACTAACAATTCTTCTCTTAGAACTGCTTAACAACTAATAACTTCAATTTCAAACAAGTCTATTCATTTTGATTTGTTGGGCTACCTTTCTTAGACGGGCAGGACCTATTTTTTGGTATTCGAGCAAGAAGTCGTCCACATTTTTGATACCATGGGAGGACAAATTTCTGTGATACGGTCCATCTTTTCGTATGCCTTCCAATCGCCAAACTTCATCTTCTCTACTTGGAGGATGATGTTTCTTGTTCACTGAAATTATATAAAGAAAATCATTCATTCAATCATGTAAAACTGTTAAAGAGACAGAGTTTACCTTCTCCACGGTGATCCATGACCCTAAAAGATTGGGACACAGCAAACCCAACGGTTGGAAACATGGCTAGAACTTTTTCATCGATAAACTTCGCTACCAAACGAAACTTCTTGGATTTCATCCAACTCGAGTTGTCCGTGATAGACACACACTTAATGAAAGCAACGCCATTCTCCAAGTTGAGTTTGATACCATTA
Organism: Cucurbita argyrosperma subsp. sororia; assembly: GCA_018691285.1. Lineage (NCBI taxonomy): Eukaryota > Viridiplantae > Streptophyta > Magnoliopsida > Cucurbitales > Cucurbitaceae > Cucurbita > Cucurbita argyrosperma. The sequence goes on along the minus strand of CM031890.1, from coordinate 11,104,644 downwards.
CCAACCAGTAAAGGCCTTTTCCCATCTCTTGGAGATAAAATGTTTCGACTCAATTCACTCAAACTACTGTTAGTTTCATCATAGTCTCCATTGACAACGACGAGCCCAACCAGGGCCGATGCTAGACGACCCGTGCGGATTATGGCATTGGTTGTGGCATCACAAATTGCAACTACTAGAGCCTCACCATTTTCTGCTTTGATTTCATTGTTGGTGAAGATAGTGGAGGGTGGTTGGTTGCAGAAAACTAGCTTGAACTTCTCAATCCCTCCTTCAAAAATTGCTTCTTCTCCACCCTCTCTCCTTTCTCTATATGATGAAACCAAACCATAGTTTAAAATACAACATTTATTCAAATAATATAGTTATTAATAATACAAATATGTAACAATGTCGTGTGCGACTAAAATGTGAGTCAATAAGCTCTACTTGTTCAACCCCGAACATTAAACATCACGAAATGCAACAGTCATGCGTTAAGAAATCAGTAATCGTGGAACATTTATAGGAAAAGAGTTGTACGTTCTACCACAAATACCTTAATATAAAGAAACTATATCCTCAAATTACCGTGTTATTTATTTCATTTCTTTCAGGTTCGATTATTTGTTTTACTCAACCAACAAAATAGGACAGAAAACTGAATACAAAATTCTCATAAAATTGTATCTAAAGGTAATTTTATCCAAAGGTCGCAGACTAAATTGTTAATTTCAGAATAGAATCCAATCGAATAGAATCGAATAGTACAAAAACGAAAAAATGAATGGAATTTAAAATACGAACCTTAATGATTCTAAAAGAGGATGAAAGTGAGTTTGAAGTGCATTCATCACTTCCACTTGTACCTTAGAAAACACAAATGTCAGAGATGAATTTCATATTCAAATTTGGCTTTTCAAGAAAGGTTCAAGAAGCTCGAAGATAGAGTTGTAAACGACATTAAAAAAAATACCCAATTGCTCAAGATAGGTTGGATTCGAGACAAACATTCAAGCACGTAACGTTCATCTTCAGCTACAGATGTAGCTCCAATACTATAATGAAAAACAAACCGACAAGAACATCAAAACCTAGGAGACCCAGAAAAAATAAAAATAAAGAATTGAGAGAGAGAAAGAGAGTGAACCCAGATGAAGAAGAAGGGCGAGTTCTCTTAGGGTTAGGGTTGTGATCATCATCATTAGGAGGCATCTTGGCCTTGCCCTTGCCCTTGCCCTTGGCATCCATTTTGATATCTATGCCTCTTCAAACTGATACTCACTCCCTGAAATATGGAGTGATGTGGTGAAAGGAGAGAGAGGTAGAGAGGGGGATTTATGGACTCAACATCTTCCATAGCTGAGAGCTTTGTTTGCACACACACACACACACAGAGCTTAGTAATTGTTTGGAAATTTTCAGATAACGTGTTCTTTCATTGGTTAGGGCTAAGCAAATTCCACCTGTCCTAATTACTTTCCCAATTCAATTAATAAAAATACCCTAAAAAATATTTTTAAATTTTCAATAATAGATCTAAATTCTTAACATTAGCACTAGTTCCTCCACATACGGCTGCCACATCGTCCGGTGTCTGGCTCTAATATCATTTGTAACAGCCTAGACCCACTGCGGGTAGATATTGTCCTCTTTGAGATTCTAATATCATTTGTAACAGCCTAGACCTACTTGCGGGTAGATATTGTCCTCTTTGAGATTTCCCTTCAGGGCTTCCCCTCAAGGCTTTAAAACCCTGCACGTGCGGCTGACATATCGTCTAGTGTCTGGCTTTGATGTCATTTGTAACGGCTCAGACCCACCGCTAACAGATATTGTTCTCTTTGAGTTTTCCCTTTCGAACTTCCCCTCAAGGCTTTAAAAGCCTGCACATGCGGCTTCCCCTCAAGGCTTTAAAACCCTGCACACGTGCGGCTGGCATATCGTCCAGTGTCTGGCTTTGATGTCATTTGTAACGGTCCAGACCCACCGCTAGCAGATATTGTCCTCTTTGAGATTTCCCTTCAGGGCTTCCCCTCATTGTCCTCTTTGGGCTTCCCCTCATTGTCCTCTTTGAGATTTCCCTTCAGGGCTTCCCCTCAAGGCTTTAAAACCTTGCACGTGCGGGGCTTCCCCTCATTGTCCTCTTTGAGATTTCCCTTCAGGGCTTCCCCTCAAGGCTTTAAAACCTTGCACGTGCGGGGCTTCCCCTCATTGTCCTCTTTGAGATTTCCCTTCAGGGCTTCCCCTCAAGGCTTTAAAACCCCTCTTTGAGATTTCCCTTCAGGGCTTTAAAACCCCTCTTTGAGATTTCCCTTCAGGGCTTTAAAACCCTGCACGTGCGGCTGGCATATCGTCTAGTGTCTGGCTTTGATGTCATTTGTAACGGCCCAGACCCACCGCTAGCAGATATTATCTTCTTTGAGCTTTCCCTTTCGGGCTTCCCCTCAAGGCTTTAAAACGAGTGGAAAAGTTTCCACACCCTTATAAAGGATGTTTTGTTCTCCTCCCCAACCAATGTGGGACATCACAAAAATTGTGTATGGAAAGTTGAAGAGTGTTTTTAACCTGGTATTAATAATATATGTATTTGTTACTATTTTAAAAAAAATTAAAATGTGTTTTTGAAGATTTTAAAAAATATTTAGAGGTATTTTTTTAAGTATTTTGTTGAAATAAGTAAATTAGGAAGGGTTTTTTTTTTTTTATAAAAAGACGATAGTTCAGCCTTCGAAACCATATCACATCTCATCCTGAATATATGAAATAGGATGAATTAAAACGCTATTTTATAAATACGTAATTATCTTGAATATATTAACTATTTCTTTATTATTCGATCGCTTGGACGAGACAGAAGAAACATATTGTTCTTTCTTCAACAATTTCTTATCTCTAGTGAACCTCTCAATAGGATTCGAACCCATATGAAGTTTTTACCATTTTTCTGAGAAAAAAAGAACGAACTGACCTTGTAGGATTCTCGAGAAATTCTTCGATTTCTTCCATATCATCTCCTTCTCACATTCCGTAAATAGCCAGTGAACCTCTCAATAGGATTCGAACCCATATGAAGTTTTTACCATTTTTCTGAGAAAAAAAGAACGAACTGACCTTGTAGGATTCTCGAGAAATTCTTTGATTTCTTCCATATCATCTCCTTCTCACGTTCCGTAAATAGCCAGGACATTGAAGAATATTCAGAAAAGTATCTAGGGAATCAGTCTAATTCTATATCTGTTCGTTCAGGTTTGAAGAAAGGAAGGATCCCAAAAAATCAATCTACCTCTGTTTAGGTTAATTAATTTATTTTTATTCAGTTACGTTGATAAACTAAATTTTCGATATCTTTTGCACAATATTAATTTTCTTAACTTTATTTTGTTGGTCCCCACCTAAGACCTAAGACCTAAGATCTACTACATACTTCTTCCCCAAGTTTATATATATATATATATATATATATATATATATATATATATATATATATATATATATATATATATATATATATAAATAAAGATATATATAGGTGTTGGGTAATATCTATATGTGGTATAGGTTAGCTATATTTACGAGATGTCTACTCAGATCAATAATTATTTTTAATATATATACACACAAATGGAGATGGGACGGGAATCAAGACAAGCACGAGAAATTGGCTAGGGTAAGGGGGAGAAAATATAATCAACCCCGTTTAGCCAATAACTACAATTTAAACTTACATCTATATAAGTGTAACAACATAAGCCCACCGCTAGCGGATGTTGTCCTCTTTAGAATTTTCCTTTCGGGATTCCCCTCAAGACTTTAAAACGTGTCTGCTAGGGGAAGGTTTCCACACCTTTACAAAGGATGTTTTGTTTTTCTCTCCAACCAATGTGGGACTTTCACAATAGAGAAGAATATTTCATTAAATTTGTACCGATATAGTCTAAAGTGTTACAAACATTAAATTACATGAACGTATCAAAGTTGAAAGACTAAATTATTATTTTCATTAAAATTTAATATTAACGTAACTTTTATTTCAGCGAACAATCGAACAATGTATTATATATATATATATAATACAAATTAAAAAATAATAAAAATACTTCAAAAAAAAATTATGTTAAATATTTTAGAGTAATTAATTGAGGAGAGATAATTGAGAGAAGAGATGAGAGATGAGCACCATGGAGAAAAGTTATTTTTTAACCTAATTTTTTTAAAAACTATATTTATTTATTTATTTATTTAGGTTATTACATTATAAATAATGTGTTAAAAAATAGTATGATATATTTAGGGGTAAGATTTGTACTATATTGCACAATTTTCACTCGACCCACAAATATTTAAGCTGTCTCGTATATTTTATAAGATTTTGTTCGATTCAGGTCAACTCGAAATTCGAACCGAACCATCACACCTTATTACAAAAATCAAATAGAATAATAAAATTGAAATAAAAAATAGTAATACACACTCTAACCGGGTAGATACACAAATTTAAGCCGTCAAAATTAAATATCTTAGTCATATCGTCACATTACGTCGTTATATCAATCATATATATTATTTTTATTCAAGATCTCATTTTCTATTATTACTACGATTTTTGGAACATATAGCTACTGTTATAGGAAAGAATTTCAAAATTCGGTTCGTTTTTCATGGTCTATCCGCTATAATTCTTATTCTCAGAAATTAAGATGTTTTTTACACGGTAAAATTATTTAATCATCTCCAAATCTTCCATCTTCTTTTCTCGGTTTTTTTTTAATTATTATTATTATTATTTTTTAGGGTTGTTACAGGCTCGTTATCCTTAAAACATATTGTATCATTGAACTTGGTAAAGCGAAGACATATATTAATGCATTCAATCAAACTTCTCTTTATAGCCTTTTGCTTTAACCCTAAAAAGTAGATGCACCCATGTGCTCAAGGCAACCTAATCCTCATTTAATTATATTTTAATTTTTGTCTCCTCCCATAAATATTTCTATTCGATTCACGGATCATGTCAAAACTGTTTATCGAACAAACTAATGAAGTTAGGTTTGAGTCGACGGGTGATCTAGAAAACACTACTAATCAAAGTGTTGAACAAACACAATCTATCAAATGTGTTCCAAAGTTCACAAGTAAAGAAGTTGAAGAGACGGGTCAGTCACAGCAGAACCAATTAAGATTACAGAGAGCGATTCCTGCGACCACCACGGTATAGAAGTGTTGAAAATGTTGAAAGATCAAGTGGGAATGGTTCAAACATGATCTTTGACCCACACATTAATAATGTTAAAAAGAGAAAGAGAAAGATATGCAACCAAGGGGTAGATTCTTCTTCTTCTTCTTTGTCTTTATGAAGTCTTAGCTTTATAAAAGTTGGGTTCCAAACTCCAAAACCCCTTTTAGGTTGGAATTCTTTTCACATTGGAGAAAAGAAATACAAGAATTAGCCATGAATGTCGGGAGAGATTTACGGGAGCCTTATAAAAAATGTAGTCGTAGTTATCGAGTATGGTATAATGAAGAAGAGTTGATAATGAATAAAAGGTAGATCTGTGCGAATTTCGAACAAAGATTTGTACTTATCCAAAGCAGTCGGTGACCAAAGGTGGTATGGGGTATAAAGAGTGAAGTGAGGCCATCCATTTGGTACCCACAATTTGAACTAAGACTCCTCCGAACGCTACAACCAAGCCTTTGTTTTATGGATTTTTAGAGGTCTAGAACAAAATTCGTCCAACAAGGATATACCGTTAGGTTCATGGGATGAAGAGGAAAAATTTTGCTAGAGATATCGAAGGAAGTTGAGCTCTCTTATAATTTAGAGACTACAAATAGGCTACTTATTGAGTATTTTATACTAACAAATTGTATGTGTTTATGCTTTAAAATTTTTTGGGTCTTTCTGTTTTAAAAAGCAAAAAAATTACCGTATCTTTCTTCCTTCCGATTAAGCTCACGTTGTAATCCGTGCTTTGAGTAGCTATAAAATCGGGCCATGACAATTGTAATTCGTGCTTTGAGTAGCTAAAAAGAGTACAAAAGGATATTCGAGTATGTTAATTTCATTAATAGTAGTAATTTTGAGAATATAGTTTAGATTAAAATCTCATCGGTTAATTAAGTCATCTCGAAATAAAATTGAAGGTTAGGGGGAAAAGAAACGACAATGAAAAGTATATGAGTTTGTCGAGAATTCGTGACTACATTTTGTCTTATGCAAGTTCATTTTTTACTATGATAAAGATTACAAATAATCCTTAACCTCGTGCTACAAATTCAAATAGTCGAACAAAACCTATTAACTTTCAAGTATCACAAATTGATATCTTGAGATTAAGAATATGTCACGACCCGATTTTCGAGCATTCAAAAGCTTAGACTGAGACTAGAAAGACAATAACAAAAATAAAATAAAAGTAGAATAAAATAAAATTAGAAAATGTGATAAAAATTTTCATCGGGTCCGGGTGTTGGACAATAAAAGTAAGACCTTAAAAACCCGACAAGATAACGTACACACGACCACACAAAGTTGGAACAACCTTAAAACAACTTTTAGAAAGTCTGGCCCATAAATGGGTCATAGAATAAAATGACCCAATGAAAAACATAAGAATGATTCAATGCCCATGGGCTTCTTTAATTTTGTCTCAACAAAGACCCTAGACGCTAGGGTCTACTTGACCTAGGTTGGGTTGGGTTGGGTAATTTTTTTGACCCAGCCCAAAAGTTTAGGTTGGTTAAATTGGTAACCCAATTCAACTCGAAAATTTTTACATACCAATCCTCTCTATTTTCGGGTCGGGTCGTCCGGAGGTTAAATTTTAATATATATATATATATATATATTTTTTTTATCCACCATCCAAAATTATTCAATAGAATTTTAGATAAAAAGGTATTAAAAGTTAACCAACAAACAACAATCAATCTATAATCATTAAAAAAAACAAATTCATCAACAACAACTATCGAAAATTGTAACATATTAACATAGTTCAACATTGCTATAGAACTAAACACAACTAAATACCGACCCTTCTTAACAATTAGTTATTCAAAAAAGTAAGGAAAATATAAGAATATATCAGAAAATTAAAAAATAATAAAAATGATAAAATTCATTTAAAAATATGTAAAAGGAAAACAATATGCTTTAAAATTATTCTAATATATGTATAGTCTATGAACCTTATATGTTTTTGTTTTAAAGACAAAATTTATGAAGAGTTCTTTGTTAGTAACTAAAAATAATAAAGTAATAAACAAAGTAATTTCATACTTGCGCGCACAGTAAGACCGAATTACCACTCTGTCAAATCCGTAAATACATTTAATATCTTAGCATATATATCTTATAATTTTTGTGCGGTTCAGGTCATTCGTGTTAGACGAACACGACTCTCCACAATGGTATGATATTGTCCACTTTGAGCATAAGCTATCATCGGTTTTCTTTGGGTTTCCCCAAAAGGCCTCATACCAATGGAGAGTATATTCTTAGATTATAAACTCATGACCATTCCCTAAATTAACCAACGTGGGACACTTTCATCCAACACCTCCCCTCGAACTAAGTGCGCCTCCCCTTAATCGAGGCTCCACTCCTTTGGAGTCTTAGTCATTTTTTACTACCTTCGAGGAGGCTTGACTCCTTCTTCTTTCTGGAGTCCTTTGTTCGACATTAGAGGATTTGCCAATCTATTGACACGGCTAAGTTTAGGACATGGCTCTGATACCATGTTAGACGAACACAACTCTCCACAATGGTATGATATTGTCCACTTTGAGCATAAGCTCTCATGACTTTGCTTTGGGTTTCCCCAAAAGGTCTCATACTAATGGAGAGTGTATTCTTAGATTATAAACTCATAACCATTCCCTAAATTAACCAACGTGGGACACTTTCATCCAACAATCCGAAGTTTTTATCCTATGAACCTGAAACCAAATTGAGTCAATTCAGGTTCAGGAAAAATAATCCAACCCAACCCTTATAATTTGGATTGGATTAGTCTAGACTATCAGGTTGGATTTACACTCCTAACACACCCACAACAAACACCAAGTGAACTATTTTTTATGGATTATAACTAAAATGTTGTTGGCTTTCATAAAATCCATACCAAAATTCTGCTCATGATTTTAAGAGATATTTGAAGAGAAATTAGAGTATAAATGAGTATTGAGGATCATAAATTTGTTAGAAAAATGAGTTTCTATGATACGTACTTCATCAAATTCAATTTTTTGCACCTATAAAGGAATGTTGGGAACTACCTGTGTCTATTGTGGTATGATATTGTCTATTTTAAGCATAAGTTATGACCGTTTTGCTTTTGGTTTCACAAAAACCTCACACCAACTAAGATGTAACATTAAAAAAGGAAGGAAATTAGCTGGAACGAGAATAAGTCATCCATAGACCCAAAAGATAGAAGAAAAGAAATGAAGAGAATTAAGCAAGGACGAGGTCTTAAGAATGTCATTTCTATAAGCTAAGAATAATTTTACGAACATAACTCCTTTGACACTTGGACACTTGGGAAAGAAAGTGAAAAAGGACAAATAATAATAATAATAATAATAATAATAATAATAATAAAAAATTCTGAATTAACAGGTCTTTCCAGATTTTTAATTTTTTATTGACATGAAATTTCAAAATGCTTAAGAAAGAAAAAACACTAAAAAAGACGAAGAATCTTTAAAAAAATATGAATTTTTGGAGAAAAATAATAATAAAATATTCGAAAAAATGTCAAATTACCAAAATTCCGCAACAATTATGAATAATTATAAAACGGCCATAATCTGTAACCATATTTGGTTCTAGAACCGACAAGCAGGAAATCGATCGAATCTTCATATCCAACCGTTCGATAAAGTTGAAATTTGGATATGTTTAATAAGACTCGATATTATTTAGCTCCAAAGGTTGATATTCAAATCCCATGTCATTAGCACCCTCATCGGAGTAAATATTTCCAATGAAAATTTCACAAACGTTTAAAATAAAAAAGAAAAAAATTCACCATGATTTTGGAACAATCAATAGCCCTGCAAGATCTATAAATAGGAAGTTCTAGGAAATGTTTTGAGATAATAATCAAGTGATGAGGATTCCTAAAACTCATAATTTGAAGCTTTTAGATTATGGGTTTTTCTTCCTCATATTTCTTCTAAATTCGAGGGTTATGGTTAATCATTTTCCTTCCTATCAACTCCTACACATTCCATATGAGATTTCCAACAAGTTTCGTGAAGGATATAACTTTGACGAGATTTATACCAACAAGTTCCCAACAAAAAGTTTCTAGATTTATTCTGACGAGAAACATGTTTTCCAGCGAATTTTGTAAGGATATAACTCAAGCTAAAGACCATAAAAAGGTATGAAATCGATCTCTACTTTTTCCTTGAAACTTCATCTAAATGTTTCGTGAAGAAACCAAGTCCATTAACGATCTATATAGAGGTTAAAAAGGCAAAACCAGAAGGGTATGATAAGGAAAAATCGAGATTTTTCCAGCAACCAAAGAAGAAGACGAAGTCCAAAGTTAATGGTCAAACTTTGACCAATAAAAGTCAAAGGTAGCAATATTTTGACGTTTCTACACTTTTTATCCATTTGGACTCCTTCCAGACCCGTTCTCATTAATTTCTTTATGGTTCCTTAAACTAGACTTAAAGATGAATATAATAAAGAAATTTGGAATAATTCGAATACCGGAAGCTCGAGAACGGAGGTCTCGAACGTCGACAACGAGGTAAGTAAGTTGGACTTTCCTTAAGAAATATTTGTAGGAATCGCTTGGATTTTCATATGAATGCTAAAAAAAGTATGAATTAAGGATATATGAAAGAAAAACTCAAAAAACCGTGAGTTAAGGCCTTGGACCGATCAAATTGGTTGAAATTTAAGTAACGTTAAAATAACCCACTAGATGAACTTTGCTGCCAATAAAATTTTAATGCTAAGCATATTATAGTATGTTGAGGTCATATATGAAATTTGGTAATCATTGGATACGGATGAATAGGTAAACAAAGAATCTGTGTAAAATGACCAAAATGCCCCTAAGATAATTTACTTTCGGTTCATGACCTAAATGACCTCATAATTCTATAAAACTCTGTACTAGATCTTATTTTATTATTTTTTATTATGTGGTGAAGTTTGAAAGCCATTGGAACTCGTTAAGTAGTAAAACCAAGAAGGAGGGGTAAAATGACCAAAATGCTCCTATAAGTTAGGACCCAAGAAACGTCTAAAGAAAATACTAGGGGTGTACATTCAACCCGACAACCGGACCAACCCACCCGAACTACAAGGGTTGGGTTGGGTTGGATTAGCATTTCGAGTAGGGTTGGGTTCATTTTTCTGAACCTGAACTGAATCAGTTCAGGTTTCGGGTTCGTGGGTAAAACTCTCGGGCTCGAGCCAAATTTTACTTATAATAGATTTGTCGGAGTGGTACTTTGGCTGGTCGAAGAAGACTCTTGCTTGAGTTCAAATTTGGGCTAATACATGATTTTGTTTGCTGTTATATATATATTTTTAAAAATACCTTATTAACAATTGTTCATAAATTATATTGCTTGAGTTCAAATTTGGGCTAATACATGATTTTGTTTGCTTTTATATATATATTTTTAAAAATACCTTATTAACAATTGTTCATAAATTATATATATACAAGTTTTTTTTTCTTTTATATATATATTTTTTAAAAATACATTACTAACAAACAATTATATAAATTATATATATTATAAGGAATAAACATAGACACGTTCATAAATTATATATATATAAATACCTGTTTTTTTTAGAAATACATTACTAACAAACAATTATATGTCATAAATTATATATATTATAAGGATTAAACATGGACAAGTAGATTCATAAATTATATATATACAAATATATGTTTTTTTTTTTCCTTTTATATATATATATTATATATATATATATATATATATATATATATATATATATATATATATATATATATATATATATATATATATATATATATATTTTTAAAATATCTTACTAAACAATTATATGATCATAAATTATATATATTATCAGGATTAAAGATAGACAAGTAATTGTAAATTTTAGTTTAAATATATTTAAAAAATTTTATTAGTTCAATGTTCATAAATTATATTCTACAGACGAATAATTTTAAATTTTAGTTTAAATATATTTAAAGAATTTTATACATTACTAGTTCAATACGAATAATTTTAAATTTTAGTTTAAATATATTTAAAGATAAACCAATAATTTTTATATTGAATATTCACAAATTTTGTTCTAATATATTTATTTTCTATTTGTTGCAACGTTATTATATTTCTAAATTTTAGTTTAAATATATTTAAAAATAAACCAGTAATTCTAAATTCAAATGTATTCATTTTCTATTTGTAGTAACATTATTATATCATAATTTACATTTATATATATTATTTTTCTAATAGTTTAGGGCTATCTATTCTTATCAAATCACGTATAAGTAAACATATTTCAACTAAAATATTTTTATATGTTTTTTTGGTTATATACACTATCTTTAAACTAATCATTTTTATTGTTTATTTAATTTCTTGATACTTTAGTTTTATGACATGTTGAACTATGTTAATATGTCACCATTTTCACTCGAACTATGTTAATATGTTACAATTTTTACTCGAACTAAGTTAATATGTTACAATTTTCGCTCGTTGTTTTTTATTAAATTTGTTTTTTTTTTTAAATAATTATGGATTGATTTGTGTTTGTTGGTAAATTTTTAATATATTTTATATAAGATTGTATCCGAATAATTATAAATTGTGGATAAATAATTTTTTTTTAAAAAAATTAACAACCCAACCCGGACCCAACCCGAAAATAGAGGGTTGGGTTGGGTCGGGTTGTGAAAAGTTTCGGGTTGGGTCGGGTTGTGAAAAGTTTCGGGTTGGGTTGGGTTACCAATCCAACCAACCCGAAATTTTGGGTTGGGTCAAAAAAATCGCTCAACCCAACCCAACCCGGACCATGTACACCCCTAGGAAATACCTCAAGACTGAAGACTCTTCTAGGACCCTCTAAGGAATTCATTATGAATCTATAACTTTTTAGAACAACTCATGCTGGTTATTATGAGTTCATATGTTACCACTTATGTCTCAAGGAATTATGAACCTCAGAAACTTACAAGATTGAGAACTAAGAACAATACCACACAAGCTCTACAACTACCAAGGTAAGAAGAATGCTAGGTATCACTCAAGGAGAAGGGACCAAAGTCCTCAGACTTAGAAACTCAAGAATGCTAGGTAATACTATAATCATGTCCAAAATGACTCATGACCTCCCACTGCCCGGTGCTTTTAGAGGCCCAAGTTTTTCTCTTCTAGGTGGGATGCCCTGCACCATGTTTCCTTTGCAGGATGTCACGTTTGGCTTCATATTTTCCTCACCTAGATGAGATGTCCTTCACCATGTTATGGATACCCAAATATTTGTAGGATGCCATGTTCATGTATACACCGATCACGTGACCTTTTATTAGATTTAATGACCCTTAGGAATTTGCAAACCCCTCACTAGTCCTTAACCCTAGTAACTACTATTGGCCTTGTTAAGACTACTTTTCCTTGGGACAATCTTGATCCCGGAGGTCTATAGCCTTAGTTTTTCCACTTGGGCTTTTAGGGTTACCATTTGTCCATGAGGGTCTGAAGGTCACCTCAAAAGTGGAACAAACACCTGAAATTTTTAGGCATAATTTTTTTTAAAGTCTTAAGGGGTACATACTTGATAGCCGACTACTCTGATATCACCTCATCAGAATTGATTTTCATGAGTCGTGACTTATTAAAAATTTGAAAACATGAAAAGACACGGTAAAAAAAATGGTAAATTTTTTCACATTAAAATCAAGACATAAATACATTTTATATACAAATCATAAGTAAAGTTCAAATACATTGGGTCAGAAAACAAACAAATTAAAACAGTAAAACAAACAAAGCACGCTCTATATGGCATTTGCTTCAAATCTGCTTCCATCTTCGAGCCACTGTTTCTTATCACTTGAAAAAAAAAAAGAGAGAACTTGAATGAGTTCAAAGATTCAGTAGGTAGGGTATTTGTAGACTCCAATCGATGTACATGATGTGTGTTGTGTTAGCACAATATTTCTTGTCATAATCTTGTTATTCACTTGAGAACTTAGGCCGTTAAGTTCAATTCTGAGTTCTTGTCATGGTTTAGCCTAACGACCGTGGTCTTGGGTACTGAATTCTTGGTCTTAGTTTTGAAATTCTGGATTCTTAGTCTTGAGAACTGGATCCTCCTCCATGTTCTTATTTCTTATTTTGAGTCATACTTACATCCAAGTCTTTGTTTTTACGTCTCAATAAAGACTTGTATGTTCTTTGTGAAAACCTACACCCAAGATTTTTTTTTTACGTTCAAAGCATTGTAGTCTGAAAACCTACATTCAAGATTTATTTTTATTTTTATTTTTATTTTTTTTACGTTCAAAACGATATAGTCCGAACCAGTATCCAAAACTTTATGAGTTTCGTGCGATACAGTCTAGAACCTACACCCAAGGCTTCTTACATTCCAAGCGGTGTAGTCTGAAAAACTATATTAAAGGCTTCTTATGTTCCAAGTGATGTAGTATGAGTCATGAACATGGTGTACCATAGGAGCTTCAAGGACTCTTGATTCATGGCTAAAGTAATATACCTTCTTATACTATCTTTGAATGTAGTCAACTTGGTAACTATCCCTAACGTGCCCCTAGATTACTCACCATGGAAGATCGAGAAGGTCACATGATTGGTGCAAAACATAGATGTGACATCCTGCAAGAAACATGTATAAGACGTCCCCTAGATGAGATGTCTAGGGAAACATGATGCCCAAACAAGACGTCTTGCTAAAAACATGGTGCAGACATCCCGCCTAGAAGAGGAAAACATGGGCCTCGAGAAGTAGCGCATGGTGGGAGGTCTTAAATCACCTTCAACATGATTAGAGCCTAGCATTTTTTGAGAGTCATGGTAACTTTAGGACATTGGGTGTGTAATGTTCTTAGTTTTTTTTATATCCTTAGGATAGCATATCTTGACATAATTCCTGAGCTAACCCTAGGGTATTATGCACGGGTGACACCCTATCATTATGGCTTGCATAGAATCCATGGCCTTAAAATAGTTGTATATGTCTTATAACGTTCTTATTAAGTTGTTCATAACATCATGCTTATTATAACTATTGGAATCATCCAGAGTTCTTTAAAGGAAGCCATTAAAAGTATTTTCATCATGCACTACTCGAGTCTCAATTCATACCTGCAACATGTTCTTGATACACATGAGTTCTTATGCGTTCATGTTCTTAAGTCTTGAATTTTTTTAGAGTTTGTGTTATGCTCTTTTCTTGATAATTGTCTTTGGAGCGTCTTCTTAGTCTTACTTGGTTCTTAAGTTCTTGTTCCAAATATTAATGTAAGAGCACACCCATTTTTAGGTCTTATCATGATCCCATAATCCCTAATCTAAGCTCTCGGGTTATGTACATATGAACTTGTCATAATAACTTACCTGAGTCTTACTATGGTCCTAACATATTTCTTGAGGTGCTTAGGAAAATCATGGAACATTATTAGGGGCTTTTAGAGGTAGTTTACCATTTTCTTTAAATCTTGACTTACACTCCAAACAGGTTCAAATATCGTTATCTTTAAGGTCATACTTAAGTCTCCTATAATGTTCATGACATTTGGAGTTCTTAGGATCTTGAAAACATCATGGACTCAGTGTTTTGGTCATTTACTACCAATTACTTAGTTTAAGTTCCAAATTCCTAAGATTCTTGGGTAAAGTTCCATGTCCTTGTATATAGCCCTTACCTAAAATTTCGAGTTATTTGGGGGCTGTTTGACCTTGAAATAACTTAGGGTCTGAGGGGAAATTTGGTCTTTTGTCCTTAATTCTTGGTTTAGCTTCTAAATGTGCTCCAATGACTTTGAAATTTTTCATAACCTCTTATTTCCTTTAAAAAAAAAAAATTTCATATATTTAGTCTTGGTCATTTAGAGTTCATTTGATCCGTAAACGATAACTTAGGCCTGTAGAAAAATTATGGTCATTTTCGTTTATCCTTGATTCAGTCCCTAAATAAACTCCGATGACAATCAAACTTTATACATAATCTTAGCATGTCACTTAGACCTCATATTTAGAGATCATTTAGTGAACCAACTTTATGCTACTAAAGTGATATTTAGTCATTTACTACTCAAATCTTGGTTGCCTCAAACAAGATCCATGAAATCTTGTAGCATTTAGAGGTCGTTTGAGTCATGAATTGAAGAGACGTCACCTTACAACCAGCCATTATGATCATTTTACACAATTTCATATATAAACTTATCGTGTCATATTATACCTAGTGATAAAAGTTCATGAGTAGTAGAGTCCTTTTAGTGGGTTATTTTATCGTCACATGATTTTCGAGCACAATACTCGATTTAGGTACTTAACTCACGATTCTTTACTTATTTCTTTCATATTCCTTTAAATCTAACTTAAATTAAGGTTTATGTTTAATTGAAAACAATTCCTACAAGTGTTTCTTAAGAAAAGTCTAAGATGACCGCTTACCTCTTGGTTGGTGTTCGAAGCCTTGGTCCTTAGCGTGTCTAGTTTTAGGAACCATAAAAAAAATTCATGAGAATCGACATGCAAGGAGTTCAAATCGATCAAATATGATAGAAAGGTCAAAATATGGCTACCTTTGAATTTTATTAGTCGAAGTTAAGTTTGACCATTGACTTTCCGGCTTCATCTTCTTCCCTGCGTTGTTGAGAAATCATGATTTCTCTCACTATCTACCTCTAATTTTACTCTTTTACCGCTCTACATAAATCTCGAATCGACTCGATTTCTTTATAAAACTGTTAGATGGAGTTCCAAGGAAGAAGTAGAGACCAACCCATAAATTTTTATGGTTGGTAGCTCGAGTTATAACCTTCTAAATTTCACTAAAAACATGTTTTTCGCGAGAGTAAAACCTAGAATTTTTTTATTGATTGGGACGTTTTAGATTTTATCAAGTCTCGATTTTATCAAGCTTAAGAAATAGTTTTGGATGGACGACTTTGCAGACTCTCAGCATTAAACCCATTTTTTACCCGATTCTTAAGCTTATTAGGTAGAATGATAGGAACATCTTTAGCTCCTAATTTCTTCACGTAAGACCTTCCTCTTACTGCCACAAAACTAATGGTATAAACCTTACCCAACGAGCTTGTGTGTAGGGACCAACTTTTTTATTATCCCCAATTTCGCTCCCAATAAACCCTAAACCCTAAACTCCGACCCTTTAAGAATTTTCTTTAATTTCCTTTGTTCTAAAGGTTTTCAGTCTTCGTGGTCTTTATGAAAACGATTCATTATCTTCATAGGAAGCGTTTAGTATAAGTGGAAAGGGAAGATTTTCCTTATAGCCTCTGATTGCATTTTCAAGCTTTGAAAATCGGTCATTAATGGAGGTAAAATTGGGGGATTACGTTTGGAAGACTTTCCGCTCTCAAATCCTTTGGGAAACTTGTTTGAAAACTCATTTAGAACGTGTAAGAGTTGGTTTGAGAAAAAAATATTAAGCATAGCCTCAAATTTAAAAGAAACTCGAGGAAAATTTTTTTTAACTCGAGTTTTAATAATCCTCACCACTCGATTCTTGTCCCAAATCATTGCCAACAACTTATTATTTATAGATGAAATTTTCACCGAGCTTGATTGTTCCATAGTCAAGCTAATTTTTAACTTCAAGTTTCGAAATAACCCGTCGAAAATATCTTCTCCGACGAAAATACTACAAATTTCATCATTGAATTCGTGCTTTGAATTGAGGAACCTCGAGTTTTCTAAATTATATTCAAATTTTAGTTCAATCCAACTAAGGAATTCAAATAATTTACTAAAACTAACGGACTTCGAACGGAAACTGCATTTGGATTATGTATGGTAAATAAGTTGAACTTTATGGACAATTTTGTAATTTTACCCTTCATGAATATTTTATTTTGAAAGTTTTAAATTTTTTTTAAAAAATAATGTGCATCTTCAAATTCACCCTTCATACTACTTTTTCCTTTCTTAACCTTATCCAAAGACCCTCATCAACTTTTTTAGGACATTGAAATCACTTATTTAAGTCTTATAAAGAATGTTTCAATTTCCTCTTCAACTGATGTGCGATCTCACAATCCACCTCCTCTTTGAGACTCTGAAAGGGGTGGACACCAGGCGATATGCCAACGAGAACGATGGACCTCGAAGGGGAGTGGATTGAGGTGTCCCACATCGATTGGAGAGGGGAACAAGTTCCAGCTAGTTTGTTGGGACTCGAAGGGGGCGGTGTATTGTGAGATCTCACATTGGTTAGAGAGGGGAACAAAACGTTTTTTATAAGGGTGTGGAAACCTTTCCCTAACAGACGTGTTTTAAAACCTTGAGAGAAAACTCGAAAGGGAAAATTCAAATAAGAGAACATCTTCTAACGATAAATTTGAGCTATTACAATATTCCTTCGTAAACTTACGTATATAACAAATTATGTTTTATTCCTTATATATTAGCTTTCTTTTACTTTGCATGGACAATTAAGTGCTCAAATAAATGTATTTCAACACTTAAAAGAGTGGGCAACTGTAATGCTTCCAAATTTCACACTAAACTAGGGAACATTCTCCCCCTACAAACATCATCAAGGTCACATTACTGGTATGTAGCTCACAACAATTATACAATTATGTTCACCTATCTAAAAAAATTGTGAGCCTCGAAAATGTAGTTAAAAGTGATTCAAGTGTCGAACAAAGGTGTAATTTGTTTGAGGGTTCCAGAGAAGAAGTTGAGTTTCGATTAAAGAGAGGTTGTTCGAGGGCTCCATAGGCCTCAGGAGAGACTCTATGATGTTACTTTGTTCGAGGGGAAAATTGTTGAGAATTGTTGGTATGGAGTCTCACATTGGCTAATTAAGAGTATGATCATGCGTTTATAAGTAAGGAATACATCTTCTGTAAGGACCAGGCTGACTCAATGGCTCTAAAAAGACAAGTAAATTTTTCGTGAAATAAATCAAATGGAATTTAAAACATAACATACATTATATTTATACTATATCAAAATAAAGTTAATACAAAAGTATTTAAAATACAACACAACAGTTAAAACACAAAATAAGAAACGGACACAAAACATTTTAAAACAACAGAGTTGAAGACGATGAGTGAGACTTGTCTATGGCACCTGCTTCAGAGTCAACTCTTTGTTGGCTTATTGGCCCTTGATCTCACTTTAATTAATTTCAATCAATTAATTGATTGATGTTTTGATGATAACAAACCTACTTTTAATTATTAACTATTTTCAATTTTGTGAACTGTCCACAGTATAAGGTTGGGAATAACGATTACAACGACTTTTCAATTACTCAAATCAGAGCTAAAACGAAGAAATTAGAGTCGAGACAACATATCCGACGTGATGATGTGGCAGCAAAATCAAAATGATGGACAAATCAAAATATATCAAAGTATGACATTTATAATGTTGGAAGAGTAACAAATGGTGTAATTTTTCTTATTATTATATTTCTAAATAAAATCATTTTTACAAAATATAAATTTGAATCTAACATTACTCACATCGATTTTTATTATTACTATATTATATTATATTATTATATTTTAAAATTTTAGTTGTTACTCACATAATTTTTATTATTATAATATTATTATATTTATAATAAATTTTGAATTTTCATTTGACTGTTACTCACGTAACTTTTTATTATTATATTATTATATTATTATTATATTAAAAATTTTAAATAAATGAATTTGGAAAATTTTCTTATTTATTTACTTTTAATCTCCACCTTCCATTATTCCTAACACAATCCAATGGTCAATATTAATTCCTACATTTTGCCATTTTTCTCCTCTATATAAACTCGATCTTCCCCCACATTTTAAAATACACAACTTACGTACATTCTCCCCGATCCTCATTTGTTCAAAGTCTCCATTGTTTGTTGCTCTCTCTCCAAGCTTACAAGTTTATTTCTCTTCATCTTATTCTTGAGAGGGATTATTATTGTAGTGTGAGGAAATAGTTGTGAGTGTCCCAAATTGTAAATCTACTCTTTGAGAGAGTTGTGGTGTGTTATTATCAAACTCAAATACTTGTACCGGTTTGATCCTGCACCGTGAAAAGGATTGAGTTTTCTCTTGAACTCGTAAAAAGAGCGGTGTAGCGGTTCGGCTCTGATCCGTGGAAAGAGTCGAGAAAGTTCTTTATTCAAATTCCCAAGAGGCGCTTGAGGAATGGAGTAGGTCGAGTTTGACCGAACCACTATAAAATTACGGTGTCATTTTCTCTAACTCTTTCCTATTTAATTTCAAAATTATTATTGTGATTTATTGCATATTCTACTTGATTATTGTTTTGACTTGAATTATTTTGTTCTAGTAATTATCATCTTCTACTTATGTGTAAAAAGTTTCATCATTAAAAAAAAAAATTAATCATGTTTAAACACTTTTATCGTTAAAACCCTATTCACCTCCCTCTAGGGTTGCCATACCGATCCAACACTCCTTACCTCGACTAGCTCCTTATTACCTGAAAAAAAAAATAGAGAATAAGGAATGAGTACAAAGACTCAATAAGTAGCTTACTTGTAGGCTCTTAATCGTGTCCTTGATATGCTAGGGTACCACACTCTTTCTTTTCTTATTCGTGTTTCTTGTTGTAAGTACTTAGGCCCTTTAGTTCTTGTTCTTGACTTGTGGATTCTTATCATGGTCTATCTTGAGGAGGTTTGTCCTTGGATTCTGGAACCTTGATTTTGATCGAAGGACCTTAGTACTATAGTTCTTGGTTCTTGGTTCTTGGTTCTGGTTCTTATCCTTAGGATAGGGATCTTGATCCGTGTTTTGGTCCTTGATTTTTATCTTGTTCTTGGTACTTTCTAGGTTCTTGTTCTGTTCTTGATTCTTTTCCCAAGATACTCTTCCTAGGATTTACAGCACTAGTCATGCACCTGACAACCTTTTCCCAAGACTTCATGTGTTCCAAGCGACACAGTCTTAAACTTCGTCCAAGACTTCATGCGTTTCAAGCGACGCAGTCTCAACCTGCATCTTAGGGCTCACCCTTCGATACGGTCTGTAAACCTATGCCCAAAGCTTCATGCATTCCAAGCGGCATAGTCTGAAACCTACATCCAAGACTTTTTACGTTCCAAGCGATGTAGTCTAATCCTGCATCTTAGGGCTTGCCCTGTGATACAGCCTGAATACTTATGCCCAAGACTTCATGTGTTCCAAGTGACATAGTCTGAATACCTACACTCAAGTCTTCACGAGTTCCAAGTAAAGTAGTTCCACGTAAATGCTAGAAACGGGTAACTAGTTATTTTTCGTCCCAAAGTACCTTTAAATTCCTCAAATGAGATACAGTGATTTAGGCCTCCTTAGCCCCCAAATTTTACACAAAATTTTGCCCTCTTAATCACAAAAAGTTGTAGAAACAACTTTCATATGAAATGGTTTTGAGTTCTTGACCTTGATTCTAATATAAAGAGCTTAGTTTTGAGGTTTTGGGTTCTTTGTCCCGAGAACTTGGATCTTGATCCATGTTCTAATTTTTATTCTTGTTCTTGATTCTTGTTTCTTGAGTGGTACCTAACTGTGTTCATGTGTTCATGTCTTAAGGAACTTAGGGCTTATATAGTGCTACTTTAGGGTATTTGTGTGTGGTATACTTGATTGACCTTAAGGTAGCATATTGGTAACTTCAAAACTTACTTTCTTGAATCATGGCCATAAGGTAGCATATTTATTCAAAGGCTACCTAAAGCTGATCTTGAATTAACATCTTGATTACTTGAAAATCAAGAGCTAACCTTGAGCTCATCTTAACTTAGGGTAGCCTCCTAATTACGTGAAAATCAAGAGCAAATCTTGAGCTCATCTTTACTTAGGGTAGCCTTCTGATTCCTTGAAAGTCGATGACTATCCTCAAAGTTATCTTGAGGTAGCATCCTGATTACTTAAAAATTAAGAACTAACTTTAAGCTCACCTTGATTTAGGGTAGCCTCTTAATTACTTGAAAGTCAAGGGCTGTCCTAAAGCTTCTTTTGAGGTAGTATCCGAATTATTTGAAAATCAAAAGTTAACCTTTAGATCATCTAAATTTAGGGCACCTCTTAATTATGTGAAAATCAAGGGCTAAAGCTTATCTTGAGGTAACATCGTGATTACTTGAAAATCAATAGTTAACCTTGAACTTATAACACATCCTGACTATGATACTCGGTAACATTCAAGCCCCTAAGCACAAGTTATGATCCATTCTAGGCCTATAAAATCTAAATCTTAGGAGCCTTTAGCGACAGTTTCATCCTTTCTTTTAAAATGACTTATACCCTAAAATTAGTTTAAGTTCTAAACTTAATCCAAACATCTTGAAATTTTAGGTAAACCATCATGTTCTTGTAAGCCTTAATTCAAATCTCAAGTTATTTGGAGGGTGCTTGGACCTTAAAATATATTAAAGAATCTTATGGGGCATTTTAGTCATTTTTATCCTAAAACTTGATTCGAGCCCAAAACAAGATCCAATAGTTCTAAAAAAAATTTATAGTCCTTAGAAATCGTGACATAAGTCCTCTTATGAAGTTTCATAATATTTGGGAGTCATTTGAATCATTAACTGAACGTAAATTATCATAGGGGTATTATGGTCATTTGACATTGTTGCTTGATTTAATTTATTATCCTTATCAAATGACCATCTAATTTCATATGTAACATTCTAAGTATAATACCATGACTAATATTGAAATTCATGAGCAATGGAGTCTATTTAATGGGTTGTTTTAACGTTATTTGATTCTCGAGCAAAAAGTTCAATTTAGGTCTTAAACTCATAGTTATAGATGTAATTCTTTCATAATCCTTTAAATATTACTTAATTTAAGGTCTATATTAAATTCCAAGTGATTTCTAATATTAAATTTGGAGAAAAGTACTTACCTCAGAATTAACATTCGGGTCTTCGGTTCTTGAGTTTCTAGTAATCGAATTGCTCCAAATTTTCTTCATTAGATTCATCCTTTGGTCTACTTTTTGGAACCATGAGAACTAATTTAGAATGAGTATAATTTGAGAACAATGAAGAAAATATCAAGGTTTGGGCTAGCATTGTCAGTTCAAACCACATCATTATCTTCTTCCTCAAACAAGGGAGGAGAGGCGATTCTCGTGGCCAACACCGCCTGAAAAATACCTTTCACACATCAATATAGAGTGTTTTTTTCCCTCGATGTTGTCATAAAACTTAAAGATCATGTTGTAAGAAAGAGTTAGGGCCAAATTTATACATTTTAGTAAATTGTAGCTCAAGTTATAGACCTCGAAAGTTTGCCAAAATATTTTTTTTCTCGCCGGAGGAAAACCCATAAAACTTTTATTAGTTGGGAGGATTAAAATTTTTTAGATCTTGATTCCTTCTTGAGATCTCTTCATCTTCTTCCTCTTAAGCTTAAGAAATAGTTTTGAAAGAACAACTTTACGTGGGTATCTCCAATTTTACGTTTAAAATTCTTGAATTTTTATCTATTTTCTGTAGATTTTAGAGCTTATTGAGTAGTTCGATAGAGATTGTTTTAACTCCTGATTTCTTCGTGAAATCTCTTCCTCTTATCTCCACGAAACTAATGAGACTGACCTAAACCAATGAGATAGTTTGCGGAGGCTGAATTGTAGATTACCTACAATCTCACATAAAACAGACCTGATAAGAATTTCTCTGATTTCCCTCATTCCCGAATTCTTCAACTTTCATGGTCTTCAGGAAAGATGTTCCTCAAGCTCTTAAAAAAATGAATGGGACTTGATCGAGAGTACGACATTATCTATATGCTCCAATTGAATTTTCAAGAAAATTCTTCCTTGTGAACATGGAAGCTTGAATTGGGTGATTGTGTTTGGGTCATTTCTTTTAGCTCTCGAATCCTTCATGAAACTTATCGAAGAACTCATTTAAAAGCTACGGGAGTTGCTTTGAGAAAAAAATAGTGTACTATAGCCCCTAAATTTGAGGAAAGAATATCAAAAACTAAGAGTCAGATTTTTAAGTTCTCTCATCATTTGATTCTTGTCTCAAAACATGCCCACAATTTCTTATTTATAGATGAAACTTGCATGGCCTTTGATCATTCTAGAATCAAGCTGAAGTTTAACTTAAATTTTTTGGATCATCCATAAAAAAAATATCTACTCTAATGAAGAAGGTGCTGACCTTAGTTATAAATATCGATAGTTAGATCTAAAAAACCTCGAGTCTTCTTTAACAACTCAAATTTGGAGTGAATCCAGTGGTAGGATGAAGAAATAAGGTCGATTTTTGTACAATTGGTCTTATACAACCAAAGTCACTATTGATTCAGTGATAGGGGCATTATCGTAATTATATTGAACTTTAAAGGTATTTCTAGTAATGTATTGCTTTTTAAATTTTTTTTATCCTCTTAAAGACATTTTCCTTCTTGAAAATCTTGAAATTTCTTCCTTATAAGAAATTAAAAATAGAAAAAAAAAATTAAATTAAATAAAAAGACTTTTTTGCCCTTCGTACGTTCTATTTCTCTTCCAAATCTTCTTGTGCTCTTCCTTACTATGACACTAAACATATCTTTCTTGGTTCCATTAGCCTTAAACTTGCTCGAATATCTTAACTTTATTTTGGAAAGTCCTAACTTAATGTTCAACGAGCCTATTTGGATGATTTTTTGTTGTTGTTATTTCTATCACTTTTCGAGACCTATTGCTGCAAGACAAATAATTCAACCATTCAACTTAAAAATGACCATTTTAACCCTCGGATCGCACAAAGAAATACGGCCGATCTTTGTACAATTGGTCTTATAAAACCAAATTCATTATAGATTCAATGATAGGGGCATTATCGTAATTATATTGAACTTTAAAGGTATTTTAGTAATTTATCACTTTTTAACTTTTTTTTTTTTTTTTTTACCGTTTTAGGTCATTTTTCTCTTTGAACATCTTTAAATTCATTTTAAGGAATTAAAAATCGAAATTTTTTTTTTAAATAAAATAAAAAGACTTTTTTGCCCTTCGTACTTACTATTTCTCTTCCAAATCTTCTCCGGTTCTTCCTTACTATAACACTGAAAATGTCTTTCTTGGTTCCATTAGCCTTAAACTTGCCCGAATATCTTAACCTTATTTTGGAAAGTCGTAACTTAGTTCTCAACGAGCCTATTTGAAAGATTTTTTTGTTGTTGTTATTTCATCACTTTTCGAGACTTATTACTTCAAGCCAACTAATTCAATCATTCAACTTAAAAAGGAATGTTTTAACCCTTGGATCGCACAAAGAAATATGGTCAACTTTTGTGCAATTGGTCTCTTAAAACCAAATTCACTATAGATTCAATGATAGGGGCATTATCGTAATTATATTGAACTTTAAAGGTATTTTAGTAATTTATCACTTTTTAATTTTTTTTTTACCCCTATAGGTCATTTTTCTCTTTAAATTAATTCTAAAGAATTAGAAATAATAAAAAAAAATCTTTAAAATAAAATAAAAAGACTTTTTTGCCCTTCGTACTTACTATTTGGCTCTTCCTTGAAAATATCTTTCTTGGTTCCATTAGCCTTAAACTTGCTCGAATGTCTTTACCTTATTTTGGGAAGTCCAAACTTAATGCTCAACGAGCCCATTTGGACGATTTCTTCGTTGTTATTTCATCACTTTTCGAGACCTATTACTTCAAGATAGCTAATTTAATAACTTAAAAATGACTGTTTTAACCCATGGATTGCACGAAGAAATACTTTAATTTTTGTGTAATTGGTCGTTTTAACCCTCAGATGAAGAAATACGGTCGATTTTTGTGTATTACCCTTCTAGGTCATTTTCTCTTGGAACATCTTTAAATTCATTCTAAGGAATTAAAAATCGAAAATTTTTCTTTAAAATAAAATAAAAAAGACTTTTTTGCCCTTCCTACTTACTATTTCTCTTCCAAATCTTCTTCGGCTCTTCCTTACTCTAGCATTGAAAATATCTTTCTTGGTTCCATTAGCCTTAAACTTGCTCGAATATCTTAACCTTACTTTGGAAAGTCCTAACTTAATGCTCAACGAGCCTATTTGGATGACTTGTTTTTGTTGTTATTTTATCGACCTATTGCTTCAAGACAACTAATTCAACCATTCAACTTAAAAATGACCATTTTACCCCTCGAATCGCACGATATTTTTCCTCATCATTTTCAATATTTCTAATTGTGGCGAGGAGAAAGACAAGACGACAAGAAAACAAAGGCAAATAAAATTGGAATGAGAAAAAAAAGTTGTGGAGTAGTTTGTCACCAAATTCCATGATATCCAAAAGCATCAAGTCACGTTAGAACAGGCCCACCACTATGAAATGACGAAACCCCGTTTCATTCTCGTATTATATTCTCTCTAACACACCATTTTCCATCACCCATTTCTTCATTCTTCACCTAACCCATGTCATCCGACCGACCCATTTCCGAATTTTCCGCCTCCATGTCGGCGAGAAGCCTCGGCGACATGTCCGAACTTGGTACCATCCAAATCGGCGTCGATATTATTTCCGCCGTCCGTCGAAACCTCGGCTTTCTCAGAACCGTCGCCGATTCCCACTGGCTTCACTGTGAGTCCACTCTCAGTGAAGCCATACGAAGGTCAAATCGTAATCCATTTTTTAATTCAACTGATGCGAATCTCTTTTGGGTTTATGCATTTAATGCTAATAGAGATGTTTTATGGGATTTTTGTTTTTTTTAAGGTATGAGGAGCTTTGGATGCCGTTGATTTCTGATCTAATGGTTGCTGGGGCTTCGCCTCCTATGATTCTTCCTCCGTTGGA
Source organism: Cucurbita argyrosperma subsp. sororia (assembly GCA_018691285.1). Classification (NCBI taxonomy): domain Eukaryota; kingdom Viridiplantae; phylum Streptophyta; class Magnoliopsida; order Cucurbitales; family Cucurbitaceae; genus Cucurbita; species Cucurbita argyrosperma. Next base: position 11,078,630 of record CM031890.1, on the reverse strand, counting down.
TGTTGAATGGGTTTGGTTCTGCCACACGTTGAATCCGGTTAGCCTTAATTTCTGTTTGTTTCTTGAGAAAATTCCTAATGAATCAAACACCCTTTAGATGGGTTGTCTGGTGTGTTCTAATTTAGGGAAGGGTCCTGAGGTCTTTTGGGGAAGCCCAAAGGAAAGTCACGAGAGCTTATGTTTAAAGTGGACAATATTATACTATTGTGGAGAGTCGTGATTCCTAACATGGTATTAGAGGCATGCCTTAACTTAGCTATGTTAGTAGAATCCTCAAATGTCGAACAAAGAAGTTATGAGTCTCGAAGATGTAGTCAAAAGTGACTTAAGTGTTGAACTTGGAGAAAGGGTGTACTTTGTTCGAGGACTCCAGAGAAGGAGTCGAGCGTCGAGTGAGGGGAGACTGTTCGAGGGCTCCATAGGAGAAGTTGTGGAGCCTCGAAGGTGTAGTCAAAAGTGACTTAAGTGTCGAACAAAGGGTGTACTTTGTTTGAGGACTCTAGATAAGGAGTCGAGTCTCGATTAAGGGGAAATTGTTCGAGGGCTCCATAGGAGAAGTTGTGGAGCTTTGAACGTGTAGTCAAAAGTGACTCAAGTGGCGAACAAAGAGTGTACTTTGTTTGAGGACTCCAGAGAAGGAGTCAAGCCTCGATTAAGGGGAGGCTATTCGAGGGCTCCATAGGAGAAGTTGTGGAGCCTCGAAGGTGTAGTCAAAAGTGACTTAAGTGTCGAACAAAGGGTGTACTTTGTTCGAGGACTTCAGAGAAGGAGTCGAGCCACGATTAAAGAGAGACTGTTTGATGGCTCCATAGGCCTCAGGGAAGGCTCTATAGTGTACTTTGTTTGAGGGGAGGATTATCGAGGATTGTTGGAAGGGAGTACCATTGTGGAGAGTCTTGATTCTGAACATGTTTTGGGAGTGTGATTATAAGCACTTTGGTATAATCACTCGGGTCGAACGTACTCTACAGTGTTTTTCTAAACGTCCTAAGCAGCTTAACAAGTATTAACGGTAATAATATACGTCTTTCAGGTCGGTTACAAACATTACTGTGAGACAAGATTCTTTAAGCTTATTGGAAAACCATCAATTTTTGATGAAGAGAATGAAGATTATGCATACATGAGGTGCAAAGAGATATGGGTCAAGAGGTACCCAACCCAATCCTTTGAAAATGAAGAAAGTTCAAGTTTGAGAGACGAAATCAGTGTTGAAAATCACGAGCTTTTCAAACTAGTAAGGAGCCATAAGCACTTATACTCGACGTTTTCGGAGCCGTTCAGGTCCGAGATCATCTACCTTATTGCAGCTAAGCAAAGATACAAAGGGTTTCTGTATATGTTGCAGAGCTCTTCTGATGAATGTTCTTCTTTTGTGCCTGCCTCAGATATTCTTCTCATGTGGCTTACCCATCAGGTAAATGTTCATATTAAAAAGCTCGTAGAGATATGCACGGTAGATAGCCATATAGTAGGTGGTTATATCTGGTAAAGCTATGTATAGTAAACGGAATGCATATAGTGCTTTGAAGAAGTACTTTCTTCGTTCTCAAGCTCGTAGAGATATGCACGGTAGATAGCTATATAGTAGGTGGTTATATCTCGTAAAGCTATATATATAGTGAACGGAATGCATATAGTGCTTTGAAGAAGTACTTTCTTCGTTCTCCGTATTCTCTCTTGCGTTACGTATCTGAATTCATCAATATAAACCTTTAGCCAATATTTCTCAATGTGTTCATCTAGATCGAGTGTGTACTGTTCTTTATGTTCATCTGGATCGAGTGTGTGCATTGTTGTGCAATCCTAACACATGCTTGATTGTGAGATCATAAAGAACGAAACATTCACTAATCACAAGAGCCTTTAAATTTTGATTGTGAGGTCCCACATTGGTTAGGGAGGAGAACGTGGAAAACTCTCTCTAGCCGACGCGTTTTTAAAACCCCTTGAAGGGAAGGTCAGTAGGGAAAGTCCGAAGAGGACAGTATCTGCTACGGTGGGCTTGGGCCGTTACATTGATTGTATTAGTCGAGCCGTGTCCGTGCAATGTATTGCCATCTATGTTTGTTAATGCTGTATTTTCTGCCTTTACTTCAGACGTTTTATGTTCCAAACTTCATTCTTGTTTGTTATATGTAAACCAGAGTTATCCAACAGTTTATGCAGAAGATGTAAAGGAAATGCAGGGAGATTTATCGAAGGTCGTGAGGTTCGGGGAAACCGTGAAGGCAATGGAACTGGAAAAAACCAAGCAACTGTGGCACCGAACCTTTCGACGACCGTACGAGAAAGCCGGAGGAGGGATAACCATGGAACTAGGAAGAGCTGTTACTTCCAATCCTCTAGCTTACTGGGAAGCATCCGATTCGGACGTTAACGCGAAGTACAAGTCTATGATGTCGAGGTTCGTACTCGAGGTTTGTTAACTAACTCGAACAAGTCATTTGGATATACGCAAACTATCAAAGTTTTATGTTGATTAACTTTTTTTTTATCCATGCTTTGAATTCAGGTTTGTGTGTTTATGCAGCTCAAAGCTCAACAACAACCGATACAACAAGATTCTTCACACGAATTTCTTCGTTTACGCACTTTACGATGCCATCGGGAGCTTAAGCTCGATCAACCAATCTCGAGGCTCAACGATGACTCGTGGCACAAAGCGTGGCATCTCTATTGTGAATTCGGTACCAAGGGAGTCGTTCTTGAGGTTCGGCGTCCCAATGGCCATTGTTTTAAAGGAAGTATCATTAAGAAAGCTACCACATTCAAGTGGAATGACTTGATAAGAGCACCTTCACTTACTTTAGAAAGACAATTGAATCAAAATCTCAAGGTGGTTGTCTCAATAACTCCACCAGTTCAAGCACCCTACTTGTTAAAATGTGTACCAGACAAAGTGATAGACGATTCCGGGGCGATGGTTTCGGATGTTGTTCTTAAAATGAACCAATACCGGCCTCAAGAAGGGCGGTGGCTATCTCGAACCGTACTCGACCATGGAGGTAGAGAGTGTTTTGTCATTTGTATAAGGTAATAACTTGATCAATACAATGATTTGTCGAGTTATTTTTTACTAATGTTCGGGACACGTCGAGATTTAACATGACAATGTGAACGTAAAACGCAGGGTTGGAGGGGGGTTTTGGAGGAGAGGAGGTGAAACTCCTCTGCCTGTGAAATGGGAGGACAGAGTTATCGAGATTCGAGAAGGTTCTTGGTCGTATATCGCTGGCTCCATCGGCCGAACCCCGGGTATGATATATTCGTACTTGAATCAAATCTTCCTAAATCTTGAAACTTTCATATCTTGTGGATAATTAGTAAGATCTCAACTTTCGATGAGTTCTTTATATGAACGGTGGAAGGGCCCAAGCCCAAGTCTAAGCCCACCACTAGCAAATATTGTCCTCTTTGAGCTTTCCCTTTCGGGCTTCCCCTAAAGACTTTCAAACGTGTCTGCTGGGGTAAGGTTTCCACACCCTTATAAAGGGTGTTTTTGTTCTCCTCCCCAACCGATGTGGGATATCACAATCCACCCCCCTTCGGGGCCCACGTTCTCGCTGGCACTCATTCCTTTCTTCAATCGATGTGGGACCCTGACCAAAGGGTGTTTTTGTTCTCCTCCCCAACCAATGTGGGATATCACAATCCACCTCCTTCGGGGCTAGCGTTCTCACAGGCACTCGTTCCTTTCTCCAATCGATGTGGGACCCCAACCATATCCACTCCCTTTGGGGCCAGTGTCCTTACTGGCACACCATCTCATGTCTACCCCCATTCGGGGAACAACAAGAAGGCTGACACATCGTCCGGTGTCTGGTTTTGATACCATTTGTAACGGCCCAATCCCAAGCTCACCGTTAGCAGATATTGTCCTCTTTGGGCTTTTCCTTTCGGGCTTTCCCTCAAGGCTTTAAAACGCGTCTGCTAGGGGAAGGTTTCCATAACCTTATAAAGGGTATTTTGTTCTTCTCAACCAATGTGGAAAATCACAAACGGTAACGAGCCGAGAACTTGGACTCGGTTTGAATAAGTGATTGTTTAATAGTGAGCGGAGAGATGGTCGAGAATCTTTGATCTCTCGACTTGAAGCAGCTACATTACTTAAATTTTGAACATTGATTCATACATTGGCATCTAGAACAGAGAAAGTGGTAGGAACTGCAACACCAAAACAGCCACTAGAAGAATTTAAAGCCGCTTGGACATTCTCTACTGGTGATGAACTGATGGTTCAATGGGATACTTCAACACCAAAACCAGCCTTTAGCTTTGTCTTAACAAATCCAACTTCAGAATCATCTGTATGTGGTCATTCCATATCTCAGATCTTGTTCACGACTCTTTTTCGGGTTTCGGGTTTCAGTATGTTTTGATATTGCAGGTAAGGCTTGTAAAAGGTCAGCAAAAGGTATATCAAGAGCCACGGCTCGATGGTGAAGGGCAGGAGGAAGAAGAGGAAGACGAAGATGACGACGGGTTTGTAACAATGATTCGATATACGAATGAGTACCCAACTGGAAGAGCAACAGCTCTTCTGAACTGGAAGTTGCTTGTGATCGAGTTGTTGACAGAGGAGGACGCCGTGTTGGCTCTTCTTCTCTGTGTTTCGATCCTGAGGAGCGTATCGGAAATGAAGAAAGAAGACGTTGGAAACTTGCTAATTCGAAGGCGAATGAAGGAGACGAAAATAGGTCTTAGAGATTGGGGCTCCATAATGCTTCACCCTTCATCGAAAAGTTCGACTACTTCGTCGCCTTACCTTCAACCTTGGTATTGGAATGCCGAAACCGTGATGGCATCCAACAGCGTTGATCACCCCACGAGACAGCCTGCGTCGAGCTACTTGCCCGTGGAGGGTGGAGATAAGTTGTACAAGCAAGGAATAATATCATGAATGATATACTTCCATGGTTTAGTTGCATGATTGGGCTAAATATATAATTTAGTTCCTAATGTTTGATATTGTTTTTCAAATACTAATTTGTAAGTTTCTATTTCATCTCGGACCATCCCGGACCATCCCTAACGTTTGTATGTGTGAGAATCCCACATTGGTTGGGGAGGAGAACGAAACACCCTTTATAAGGGTGTGGAAACATTTCCCTAGCAGACGCGTTTTAAACCCTTGAGGGAAAGCTCGAAAAGAAAAACTCGAAGAGGAAAATATCTGCTAGCGGTGGGCCTGGGCCGTTACAGTATATCTATAGATCACGAAGAGAGATTGGGATGGTCATAACACTTTGTTTAGCTCGTTGTGTGACTTTCTAGATGTTAAACCCTGAGGGGAAGCCCATAAATTGAAGGCTTCCCTCGCTCGCTCGCTAGCTCTAACGCTAAGTTTGCATGAGGTGCAAGCTTCTAACAATGAGGATTTTCGGTGGAATTGGTGAACCACGCTCGCAGGTTAGGACTTCATAAAGAAAGCCAATATCCACTGCATGGAACTTCAAACCATAGAATGTCTCGATATAGGGATTGGCTACGAGTGTCGATCATGAACACTACGTCAACCTGCTAGCATGATTCATAGCCTCGTTATGTTATAAATGAATGGAGGTTTGGCTTGCATCATAGACATATGCCATGAATTTAAAATATGAGGACCTCAAGCATTTTTTTTTGGTAATAAACATCGAGATATTTTCCCGTTATGATTAGAACAAACGCATACTGTAACGACTTTAGATTTCTACTTAACTTAAAGTCGCTATTGTATACATATCATAGACATTTTATGCTAAAATAAGCGTTTAAACTTCATTTTAAAACACTGCCATGGACTTACGTGTTCGAAAACATCTTTAAAACGACATAATGAAATAGTAAATGAAATAAATAAGCGTTAAAACTAAAAACACCTTATTCTAACCCAAGTCTAAGAAAACAAGTACAACTACTCTATGCATGTGTCATGGTCCCGAATTTGGATGTCGTCGTCAGCTATACAGGGATATCATGCCTTTACCTGAATAGAAGTAGCACGTGAATTGAGTATTTTAAGAGTGACACCACTATTGGGGTTATATGCAAACACACACAATCATGAGTGAGACCTATCATATTAGTTTATATTCCTTAGACGACTATCCTAAACAGGCTAATTGGATGTGTATTTACTGTTCTACACACCGTCCACACATGCGAGTATGGACCCACCAGTCGGTTCGCACATCTCCTAGGCCCCTTTCTTGTCAGGTGAACATTCTCTAGTAGTTATTGATGCCGAACACTAGTTTAAGAATAATGACCATCGCAACATTAAAATAAATATAATGATCGTTTTTCTACCCGTAGTGTACACGTCCATACCATCACAAATGGAGAAGGGCTATCCTCGGATGCATGAGGTCTCAACATTTTTCCTCCCCAACTGATGTGGGATCTCACACCATAACTCAAACATATCATCAAACGCATTGTACCATAAAATATATCATATCATTCACACATCATTTCATAACCGTTCAAACATACGAGCATATAACACGTGTGAAGCCACGACCATGTGTCGTCATACAATATATAATTATAACTACACCGATAGTAAGACCACTTACTTGATTGGCTAGGCCGAAGCTACTACGACCCTTTGATGCTTGATACTAATTTAACGTTGCTCTCTGAAATTTAATTCTACCTATAGAGTCCCACAATCATCCATTCAAATTCTAACGTGGGAATTGACTCACCTAATTTTATCTAAAATAATTTAAACCGGTTGTCTAATTATGAAAAAAAAAAAAAAAACTTACTCCTAATAATTTAAATTAACTAAGCTTAATTATACCAAAACAATCTAAACCTAATTCCACAAATTTAAACTAGCTAAAAGGTAGTCCTACTAACCTTAAATGCTTCCAAATAGTTAAAACCAAGGAAAGGGTCCAAGCATATCAAACCTAAGTCGGATCAGTCAAAATGTTGGCCTAGAGCCATCAAAAAGTGCATTCTCCCACTTGCTTTAGAATCGTTAACTGAGATGATAAAATGAACTGAGAGACCTCCCTTTCATACTGCAAGCCAACTTGATATGAACGAAGAGACATCAATCATACAATATACTTCAATGAAGATGTGAAGAAAAGGTTGTCAAAATTATCAAAAAGATGTTTCAATTCATGCTACATTGAAGAAGAATGAAGTTTGATTGTTGTAAATTTTGGGTGGGTTACAATTTAGAGTAATTTAGAGTTATTGTATTTTAAGACTTGTTATTTAATTTCGGTTACATTTAAATAATGGCTAATTATGGCCATAAAGTAGGAATGTTATAACTTTTGGAATACCTTTAGTAGTTTCATTTTTTAGGCTATATAAAGCCATGTATGTTGTATTTGTAAGGCAGACTTGAAAAATATATTAAAAGAAGCATTTGTGCTTTTCTTTAGCCAATGGCTAAGTTTCTTTGCAACTCTATGTAGTTTAGGTTGCATGTAGAATCATTCAAGCTTGACATGATCAACCTTGCTTGTGGAGTGATTCGAATTTCAAACAAGTGTTTGAGATATTTGATCAACAAGAATCATTCAAGCTAGACATGATCGATCTTGCTTGTGGAGTGATTCGAATCTCAATCAAGTGTTCTTGTTTTGAGATATTCGATCAACAAGATAATCCGAATCTTATTCCCCTTGTATTGATTCCTTATCGTATCACAACTCCTCAACTCAACCAACTTTTTTTTTTTTTTTTTAATTTCCTAATTTTTGGGTGTTCCTTATCACATTTATGTTTGACATGACGTTATGGGGGCAGAGTTCGTCTGGTGGTCCATGTAGGTGGGCATGGGTCATGTGTAGGAAAGTACTGCAAATCAAACTCTCCGAAATTGGAAAGCAACCTAAGGCAAAGCAATGATATTTTTTAAAAAATAGGTCCCACCATATTGCATGTGTTCATTTTTTTTCACACCTACGGTGGGTTATTTACTAATTGTTTTTTAAAATACTCAAGTCACGTGGTACTCTTATTTTTCAGGTAAAAAAAATACACACAAGTACATATGACGACGTCACAGTGGAGGCCATGGAATCTACGCTGGGATAGTTGCATTTATGTGTCAAACTGTAGCCCTTAGGTTAGATTAGGGTGATCCCGTTATTTTGAGTTTTTGCTATTTTGTTGTCACTATTTCTTTGATGGTTACTTTTATTTAAAATTGATTTTGCGAACGTTTAAAATCGAGTGATTTCAATCACGTTCCACTCTCATGATTCGAATCAAGATTCCGCATCTGATTGCACCGACATTGCCCTACATTCCTTGTGACAGGATCACATCAGACTATGAAATTTCTATAATTAAGTCGTTGAAAATAAAAATGTACCTTGTTAATATAGATATTAACTTCAATTTCCTTAGTCATCCTGTCCTCGAGATGACTTTTATTTGAATATAGTCTCAGTTCATTCATGTATCACTCATTTACTCTCACGTTCAAAACATGTTTTTAAGACATTTGATTCCTTTTATGCCCTTTAATAGTTTAAAAGGAAAGTTTATACGAATTTGGTATCTCAATGTCCATATATAATAATAAAATCTAAATCCATAAAAGATTCTTTTCACCATCTACTTTTTCAAATGTAACTCGGTTAGTCTTTGTTTTTACCATGAAGTTCTACCAAAATCGAACTTCAATTTTGGAAGTCTAATGAACAAATTTCAATAGTATATGGGGTCACGTTAACATCCCTAAAGAATAAAGTTACGTCAACATGAATTTGGTAGTTTTCTATGGCATTACATGACACCAAAACTCCAACTCCTAATCTTTTCCTATATAAGATTTACCATAGTTCACAACTTTCTCACACAAACAAGACAATACTTCGCTCGTTATCTTGACATTTTCACTCGTATTTTTATACAAACAATGGCAACAATGTCCCTTAATGCTTCCACAATGAAGTTAGTACTTGTATTCGTTGTCTGCTTAGCCCTTTTTGCATCATCGACCATGACCCTCGTGACAGCAGACTCTAATGATTTTGATATCGCTGGCTGCATTCCATTTGTTGGAGAAGGGGCGATGTGTGTGGTAGAGGCTCTCAGACTTCCAACTCGTGCCATTAAGACTTGTTGCAAAGCTATTTTTAAGCTTAATGACTGCGACTCAGATATTTTCGGAAATATTCCCCAAGCTGACATGGAAGTAGTTAGGCATGTTTGTAGACTGTTAGCCGATTGAGCTTTTTAGAGTTCTATCCGCCTATTATAAACGACAATAATGAGTTTTTTTTTATCTACAATAGTATGTCCTTATAACTTTACAATAGGGAATGAATGTTGTTCGAGAGAATTTACATTTCTTTGAATGAGAATGAACATCTTTTAACCATTTATAAAATGGTATTTTAACCCTCATAAACAAATAAACAAATAAAAAAATAAAAAATTGTGTCATAAATTCTACCTACCCTAAATTTTTATCTGCTCAAAGTTGCTACTAATGTCTCATGTTCACCTTTTAAATGCGGAATATTTAAAAACATTCATAACACTTCAAAATGCTAGAAACACACTGTCGTTCCTACGTGTTTCAAAACATAACACTGAAATTTAAAATTAAAACAAAAAATTACATATGAAATAATTTAAATAATGAAACACAAACGTCATATTCTAACTTAAGTCTAGGAATTTAAATATACAACTACCCTATGCACGTACCATAGTCTCTAGATTACGATGCCGCCGTCAATCATACATGGGCGCCATGTCTTTACCTGAAAAATAATATGGCACACGGACTGCGAAATATTCAGTAAGTGACCGCACTATAGGGGTCATGCTGATGCAATCACATGCAACCATGATTTAGGGACCTATCTCTAGCTCATACAGGGGTGACCTCCAGTATTGGACAACTATGGATGTGTAGTACTTCTCTACACACGACCCACAAGTGCAAGTGTGAATCCCCGGTGGGCTCGCACACCCCCTGGACCTTCTCTGATCAAGCTAATCTGTAGCGACGTCCGGAGGTCAGCGGAACCCTGGTGTCATGCGCCTCATAAACACCCTCATCATCATACTGTGAACGTCCGCACTCATCATCTCTAGGAGAAGTAGCCCTATGCTGATGAACTTACAACATACATGAGGTCCCTCTAAATCTCATCTTAGCGTCTCTTCTGACAGAACCCTCTAGTCTCATCTCTTTGTTACACTATGTAGCACATGCTTGTGGATATTTATATTAATATCATTTTCATGCTCTTAGGGTTGTGTCCTATATCGATCTAACGACATGATGCAATATGACACTCATCATCATATAGCATGCTCAATATGGAAAAACATCATCGTATTAAGGAAAAATGTCATGCATACAAAATACTCATCATAAAGCCATCAAGTGCATCAAACATAACATGTAGGTCATGCATCGAAACATAAATCACATACATATAACATGCATCACAGCTCACAGATCATACTCATACATCATCACACTCATAAATAACTGTAAAACATACAATTTCTAGTCTATCCTATAGGAAGGCCACTTAATTGGTTGGTCTTATCCGAAGTACTCCCTAATTAGCTAAACGTATGCTCCCGTTCCTTGAGAGCTGCTTCAAACATTACTGGGGTTTGTTTCCTATCACACCGTTCACCACCTTCCGTTAGTATTTCATAATAAAATTAATAATTAATTAATAAACATAAAATACGGCTCTAAAATGGACTCAATTACCTTAATCGGGACAAAAAATGGGTCCAAAATGGTGGAAATCGAGCTGAAAACTAAGAAGTCGAGCCGAAATAACTGAAACAGCCGAAGAGCCGCTGGAGCATCGCCTATGGGAGGCTACGAGCTATTTGAGCCAAGTCGAGCTAAGGATTGCCTGCGCCGCTAGGTGCCACATGGCAACAAATGGCTACTAGGCTGGATTGGTCTTTTAGGTACCGGCTTATTGGGCTGGGCCGTAGGTACTTGGGCTGCAAGGCAATTTGGCTGGATCGCAGGTTTGGTCGCGGGTTGGTTCGGCTGGACCATGGGCTACTGAGCCGAAAGGTTGGGACGAGTCATGTAAGACCCCGAGAAAATTTAAAATATAATTTTCCTTTTATATCCGAACTTCTAAGATTTTATTGAAGGTCTTACAGACCAAAGTTGAAGGTGAGGCAAAACAGGAAAAAATGAGTAGAAATAGAACTTAAGAAAAATATAAAAGAAAAATGATGGAAAATTAAAAATATGGACAAAGTCAACTCGAAAGGGTAATTTAGTCATTATACCCTCCTCTCATTAAACCCTTAGAAAGGTTAGTAGTAAATAATTAAAAAGGAAAAGAAAGGAAAAGAAAGAAAAGAATAAAAAAAAAAAAAGAAAGAGGGAGAGAAAGAAAGTTCTAGAAAGAGAAAGAAAGTTCTAGAGAGAGAGAGGGAGATAACCTGCTGCTCCGGCCACGAGGAGTCCGGTTCCAGCCGAGCCTCCTTTACGAAATCTTAACGAAACAAAAGGAGAACATTCTTGACTCTCAAGTCGTCCAAAATCACCAAGGAATGAAGAAAATGTAAGTTCTTGAATAGTTATTTTTCGGATTTTCCTCAAATCTCTTAGAAATATTGAGAGTTAGATTCCAAAATTTGAGAATGTTACTTTAGAAAAGATTGGGGTCATAATTTGTGAAGGGAGCCTTGATTGATTCGGATCGAAAAGAGGAGTTCCAACTTTCGATCAAGGATGTGAGTATTGACATCTCTTGTCAACTTTGGACTGAGTTTATTACTAATGTGGTTAGAAATAAATTACAAGAAAAATAGCTATATGTAGATGAGTATTAATCCGAATCATATAGAAAGAAATACGAAAATGCAAAGAAAATAGAAAATAATCAATTTTTTTGGAAAATCGCAGAGATGCGAGGAAGAAGACGAACGACGGAGGGACGTGTGTAGGCAAAGAGAAGGCCACGCATTGCCGGAATGGTCGAGTTCGGCGTGTATTGGCAGAGAAATTCAACAAAATACTTCGCGTCAGGCAGGATTCGAATGCCGGCAGCCGCTACCCGCTACCCGATAGCCCGTACGCAACCCGGATCACCGACCCGATTTCGCGTTGCCATGCGTCAGCGTAAAAGAATTCGGATTTCCAGCGCGTCCTTCCAGTTTCGAACTGACGACCTCGATCTCAGCTGACCATTCAGCGGGCGCCACGTGGCAATACCTCAGCGCGCGTCTTCCTTCCCTCATCGCGTCCGTACGCGCGCGTGTGAGCGCGTGCATGCGCGTGTGGTGCTGTTTTCAGCCCGTTCGACTTCTGTTTTCCCAAATTTCCTCTCGATACCATCTCTAACCCTATTTTTATATGAAATAGAACTTAAATAGAGAAAATCAGTATTTGTAGACACGCTATTGGTTTAGAAGAGCTAAACGAAGAACACGCGTCAATCAGGTAAGTCACCACACGGAACCTTAGGAAGAAATACTTGTAGGAGTCACTTGATTATGCATGCATGCTAGTTTAATTACCTTAGGTGGTAGCTTTCCATGATTGAATGTAAGTAATTTGATTGTTAAGAGTATGGATGTATTATGTGAAATATTATGAGAATTATCTGAGTGTTGCTATTATGTTTTAAGCTTCCACTTTATATGTAAATGTTTAATTCATGCTGAAAGGAGAATAGGAACTTGTGAACTCTGCGCTCCGGGATTTAATAGATGTTATCGTCCCGTTGAGCATGTATGTTTATTTTGCATGAATTTTGTATGATGATACTGGATGATAGTTGTGTGCACACTCAGATAATTTCCACGAACCACAAGAATGATAAAGTCTAGGATTTGTGGTTAGAGTGACTAGACAGTAAGGTATAGACCTAACATTTCCCTTAGTAGTCTAACAGACCACCTCAGCATATGAGCCACCTCTAGAGTACCCTTAGGCTACTTGTGTGTGGGTGGTGTTATAGATTCGTGGGAGACCAGCGGGTTCCTGATCAGTACTTGACTGCTCGATAGCCGTTTAGTATGGGAACGGGATACCCACGTCGTAATTGACTGTTTAGCTAGATGGGATAGGGGAGGTAGCCCTCCCAAATACAGGGGATTACCATGGAGCTAGGGGGTTGCAACTCACTTCCTAGGCAAGACCCTAGGTAATCTCATACCCATGCTGAGGTAGCCACTCGCAAGTCACCAGTCCAACACAGGTTAGTATAAAAGGAACTCTAGGGGTATAAATAGAAAGTCTAAGAATCAGAGAAGCTGAAGGGACAAGTCCCAAGGGGGAAGCCCTAATGAGGTAAGACAAGAACCAGATGTTCTAGAGCCAAAGGGAAGTCCGTGGTAGTTTGTTAAGTTTAGGGTGCGACGAGAGCCTACAAGTAGGTGGCTTACTGAGTATAATTTTTATACTCATTCCTTTTTACCCTTTTTTTTTCAGGTACCGATCGAGGTGGAGGAGCGTTTAAGAGCTGTGCGGTCCCAGAAGGGGTCGTTCCGAAGCGTCAGTCCCTTGTCGGTCTATTAGAGTCTTTTGTATTTCATTTTACATTTGTAATTTCCTTTATAATATTTTTGAAACAAATCTTATCTCTCTTTTGTTTTAATTAAATGGTATTTTTATCTTTTTACTTTACTTTACTTTTCTTTTATTTTCTTTTGTTTGTTTTCGATTTCATCTTTTGGGTCACGATTTGAGTTTTCGAAGCCTCAAAAATCGGGTCGTGACAAGTCAAAATTTGGCCAATTTAGTTCGTGGGTCACGTGCGGGTTGCTAAGCAGGTTGGACCGAGACTATAGTGTGTGCATAGGGTAGTTGCATATTTAAATTTCTAGACTTAGGTTTGAATAGGACGTTTGCATTTCATTATTTAAATTATTTTATTTGTAATTGTTTTTGTTTTAATTTTAAATTTTAGCGCTATGTTTTGAAACACGTAAGTCCAGCCATTTGAAGTATTATGAATTTTTTTAAATATTCCGCATTTAAGAGATGAGCATGAGATGTTAGTAGCGACTCTGAGTATGTAGAAATTTAGAGTCATTCTAGTTGGTATCAGAGCTCTAGGTTTCAGATTCTGTAGACTAGCCTACGATGGAGGCTTGGCACGTTTCATGATCCCAACGTCGATGCCCCATCACCGTCAAGTACGCCTTGCATAAGATAAGAAATGAGAAACGTTTTCAAACTCGTAAGCATTTTCTTGTTAATATTACTGAAATGAATGTTATATTTCATGTGTTATTTAACAAGTATGTGTGATGTATTGCATGAAATGTCTGTAAGCACCCCTATGGGGTAAACTTAATTGCTAGGGATAGAGCAAAGAATGGCCAAGTAATCATAGAGAACCAAATTCTAAGCGTTGACCTGATAGTAGTAAACATGACGGACTTCAACATCATACTAGGCATGGATTGACTAGCTAAATATCGTGCTTGTATAGACTATCGCAAAAAGGAAGTAAAATTTTTACCACCGGGGGGAGCTACCTTCAAATTTAAAGGCACAAGAATCGGGATTACTCCCAAGGTAGTCTCGATGATGAAAGCAAAGAGATCAATCCAACAAGACGGATGAACTATATTTGCATGTGCCGTAGACGTAAGAGAAAAAGAAAAGATCCTAAAAAACGTGCAAATAGTAAATGAGTTCCCGGATGTATTTCTGGAAGACCTATCTGGAATACCCCTTTCCCGAGCGGTTGACTTCGTTATCGAACTCGAGCTAGGAATTGGGCCTCTTTCCAAAGCACCCTATCGTATGGCGCAAGCGGAGCTGAAGGAACTCAAGGCGCAATTACAAGACCTCTTAGACAGAGGTTTCATTCGACCTACCGTATCCCCATGGGGTGCACTAGTGTTGTTTGTTAAAAAGAAAGATGGATCGATGCGTCTATGCATTGATTATAGAGAGCTAAATAAGAGAACTATAAAGGAACAATAACCTCTACCTAGAATAGAAGACCCATTCGATCAACTCAGACAGGCAACAATATTTTCCAAGATAGACCTCTAGTCGTATTACCACCAAATTAAGATCAACAAAAAGACATACCAAAAATAGCGTTTACACCCATTCAAACTAGTTTGAAAGTTACCATTTTAATTTTGTTACCAAAGGAAGCATTTTGACCAAGGGAACGAAGATTAGAATGAACATAAGAATAAGAGAGACGAATAAAATCCTTAGTTTAATATACATTTTCAAAGATGAGATAGGAGAATAAGTTATTCTCATACTCTCTCTACACTCGGTCAAAGCTTATTTCATACGCTTCCAAAATTAAGGGTTTTCTGTATGTTCTTCTATCTCCTTTTCCCTCTTCTTTTATTCTTAGAATTACTTCACTAAAGAATGTGTCTCACTTAAAATTCACTAAAAAGAGAATAATCAATACTCTACTATATTCGAGAGAGAAAATAATCTTTGAAAAATAAGAAAGAATAAAAATTAAAACATGGCACCATTTACATTTTCTTAACTCTTTATTTTGTTCTTGTGAACGTATAAAAAAAGAAATCTTTTATATATATTTTAGATAAAATTTAAGATTATTTGTTCAATCCAAACTTCTACTCACAAATTAATTAACCATGGGTAGTTTATTATTAAAACTAAAAAAATTACCATTATCCAAACTAAAGAATTTGATTCGAAGCTCTCTTAATAGAGGGACGTTCAAGTAGTCTTTGTTGTAAGATTCGGCTATATCAATTTGAATAGCGTTTAACCACGACTATAAATATCGAACTCTAAAGTATTCATGAGCAAAGCAAGTTTGTTGAAACTATCGATCAAAGGTATTCCAAAATGAGTTGTGAAGAAGTGTTTCCTTCAAATCTATTTCCAATTAAGGATGTCAATCACGAAAAAGTACAAAAGGCTGCAAGGGCTGCAGTGGAATGGTATAACAAGATTCGTAGACATTGTTTCATTTACAAGCGTGTGGTGAACGGTATGTCCGATAGTATCGACAACCACAACCATCATCAATATTATATTCTTGTGATAGAAGCTATAAATGACGATGGTATTCCTTGGTCATATATTGCAAAGGTGAAGCACTATGGGCTTAACAGGATACGACCGTGGCTCATTTCCTTTGAAGATGTCCTCAAAGATTTCAACAAGCATTAGATTGCTCTCTGTTTACACTAAGCACTCTATCTCTACACTATAGAGGGCATTACTGTATTTTAACTATAAAAATGGCATAGAGCTACAATAAAATAATCACATATCTATATATACTTATCTTTTTTTTTTTAGAAAGAAATTTAAAATCAATGACCTAGAGCTTCAAGTTCAATGACCCCATCAATTCCAAAATGAGTTGTAGAAAAGTGTTGCATTCAGATCTATTTCCAACTAAGGATGTCAATGACAAAAAAGTACAAGAGACAGCAAGGTCTGCAGTGAAATGGAATAACAAGATTCATAGACATTGTTTCATTTACAAACATGTGGTGAATGGTCTATCCCATAATATTGACACCTAGATGGATCATCAAATTTATATTATTGTGATAGAAACTATAAATGACGACAATATTCCTTGGTCATATATTGTAAATGTGAAGCACTATAGACTTAACCTAATAGAGCCCCGTCTCTTTTCCTTTGAAGATGTCCTCAAGGATTTGACTTTCTCGTTCTCTTTCTTTTTCTTAATTTTATGAGTTAGTTTATTATACAAATTCTCTAATTTTATTTCCGATATGCTTACTATCTTCCAACATTTTACTTCCACAATATCACTGTATTGAGTATAAATATTAAAATGATTAGTTAACCTTAATTGTATTCAACTAGTTATATGTAATTTATTACTAAAACTAAAAAATACACGTACAAAATGTTTGAGCTATTGGTAATACATTAGTCTCGGTTTTTTTGACTAAAGCAATACAACTATCATCCCAATTAAAGAATTTGATTCAAAGCTATCTCCTAAGAAAGGAATGTTCAATTAGTCTTTGTGGGAAGATTCTGCTATATCAATTTGAACAACATTCAGCTACAACTATAAATATCAAACTCCAAAATATTCTCGAGCAAATTAAGTTTGTTGAAACTATCTAACAAAGACGTTCCAAAATGAGTTGTGGAGAAGTGTTGCCTTCAAATCTAATTCGAATTAGGGATGTTAATGAAGAAGAGGTGGAAAGAGCGGGAAGGTTTGTAGTAAAAGAGAATAACTGTTACATTTACAAGCGCATCGTGAACAATGCGTCCTTCAGTGTAATAACCGTAGATCTTGTTTTCATCAATATTTATGTTATGGTGATAGAAGTTATAAATGATGATAATATTCCTTGGTCATATATTGGGAGGGTGGAGACGAATACGCATCCCATGATACGGCTCTCTTTGTTTACACTAAGCCCTCTATCTATATATGGAGGTGTTACGTCTCTTAACTGTGAAAATGACATATACCACAATAAAATAATCACATAATTATCTATCTATTTATATAGGTGTATGTTATTAGAAAGAAATTAAAAAATCAATAAATTTATGCACTAATTATTTAAAAATAATTTAATGTGTATTTTAAGTGTTGGATAGGTGTCCAATAAATGTTGAATTTATATTTATACGACATGTTTCAAACATGAACATGAGAATAAGTTATTCCGTGCTTTCTTTACACCCATTCAAACTAGTTTGAAAGTTACCATTTTAATTTTGTTACCAGAGGAAGCGTTTTGACCAAGAGAACGGAGATTAGAATGAACATAAGAATGAGAGAGAGGAATAAAATCCTTAGTTTAATATACATTTTCAAAGATGAGATAAGAGAATAAGTTATTCTCATACTCTCTCGACACTCGATCAAACCTTATTTCATACGCTTCCAAAATCAAGGGTTTTCTGTATGTTCTATCTCATTTTCCCTCTCCTTTTATTCTTAAAATTACTTCAGTAAAGAATGTATTTCAATTAAAATTCACTGAAAAGAGGATAATCAGTACTCTATTATATTCGAGAGAGAAAATAACCTTTGAAAAATAAGAAAGAATAAAAATTAAAACATGGCACGAATTACATTTTCTTAACTCTATATTTTGTTCTTGTGAACGTATAAAAAAAAAATCTTTATATATATTTTAGATAAAAATTTAAGATTATTTGTTCTGTTCAATCCAAACTTCTACTCACAAATTTAATTAACCATGAGTAGTTTATTATTCAAACTAAAAAATTTACTTAGGAAATGAATAGTCTTAGTTGTTTGACTAAAACAATGCAACCATTATCCAAACTAAACAATTTGATTCGAAGCTATCTCTTAATAGAGGGATGTTCAAGTAGTCTTTGTTGTAAGATTCGGCTATATCAATTTGAATAGTGTTTAACCACGACTATAAATATCGAACTCTAAAGTATTCATGAGCAAAGCAAGTTTGTTGAAACTATCGATCAAAGGTATTCCAAAATGAGTGGTGAAGAAGTGTTTCCTTCGAATCTATTTCCAATTAAGGATGTCAATCACGAAAAAGTACAAAATGCTGCAAGAGCTGGAGTGAAATGGTATAACAAGATTCATGAACATTGTTTCATTTACAAGCGTGTGGTGAATGGTCTGTCCGATAGTATCGACAACCACGACCATCATCAATATTATATTCTTGTGATAGAAGCTATAAATGACGATGGTATTCCTTGGTCATATATTGCAAAGGTGAAGCACTTTGGACTTAATCATAAAGCACCGTGGGTCATTTCCTTTAAAAATGTCCTCAAGGATTTCAACAAACATTAGATTTCTCTATGTTACACTAAGCCCTCTCTCTCTACAATATAGGGGCATTACTGTCTTTTAACTATGAAAATGGCATAGAGCCACGCTAAAATAATCACATACTTATCTATCTATATATACTTATCCTTTTATTTTTCTTTGTCAAATTCAACTCCTAATTATATATATATGTATAGTTTTGAAATGGTTAATACTTTGTTTCAAAATTACGGTTAGAACTTTTAACAATATTTTAGAATAGGGGTTAAACTTTAAGAAGTTTCATTATATCGCAACTTCTCCCTACCGAAGGTTATATATGTTAAGCCGTTGTTATCAGTCTCTTGCTTACTTATATAACGTCTCTTTCTAAAATCTCTCTCTACCCTCGTTTTCTAAAACCTTCTTTTAAAACCAAGGCTAGAGGCTCGATCATACGTCGCTTGACTGTAGGCGATGCAAGAACAAATTGACTTAGCTCACTTGTCGTTGGAAAGTGAGTGCCGCACAATCGCTCAACCGCTGCCTTCAAAAGTGCGATTTAAGTTTATAAAAAAAAATTCAAAAATAACATTTGTA
The DNA here is from genome assembly GCA_018691285.1 of Cucurbita argyrosperma subsp. sororia. Lineage (NCBI taxonomy): Eukaryota > Viridiplantae > Streptophyta > Magnoliopsida > Cucurbitales > Cucurbitaceae > Cucurbita > Cucurbita argyrosperma. The sequence continues at coordinate 11,059,332 of CM031890.1, read as the reverse complement.
CTTGATTTAAAACATACCCATAAAAATTTAAAGGTAGCATCAAGACCCTTCACTTTTATTAAAAAAAAATCAAAAAAGTTTTACCGTCAATATATGGACGGAAACCATCTAATAAAACACCTCCAAAATTATCTCCTTTTTAACTTTACTTTCGAAAATTATCTCCTAAGTTTATTCATCTATGTATTTATTTGGTTAAATTTTCCATTTTTCTTCTTAATCCTCAGATGTATTTACCTTAATTCCTTAATTCCCTAAATTTTTCCTTTTTACTTATCTTTTTTATCTTTTTTATCTTCCTCTAGCTTAGTTCGGTTCCTTTTTACTTGCTCTTTTTATCTTCTAAATTTGTTGACAGACCTTCTTTGCCAATTTTTAGCTGGGGATCTATTTACTACTCAATCTTTAATTAAGAATAATTGGATAGAGGGAAAGAACTTGATTTCTTGTACCATACAATGTGACAAATCCTCGGGGACACACTGAACTCTTGACTTTACCAAACAATGCTCAGGATCTCGATGAGGTATCCTCGCTAAAAAGGAGAAATGAGATAAGATTTACACTAATACAGAGCAAAATTTCTCTCCCGAGATAAATTTGCAATCTACCGAGGTCTACTGGTGAACCCATTTTCATTTTCTTCAAGTTAAATCTGACATTTTTGTTTTCTCTCCCTGTTTTTGTTGTTCTATTTCCTTTTTCTTTATAGGAATTTTGACAACTAGTTAGAATGAGTTGGTTGAGGAGAGATAAATGAGAAAGGGAGATATCCTAGAGAGATTAAATATTTATTATGATTATCATTTTAGGCCATTAAATCATACTAAGGATAGTTTTCAATTTTAGAAATGAGAAGTAAAGTGACCATGTTCAAGAGGAATGTTAAGGCCATCTGGTGTGGAACCAATACCTTGGTCTTTAGATACTCGTCTAACATGAATTTAACTTCTCTTTAGAATGGGATATCCATTTACGGAAACCCAATATGTAAGAGCTCCAAGAACATGATGTACACATACGAGACACAATTATGACAACAGACAGACAAGATTTCATGTCATTTCTTAAAAAACTTAAGACCCAATATGTAAGAGCTCCAAGAACATGATGTACACATACGAGACACAATTATGACAACAGACAGACAAGATTTCATGCCATTTCTTAAAAAACTTAAGACCCAATATGTAAGAGCTCCAAGAACATGATGTACACATACGAGACACAATTATGACAACAGAGAGACAAGATTTCATGCCATTTCTTAAAAAACTTAAGACCCAATATGTAAGAGCTCCAAGAACATGATGTACACATAGGAGACACAATTATGACAACAGACAGACAAGATTTCATGCCATTTCTTAAAAAAAATTTAAGACATAAATAAGACAAAATACATTTTTTCTTCTTTTCTTTCTCCTTCCTAATTTCCCCATTCTCACATTTAACTTTTTTTTTATATAAAAAAAAACTAAACATGAAAAGGGAGGAGGAGGAAGAAGAAAGAAAACCCTTAATTTTGAAAACGTATCAAATACTCTCAGCTTGAGGTAAAGAAAGCATGACATAACTTGTTCTCACGTCTCATCATCCCAATTAGTCTCGGTTTTCAATTAGTCTTTGTGGGAAGATTCTGCTATATCAATTTGAACAACAACATTCAGCCACAACTATAAATATCAAACTCCAAAATATTCTCGAGCAAATTAAGTTTGTTGAAACTATCTATCAAAGGCGTTCCAAAATGAGTTGCAGAGAAGTGTTGCCTTCAAAACTAGTTCGAATTAGGGATGTTAATGAAGAAGTGGAAAGAGCTGGAAGGTTTGTAGTAAAAGAGAGTAACAGGATTAGTGGACATTGTTACATTTACAAGCGCGTCGTGAACAGTGCGTCCTTCAGTGTGATAACTGTAGGTCTTGTTTTCATCAATATTTATGTTATGGTAATAGAAGTTATAAATGATGATAATATTCCTTGGTCATATATTGGGAGGGTGGAGACGAATACGCATCCCATGATACAGCTCTCTTTGTTTACACTAAGCCCTCTATCTATATATGGAAGTGTTACCGTCTCTTAACTGTGAAATGACATATACCACAATAAAATAATCACATAATTATCTATCTATTTATATACGCGTATGTTATTAGAAAGAAATTAAAAAATCAATAAATTTATGCACTAATTATTTAAAAATAATTTAATGTGTATTTTAAGTGTTGGATAGGTGTCCAATAAATGTTGAATTTATATTTCTACGTCATGTTTCAAACAGGAACATGAGAATAAGTTATTTCGTGCTTTATTTACCCCATTCCAACTAGTTTGAAAGTTACCATTTTAATTTTGTTACTAGAGGAAGCATTTTGACCAAGAGAACGGAGATTAGAACGAACATAAGAATGAGAGAGCGGAATAAAATCCTTAGTTTAATATACATTTTCAAAGATGTAATACAAGATTATTCTCATGCTTTCTCTACACTCGGTCAAAGCTTATTTCATAGGCTTCCAAAATCAAGAGTTTTCTGTATGTTCAATTAATAAATTTTTTCAGTTAAATTAATAAAAATATCCTTAAATTTTGTAATTGGTATTAAAATTACCTCTAAGATTTCAAAAGTTTCAACAATACTTCTAATTTTTTTTTAAAAAAATCTACGAAATATTTTTACTTAGTTTTGGATGAAAAACGTTAATATTTGTTTAAAAAATACGGAACTTTCAACCATGTTTTAAAAATATAGTTGAACTTCAGACTTTGATTATCTCTATATTTTTTATGCATTTTCTTTCTAAAATGATTTTAAAATATACATTTATTTATGGTGGGGAAAAGTTTGAACCAAAAATTATTTTTTTATTTTTAAAATTTCTACTCAAATTCGTGAGCCGTTTTCTAGAAACGAGTAACTAGAAACAATTATGGTTTTACTAAAGTTTAAAAACTAAGGAACACCATCAAACAGGACCCTATAATAATTAAGATTATCAATTCATCGGGCAACAATATTAATTGCGATTTTATTCTCCATTTAACATGAATTTAATTTCTCTACCGAAAGAATTCCAAGAACATGATATACAGACATGAGACACAACTGTGACATCACACAGACAAGATTTCATGTCATTTTTTAAGAAACCTACCACATAAATATGACAAAATACATTTTTTCTTCTTTTGTTTATTTTTCCATTCTCACATTTAACTTTTTTTTTAAAAAAAAAACGTGAAAAGGAAAAAGAAAAAAGAAAGCTCTTAATTCTGAAAACGTATCAAATACTCTTTGACCGAGGTAAAAAAAGCATGATAATAATTTATTCTCACGTCCCATCTTTGAAACTATGTACTACAGTTTAAGGCTTTTATTTACATTTCTCATTTCTATGTTCATTCTGATCTTCGTTACTAAACGACCCATTAAATGACAAAATTAAAGTTGTAGTTAGTCAATCCTAATATTTAACATGCTAGCTTTCAAACTACTTTAAATGATAGTAAAGAAAGCAAACTTATTCTCGTGTCCCTAATGACACGTGTTGGGCATGTATTGAGACATTTATTAGAGTTTTTTTTATCTGACTATAACAAAAAAACAAAAAAACAAAAAAAAAAAAAAGAAAAAAAGTCGATAAACTAAACATACGAGTATTTCTCTAAAAAATTTAGCCACTTTACATATAATCTTTATATTCACATACCTAATATAACGATAAAGTGACGCTCGAGTAAATGAGATATACATGAATAAATCAAGATTTCTTTTCACTGACATCCTTTCAACTTTTTGCACCTTTGGGTCATTGGTATCCTCAATCGGGCTATAACAAGTACCAGTTCGTTTGTTTCATCAAAATTACTTAGGTAAAGAATGTGTTTCACTTAAAATTCACTCAACGCACAATAATCGATACTGTACCATATTCGAGAGAGAAAATAATCTTTAAGAAATAAGAAAAAATAAAAACTAAGACAGGGGACGAATGATATTTCCTTAACTCTTTGTTTTGTTGTTGTGGACGTATAAAAAATGGAAATCTTGTATATATTTTTAGATATAATTTAAGATTATTTGTTCAAAGGAGCTTAATCCAAACTTCTACGTTAACCTTAATTGTATCCCACTATTAATGAGTAATTTATTATTAAAACTAAACAATATAACTACAAAACGTTTATATGATACCAACTGTCACAATCACGGTTTCTAGGTAGCGGACTTGGCAATTGTGTGACACTCACTCTCAGCACTGAGTGAGTCAAGCCAACTTTAGATCACGTTGTCTACGATCGGGCACCGTGTATACAAACCTCGGGTCCCGATTTCAAGAGAAAATTTTAGAAATTGGAGGCAAGAGGTTTGGAAAAAGAGTTTTTAAAAGCAAGAAAGAGAGAGAGGGAGGGGTATTATATAGCATGCAAGCAAAAACGCAACAACAACGGCTTAGACAGTATATAACTTTTCGGGTACGAAGAATACGTAATAAAATAGTCTCAGTTGTTTGACTAAAACAATGCAACCATTATCCAAACTAAAGAATTTGATTCGAAGCTATCTCCTAATAGAGGGACGTTCAAGTAGTCTTTGTTGTAAGATTCGGTTATATCAATTTGAATAGGGTTTAACCACGACTATAAATATCAAACTCCAAAGTATTCATGAGCAAAGCAAGTTTCTTGAAACTATCTATCAAAGGTATTCCAAAATGAGTAGCGAAGAAGTGTTTCCTTCAAATCTATTCCCAATTAAGGATGTCAATCACAAAAAAGTACAAGAGGCTGCAAGGGATGCAGTGGAATGGTATAACAAGATTCGTGGACATTGTTTCATTTACAAGCGTGTCGTGAATGGTCTGTCTGATAGTATCGACAACCACGTCCATCATCAATATTATATTCTTGTGATAGAAGCTATAAATGACGATGGTATTCCTTGGTCATATATTGCAAAGGTGAAGCACTTTGGGCTTAACAAGATACTGCCCAAGCTCATTTCCTTTGAAGATGTCCTCAAGGATTTCAACAAGCATTAAAGTGCTCTCTGTTTACACTAAGCCCTCTATCTCTACAATATAGGGGGCATTACTGTCTTTTAACTATGAAAATGGCATCGAGCCACAATAAAATAATCACATAGTTATCTATATATATTTATCATTTTCTTTTTCTTTAAAAATTTGTCAAATTCAACTCCTAATTATATATATATATATTAAAATCTATTAATTTTTTATTAGAAAGAAATTTAAAATCAATTACTTTATGCACCGATACATTAATAAAAATATCTCTAAATGTTATACTTTATTTATTTCAAAAGTTTCAAAAATACTTCTAATTATTTTTAAGAATTATATGGAAGGGTGTTCTTAGGATTAGTTTTGAAACAGGTAAGACTATGTATAAAAATTACCGTTAGAACTTTCAACAATGTTTTAAAGTAATCGTTAAACTTTAAGAAGTTTCATTATATCGCTAAGTTTTTTAAAAACATTAAAAAATAACATTAGTACTCAGTTTAAAACATACCCATAAAAATTTAAAGGTAGCATTAACACCCTTCACTTTTAATAAAAAAAAAATCAAAAAAGTTTTACGGTCAATATATGGACGGAAACTATCTATGAACACCTCCAAGATTATCTCCTTTTTAACTTTTAAAACTTCATTAGTATTTTTTAAACAGTAACAGTAAGTTTATTCATCAATGTATTTATTTGGTGAAATTTTCCATTTTTCCTCTTCTTCATCCTCCTCGGTATTTAGCTTAGTTCGGTAATTTTTTCCTTTTTACTTGCTCTTTTTATCTTCTAAATCTATTGACAAGACTACTATCTATGTACTAGACTCAATCTATAATATGAATAATTAGAATAGAAGGAAAGAACTTGATTTCTTGTAACCCCATACGATGTGAAAAGGAGAACTGCGATAAGATTTACAGTAATACAGAGCAAAATTTCTCTCCCGAGATAAATTTGCAATCTACCGAGGTCTACTGGTGAACCCATGAACTTTTAGGGTGGGTTGATTGAGGAGAGATAAATGGAAAAGTTAGAGATCCACTTAGAGATGGAATATTTATTATTTTTATTATTTTAGGCCATTAAATCATCCTAAAAAACTCATGTTAGTTTGTGAGGATAGTTTCAATTTTAGAAACCAAAAGTAGGTGTAACGTGACCCAAGTCCAAGAGGAATGTCAGGGCCATCAAGTGTGGAACCAATACCTTGGTCTTTAGATATTTATCTAACATGAATTTAATTTCTCTTTAGGTTGGGATATCCATTTACAGATATCTAACATGAATTTAATTTCTCTTTAGGTTGGGATATCCATTTACAGATATCTAACATGAATTTAATTTCTCTTTAGGTTGGGATATCCATTTACAGATATCTAACATGAATTTAATTTCTCTTTAGGTTGGGATATCCATTTACAGAAACTCTATATGTAAGCGCTCCAAGAACATGATATACAGAGACGAGACACAATTATGACAACAAACGGACAAGATTTCATACCATTTTTAAAAAAAACTTAAGACGTAAATACGACAAAATATATTTTTTCTTCTTTTCTTTCTCCTTCCTAATTTCTCCGTTCTCACATTTAACTTTTTTTATTAAAAAAAAAAATTAAACGTGAAAAGGGAGAAGATGGAAGAAGAATAAAGAAAACCCTTAATTCTAAAAACGTATCAAATACTCTTTGACTGAGGTAAAAAAAAGCATGAGAATAACTTATTCTCACGTCCCATCTTTGAAACCATGTACTAAAGTTTAAGGCTTTATATCGCTTTCTCATTTCTATGTTCACTCCGATTTTCGTTACTAAACAACCCATTAAATGACAAAATTAAAGTTGTAGTTAATCCATCGTAATATTTGACGTGCTAGTTTCAAACTACTTTGAATGGGCGTAAAGAAAGCATCAGAATAACTTATTCTCATGTCCCTCCTCGACACGTGTTGGATATCTATTGAACACTTGTTAATACAATGGATATGTTAGACATTTATAATCAAACATTTGGTATCAGACACTTCACTTTGAATAAATTTTGAGAGTGAAACATACATTAAACTATTTTTAAGCATACAAATATATAAACTTATTTATTTTGAATTTCTTTCTAATATAAAATTGATAAATTTCATTAAAAAATATATATATTTAAAATTACTATGTCATTGTCACATCCATGTCCTAGATTTTTTAAAGATGACATGTTACCATATTTTTGTGGTTTCATATTTATGTCTCGGATCCATATCTCATTTTTATTATTCAGATGGAGAAGCTTGCAGCTTAGAATTACTTACGTAGAGGATATGTTTTACTTAAAATTCACTTAACAGAGAATAATCAATACCTAAGAGAGAATAATCTTTTTATCTTTGAAAAATAAGAGAGGAATGTTCAGTATAAATATCGAACTCATAAGTATTCATGACCAAAGAAAGTTTGTTAAAACTATCTATCAAATTATTCTAAAATGAGTTGTGAAGAAGTGTTTCCTTCAAATCTATTTCCAATTAAGGATGTCAATCACGAAAAAGTACAAGAGGCTGCAAGGGATGCAGTGGAATGGTATAACAAGTTTCATGGACATTGTTTCATTTACAAGCGTGTCGTGAATGGTCTGTCTGATAGTATCGACAACCACGTCCATCATCAATATTATATTCTTGTGATAGTAGCTATAAATGACGATGGTATTCCTTGGTCATATATTGCAAAGGTGAAGCACTTTGGGCTTAATTATAAAGATCCCTTACTCATTTCTTTTGAAGATAGTTCTCAAGAATTTCAACAAGCATTAGATTGCTCTTTGTTACACTAAGCCCTCTCTCTCTACAATATAGGGGGCATTACTGTCTTTTAACTATGAAAGTGGCATAAAGCCACCCTAAAACAATCACATAGTCTATATATACACTATCCTTTTCTTTTTCTTCAAATTTTTTCAAATTCTAACTCTTAATTATACCTATTAGGGTTAATTCCTAGTTGCTTAGTGAATATGAAGATTATAAGTAAAAGGACTAATTTATTATGCAAATTCTCTAATAATAATAATAATATATATAAATATAAATTTTATTAATTTTATATTAGAAAGAAATTCAAAATCAATAAACTTATGCACTAATATACTTAAAAATAATTTAATGTGTATATTACTCTAAAAAATTATTCAAAGTTAAGTGTTGGATACCTAATGTTGAATTTATATTTATACGTGTAACGACCCTAAATTTCTACTTACTCAGAGTCGTGATAGACGTTTCATACTCTTTTAAAATGCGGAATATAACTCTTAAAAGAAAATATTATTTATAATATGAATGTCGAAAACATTTAAAACCTCTTCTAATTCTTGAAAATACAGTCATGGTCTTATGTGTTGAATACGAAGTATTGAAAAGTTTTAAAAAATAAAAACAATACAAAATAATTTAAAAAAATGAAATGCAAAACAACATGTTGTAACATAAGACTAGAAATTTAAATATGAGTCTACCCTATGCACCTGTCACAATCTCTACTCGCGATGTCGCCATCATCCATACATGGGCTATAAGGATCGGGCTGACTCAATGATTCCAAAGAGATGGGTAGATTTTTCGTAAAACAAACAAAATTAAAACATAACATACATTATATTTATATCATATCAAAATAAAGTTTATATAAAGTATTTAAAACACAACACAATAATTAAAGTACAAAATAAGGAACGATACAAGACATTTTAAAACCAAAGGGTTGAGGATGACGGGTGAGGTTTGTCTATGGCACCTACTCTAGAGTCCGCTCCCGACCTCGACCAGCTCCTTATTACTTGAAAAACAATGGAGAATAAGGAATGAGCACAAAGACTCAGTAAGCAGCCTACTTGTAAGCTCTTAATCGTGTTTTTGATAAGCTAGGGTACCATGCTTTTTCTTTTCATGTTCGTGTCATAAGTTCTTGTTCTATTTCTTAATTCATTCTCCAAAACAATCCCTTTAGGATTTATGGTATTAATCATAAAATTGTTGACCTGTGTTTGAGGCTTCATGCATTCCAAGTGACACAGTCTTAATACCTATGCTCAAGGCTTCATGCGTTCCAAGCAACGTAGTCTAAGTCATGAGCATGCTGTACCGTGGGAGGTCTTAGGAGGTTCTTGATTCTTGACTAAGATAACTTACTCTCTTCTTACTCCAACGTGACCCTAGATTACTCCCCATGATAGATCATAAGGTTATGTGATCGATGCATGCATGAACATGGAATAAACCATAAAGGACACGTGATATGGCATAGACCATATAGGTCACGTGATTGGTGCATACTTGAACATGACATCTTGCAAATCATTCGATACCCATAGCATGGTGCAGAGCATCTCATCTAGGTGAGGGAAATGAGGCCAAATATGACATCCTGCAAAGAAAACATGGTGCAGGGCATCCCACCTAGAAGTGGAAACTTAGGCCTCTGAAAGCACCGCATGGTGGGAGGTATGAGCCACAATTTGACATGCTTAGAGTATTACCAGCATTCTTAATTTCTGAGTTTGAGAACCTTGGTCCCTTGTCCCTTATCTTTGAGTGGTACCTAGCATTCTTCTTATTTTTGTAGTTGTAGTGCTTGTTTGGTATTGTCCTTAGTTCTCAATCTTGTAAGTTCCTTAGGTTCATAATTCCCTGTGGCATAAGTTGTCACATGCATTCGTAATCATATGAACCCATCCTAATATCTAGAATGAGTTATTCTGAAAGTCATAGATTCATATTATATTCTTGTGAGGATTCTAGAAGAATCTTGAAACTTGAGATGTTTCCTTAGGGCGTTTCTTAAGTTCCATCTTGGTTTAGGTTCCAAACTTGCTCTAATCAACTTGAAATCTTGAACTTATCCTCATGTCATATAAAATAGGCCTTATAGAAAATAGTTGGTAATTTGGAGCATGTCTAGGCCTTGTGTTTTAGCTATGATATGACTACTTGTTTCATTTTCAGGAACTAAACCTTAGAGGTTGTCATGTCATGCATCGTGTTTTAGCCATGAAAACTATTCTAAATTAACCCATAATTTTTTCTCCATGAGTGCATAGGTGGCGTCGTCAGAATCCTGGCATCCTACTAGCAAATAATGATGCAGGACATCTCATTTTGGTGAGGGAAATAATAAGTCCAACATGGTAACCTGCTCGTGGTACGTATAGTAGGGCATCCCACCTAAATAGGAATAGGAGCCTCGTGGCACACTTCGTGACAGGAGATAATTGTTACTTCGGGAAAGGATCCTAACAACTTGTTAAGCATGATATTTGCATTAACCTAAGTGTTTTCTTGAATTCTTGGTGATCCTAGGTTTATGCATAATGTCTTGGGTCAAGCTTGGAACTTATAAGTTCTTCTTAGGAATAGCTCAACATGATCTTGTGTACGTAGCATCTATTAGCGACTAAGGGTACATGTGGAGAATCTCTTATTTCATGGACACCTCGTTAGTTATCCTAGGAGGTAAAGTCATATGGATCGTGATGAGTGTTTTTCCTCATATCTTGGTTTCGCTACCTAACGTTTTCCAATGACTCCCAAACTTCATTACCTTATACAACCTCTTGAGATAATGATTCTTACAAAATTTCATAAATATTTTGAGGTCATTTAGGGCTTAACTCGTAGCTAATCTTCCTCAGGGGCATTATGGTCATTTTACCCCTAATTCTTGGTTTTGCTACTTAACAAGTTCCAATAGCTTTCAAACGTCAACACATCATCAAATATCATAAAATAAGATCTACTTAACAAGTTCCAATAGCTTTCAAACGTCAACACATCATCAAATATCATAAAATAAGATCTACTTAACAAGTTCCAATAGCTTTCTTAGTCTTGGGTGAGTGTAGGGTGTTTTTACTCTTAAAGCTTTACTTGTTTTATTTAGTATTTTCTTACGTTGTTTTAAAGATGTTTTTGAACATGCAAGTCCATGACAAAGTTTTATGCTAAAGTTTAAGGCTTAATTCTGCATAAGAGCATAGTTTATGATGACGGTAGTGACTTTAGGTTAGTAAAAATCTAGGGACGTTGACATCGCATCAAAGACCAAAAAACTTGCATAAGGTAGTTGTATTTATTTTCGTCAATTTTAGGTTAGTATAGCTCATTACTCTTTTAATATTTTCCTTTGTTTTATTTTAATTCACTTGAAATATTCCATTTGTTTTGCTTTAAGACTACTATTTAAACGTACAAGTCTCTAACATTGTTTTATGAGATGTTTTAAATGGATGTTTCCGTATAAAAAAAATTATATTATGTACATGATAGTGACTCTAGTTCTCTTAGGTAATTAGGGTCATTACACTTTGTTATTCTATTTTCAATATTACTCTCGCTCGATTGATTCCCTCCGATAGTTTCCGAACCATGTATACATGGTTTAGTAGTTTAAAAGGAAAGTTTATACTTTGGTACTTGTATGTTCATATATAGTAATAAAATCTAAATGCATAAAATATTTTTTTTTTACCATTTACTTTTCTAATAGATGATTTATTCAAAGGGTTGTTTTAAATAAAAATAAAATATTAATTTATAAAACATTTATTTATTTTTATACATTATTTAAGATTTGCAAATCAATTTCCATATATATTTTTGAAAAATACCTTCTATATAGTGTTAAAAAAAATTATTTTTTAAGAGTGTTTTTAAAATTAATAATAAATTTGAGTTGGTTCGATCCAAATCAACTTAAATAAGTTCATAATCCATTCAAAACCGTACTCAATGAGTTAGGTTGTGATGTCCTCCATAAGGGTGTGGAAACCTTCCCCTAGCAGACGCGTTTTAAAGCCTTGAGGGAAAACCCGAAATGAAAAGCTCAAAGAAGATAATATTTACTAGCGATGGATCTGGACCATTACAAATGATATCAGAACCAAACACCGAACCATATGTCAGCGAAGAGGCTCTTCCTCGAAGGGAGTAGACACGAGGGGATGTGCCAGTAAAGACACTGGGTTAATCTCTGTATTTAACTTTGAGTTCTAGAACACATCGAACATGAATTTTGTAGTTTTATGTGGCATTAAATGACACCAAAACTCCAGCTCCTTTTTTTTTTCCTTCCATAGTTCACAACTTTCTCACACAAACAAGACAATCAGGCATGTTATCTTGACATTTTCACTCGTATTTTTCTACAAACAATGGCAGCAATGTCCCTCAATGCTTCCACAATGAAGTTAGCACTTGTATTCGTTGTCTGCTTAGCCATTTTTGCATCATCGACCATGACCCACGTGACAGCAGACTCTAATGATTTTGATATCGCTGGCTGCTTAGCCATTTTTGCATCATCGACCATGACCTTCCATAATTTTTTATTTTTTTATTTGTTTAACCCTCATAAACAAATAAAAAAATAAAAAATTAACCCACACCCAACTCCAAAATTTTTAAGTCTCACTTAATTGGTAAATTTGGGGAATTAACCCAAAAGGGTTTTCTTAAAAAAGAAAAAAAAACTTTAAAAAATGTAAAATTGAGAAATTAAACCACTTGGTGGGCTCACGCTCGCACTTGTGAGCCGATGTAGGGAAGTACTACACATCTAATTTGTTTAGACTGGAGACCACCTCTATGATGGTTTTAAATGATCGGCCCCTAGTCATGATTTCATATGTTTGCTTTACGATTTTAACTTTGATTTAGTATACGAATGAATAAAGGTTACGTCTGAATAAGACTAATCGTGAGATAGAATTGCAAAGGAAGTGTGTTCAATTTTGGGAACTTCAAGGAAATTTGAGCTAAGAAAGGTTATGGACTAAGCACCAAAACGCGCTCAAACATTGTAAGTATCCGTCTTGACTTTTTTGAAAGAATTACTAGTAGACATCGACTAGAATTTATGTGATGTCCCATATTGGTTGGGGAGGAGAACAAAACACCCTTTATAAGGGTGTGGAAACTTTCCACTAGCAGACGCGTTTTAAAACCTTGAGGAGAAGCCCAAAAGAAAAGGCTGAAAGAAGACACCTAAGAAACTGAAATTTTATCAATTTAACTCGTAAACATGACTTAGAGCTTTTCCCACTTATGTTGATTTTGTGATGGTAAATAATAGGGGTGTACATCCAACTCCAACCAACCCAACCCGAAGTATAAGGGCTAGGTTGGGTTGGATTAGTCTTTTGGGTTTGGTTGGGTTGTTTTTTCTGAACCCGAAGTAACTTCAGGTTCATAAGATAAAAAACTCAGGTTGACCCGAAAGGGCTAGGTTGGGTTGGATTAGTCTTTTGGGTTTGGTTGGGTTGTTTTTTCTGAACCCAAAGTAACTTCAGGTTCATAAGATAAAAAACTCAGGTTGACCCGAAATCGAATAAAACTTATAAATTATATTGAGAACTCTATCGTATGTAAAGGTTTGTCAGAGTGGCAATCTGGATTCATCTTTTTATTATTTTGTTGGTTTCTTTTATATTATTTTTATTACTCTATTATTTTTAATTTCATTTATATTATATTATATTATATTATTTTATATATTATAAAATTCTCTTCTAAATATAAAAACAATGACGTGTTTCCTCTAAATATAAAATATTACTTTTTTTATATTTCATTTATATTATTTTATTTTAGTTCTTTTATATAATTTAAAATTCTCTTCTAAATATGAAAAATTACGTGTTTCTTCTAAATATAAAAAATTACTTGTTTTGTTTTAATTTTAATTTAAGAATGTGACTTTTTTTTAATTTTTTAATTTTTATAATTATAGATTGATTCGTGTTTGTTTGTGAACCTTTAATATTTTTTTTATCTAAGATTATATCCAATAATTATGAATTGAGAATAAATAAAAAAAAATTAAAATTAAAAAAAAAAGTTAGCAGAGAACTCAACCAGTGTACCAATCCAATCCAATCCAATCAACTTGAACTTTTGGGTTGGGTAAAAAAAAATCTCTCGACCTAACTCAATCCGGACCATGTTTACTCTAGTAAATAATTAATTACGAGACTTTAGTACATAAAATTCTAACAAGTACAACGATGTTTCACTTTAAAAAAATTTCTCAGAGGGTTGTAAAACCTTATTTCAATTATGTTTTCTCTATAATTGCAATATTATGATTATAAGACCATGGCAAATTTAAAAGTAAAGCATTTTTAAATATTTTTCTACTTGAATCACTGTAACGGTCCAAACCCATCGCTAGCATGTAACGATTCAAAATTTTCTACTTAATTTTAGGTCGCTATCGTATACGTACCATAAATATTGAATGCAGAAGACTTCATTTAAATTTCATAAAACATCATCTTTATCTTAAAACACAGTCATGGACTTACGTGTTTTGAAAATATCTTTAAGACGACACAACAAAAACTAAATAAAATGAATAAGAGTTTAAGTTAAAAACATCATATTCTAGCCCAAATCTAAGAAAATAAATACCACTATCCTATGCATGTGCCACGATCTCGAGTTGCGATGCCGTCGTCAGCCGTACAGGAATGCCTTAGAATGCCTTGGAATGTCTTGCCTTAACCTGAAAAATGTAGTAGCACGTGGCTTGAGTATTTAAAGAAATACTCAGTAAGTGACCCCACTATTGGGGTTAAATGCAACAATCACATGCAATGAAATGTTGGGACCTATCTTTCGTTTTGTTTCGTTTTCCCTACAGTGCTGTCCTAACGGGTAATCATGGACGTGTACCATATACTCTACACATAGCCCGTACGTGCGAGTATGGGCTCACCAGCTAGTTCGCACACTGCTGGGCCACTTTCCTTATCCGGTGGGCATACTATGGGAGCCCCTTATGTCCGGACCCATTAAAACTAGTAACTGTCACGACAGCTCTATGCAAAGCATAACGATCGTTGTCCTGTCATTGGATGTACGCGTCCGTACCCTCGTGATGGGATAGGAGTATCCCCCCCAAATGCATGAGCACACATAATGCATGAGGTCCCAAAACTTTTCTATTTTCATTATCCTTTATACAACCCTACTAGCATTATGTACATATCATATCATTTTTCATATCGTTTTAGATATCGTTCATCATTCATATCATATCATTTCTCATTCTTCAGTTCTCAAATCATACATAATTCTAACGGGGTTATATTTCATGTCATTTATCGTAATTTCATGTCATTCATATCATGCTGTATACACACAATTTAAGAGACCTAACACAATGTTCTATGTTTTTAACATAACATTTCATCATATACACATCATACCATGACATATTGCATCACAATGTATCATATCATAAACAAGTCATAACGTAGATCGTAGTCATATCGTTTTCTAACTTATCATAGCCTTAACGTTCTTATACCTATCACAGACATATCACTACGTGAATGTACCTCAATCATATCATCACAAGAACGTAACCTAATGCTATCGTTCTATCAATCCTAATGCTATCGTTCTATCAATCCTAACGCTATCGTTCTATCAATCCTAACGCTATCGTTCTATCAATCTATCACAAACTTATCCCTTTCTACCCGTAGCCTAACCGTATTCTTCCATCAATCTCTTTTATCTATATCACTCCGGTGTGTAACCTAACCTTAACGTTTCATGAACGTATTTGACTCCTATCGTTACATTTCGTTTTGTGCATCCTTCTCGTATTCTATCTCAAATATATCATTGAACACATCGTACCGAAATTATTATCATACAATTCACATATTATAACATATACATAACAAATAAGAAGCATATCGATCCACAGACAATTCACACATATCAATATATATGACACGTGCAGAACCACAGGGCACGTGTCAACAGCAAATATAACCATGCCGATAGTATGGTCACTTACCTGGCTAGCTTAAGTCGTTACCTGGCTAGCTTAAGTCATCACAAATATATCTTTAATGAAAGTTCGATTCCGTCCTTTGAAATCCGAGTCAACCTATATGAGCCCATGACATTAGTTTCAAGTTTGAACTCTACACCATTATTTCTCTAATTTACATTGGTCCATGGTTAAAAGTCTGAAATGTTATATATCTATAATTATATGTTTATTAAAAATTTTATTTTTTCATGGTACTGTTGTAACTACCAGCATAAAAAAAAAAAGAGAGAAAACGGATAATAATAATAGTTAAAAAAAAATATATATCTACTCTCTCTTATCCTTCCCCAAAAATCTCTCCAACACCTCCTGCAAAAATGATTGGGAAAAAAAGAAGAAACAACAAAATGACAGATTTTGGGAAGGAAAAAATGGGAGAAAAAAACAAAGGAAAAATAGCAGATTTTGGTAGAGAAAAATGGGGGATGACTTCGCTTCCAATGGAAAGAGATAGACTGTAAGTTAGATCTCCTTTTCTTTTATTTTTTGCAACAGATAGAAAAGCAATCTTACATCTCTCTTTCCATTATTTATATTTAAGATATCTTATCAAAAATCAAACTTGTTGAAAATGGCCAAGTAAGTAATTAAAAAAAAAAGAAAGAAAATCCTTCTGAAATTTTTAGGAAAGAAAAGGAAAATCAAAATCCTCTATCCAATTAATTAGAATCAAATCTCTCTTTTATTTACCAAGTTATTGAGATTTTAATTAGCCGTTATAAATCATGTCAGATATTTGAATGAGATCATAGGTGTTCTCCTTATACAATTATTTAGAATCAGATCTCTTCATCTACTACATTGCTAACAAAATTAAAGATCTTTGAATGAGATCATAGATCTTTTCTTTTATACAATTATTTAGAATCAGATCTCCTCCTCATTTACTAAACTGCTAGATTAAATAGAGAAGAAAAGAGTTAAATAGAGAAGTAAAGAATTAAACTAAACAGAGAGGTTTGAAAAGAATTAAACAGATAGATCTTCAAAGAATTGAAGGGAGAGAAATATATATATATATATATATTTAACTGGTAAATACGTAAAAGAAAAGAAAAGAAAAGAGAGAGGCAGTGGAGGAGGAAAATGGAAGATTTGGTGAGCAGAATTAAAATATATTCAGAAACAATTTGACAAAGTAAATACATAGAGTAAAAAGGAGGATGATATATATATATATATATACAATACTCATAAAGTCTCTAGTGCTCACATGAAGTTTAACACATGGACCATTGTAAAACTTAGAGAATTGAAATTGAAATTGAAATTGATGTCATGGTTCATATAGGTTGGCATGGATACAAAGAACAAAACCGAACTTGATAAATTGGTGATACCAGTTTAAACTAATCAGGTAAGTGGCCTTACTATAGGATAGGCTAAAAATTGTATGAGTTACGATGATTTATGAACTATGTCGTACGATGCGGTATATGAGCTATGATGATGTATGACTTATGATGATGTATGAGTTATGATGATGTGTGGGTTACGATACTTGATGATGTGCTCAGTATATATATATTTTGATGAACGTCGTACTTGATATGTTTGATGCACTTTGTGGCAATATGATGAGTATGATGATTGCGTGACGTTTACCTTAATATGATGATATTTTCCATATTGAGCATGTTATATGATGATGAGTGTCATATTGCATCATGTCGTTAGATCGACATAGGACACAACCCTAAGAGCGTGAAAATGATATTAATATAGATATCCACGAGTATGTGTTACCTAGAGTAATAAAGAGATGAGACTAGAGGGTTGTGTCAAAAGAGACATTATGATAGATATAGAGGGACCTCATGCATATTGTATGTTCATAAGCATAGGGCTACTTCCCTTAGAGATGATGAGTGCGGACGCGCACCGTATGATGAGCGCGAATGCGCACAGGTGCGAAAGCACACAGATGAGGGTGTTCATGAGGTGCATGACACTATGGGGTTCCGCTAACCTCCGGACATTGCTATAGATTAGCTTGACCAGAGGGTTCAGAGGGTGTGCGAGCGCCTTGGGGATTCACACTCGCACGTGTGAATCGTGTGTAGGGAAGTACTACACATCCAATTTGTCCGAGACTGGAGGCCACCCTTAAGATAATTAGAGATAGGTCCCTAAATCATGATTGCATGTGTTTGCATTTGCATGGCCCCTATAGTGGGGCCACTTACTGAGTATTCTTTGAAATACTCAAGCCATGTGCCACATCATTTTTCAGGTAAAGGCAAGGCGCACTTGTACGGAGGACAGCGGCATCGCGAGCAGAGACTGTGGCACGTGCATAGGGTAGACTCATATTTAAATTCTTAGTTTTAAGTCACAATAGGTTGTTTTGTATTCCATTGTTTTAAATTATTTTGTATTTGTTTTTATTATCTCTAAATTTTAGTATTTTGTATTTAAACACGTAAGACCATGGCTGTGTTTTCCATAGAATAAGTTGTTTTAAACGTTTTTCGAAGTTTACATTATAAATGTTGTTCATGTAAGAGTTAGATTTCCGCATTATAGATGAGCATGATAGGTTAGTGGCGACTCTAGATACGAGTAAATTTAGGATCGTTACCACTGTTCTATAAGAAAGTAGATACAAATATTTCAAAGTTATTTTGGGCTTTACTGCTCTCTATATTTAGGTGTTTACCTTTCCCTCTATATTTAGTTGTGGTTTTTAATTCCCTAATTTTTTTTTCTGTTGCCATTCCATTATGTTATCATGTATTCCAAATTTGTAGTGGATCTCTTTTTCCAAATCTTTCCTTATCTCATTGTTTCCAAGTTTTATTGGCCATTTTATCTTTAATCTACTCATTTAGGTAAGGATAAAAATTTAATCTAATATTATTGAGACCTGATTTACTATAATGTACAAATGATTAACAATTAGTTTCTAATTCAAAGCTACACCAGTGTAATAATTAAATGAAGATCTAACTATAATTGGTTGTGATTTCTAAAAAACACAGAGAATGAAGATTATCAAATATCTTCACGTAAATATAAGGTGAATCTCAACTGGGTGGAGGCCATTCTCATTTTTTTTCTCAAGTAAATCTAACCATTATTGTTTTTTTGTTTAATAATTAATTTTAACTATTTTTTTTATTTGTTTATTTGTTTATTTATTTTTAAACTATTACATTGTATCCCTCCTAAAGAAACTTTCGTCCTCCAAAGTGTTTTAATCTTTCGAATGTATTTTAATCTTGGAACAACTTGAATTCTTATTCTAAGAGTTCTTTGTTAAGTCATGAAGTACCACTAAGGAAAAATTCTTAACAAGTATGCTCTCATTTGTATGGATCATAAACACTTCTTACATGCATAAATCCTTCCTAAATTCTTTCCTAAATTCTTAATAACCACCTAGTTGTTAAGAATAAAAATCATGAAAATGATGGAAAAGTTTTATAAATGCTATACAAAGAGAGGTGTGAAGCGTAAGGAGCACATCATACATCTTTCTACATTCTTGAAGATTGTCCTATTTCATTGTAACTAGATGTTCCAAATGATATAAAAGAATGTTGCACGGATAAGTTCTATTTTTAAAGGATTTTACAAGGCAACATCTCATCAAGTTCTGACAACTTTGTTGGGAGCCAAACTGACACCAAATCTTTTTTTAATCATCTCCCATAAACATTTGTAGCAAAGGGATATCTCCATGAAACGTGATCCTTGTCGTCTAACCAACGTCCTTGACAAGAAACGTACCGTGAATTTCAGAAACTAAGGATGAAGATTGCTGGACAAAAACCATTGTATTAATCCTCCTCAAAGAACCAATTGCAATAATCTTATGATAGAGTCTTTAGTAAAGAAAATATATTAATTAGGGCCAACATTCATCTGCTCATTTTGTTAACATTTTGTTTATTTGAAGTACATGACAACTCATGCCTTTCATATTTGCTGTACTTCAAGTCCATAATATATAAGTTTACTAATGTTCGATTTCGCATTAGAATATCAGTGAGAATACTACTATCCTTATATTTATTTCCTAATGACATTGGTCGTTATCAATTGTCGGGAAGAATACCGCTATCTTTGTATCTTTTCCTCTTGATTCATATCTCAAAGTTGTCCTAATATCTTCCATCCTCATCGTTAATAACGTATGAGTCTCATATAAATTTTCATAGTATTTTGAGTATGTCAAGGTCTTAAAAACATCTCAGAATTCTCATAAGGGTATTTTGGTCATTTTCCACCCCAAATCTTCGTTTAATTCCTCAGCATATTCCGATGACCTTGTAACTTCGTATAATCCATTCATACCATGGCATAAGACTCCTCATCAACTTGAATGCTATTGAGAGATCACTTTGGTCATAAGCCAGTGGTACATAATTATAGGGACATTTTAGTCATTTTACAATACCCTTGGTTTAGCCCATTATGATATTCTAATGATCACCAAAATATCATAAATAACCTTATCACGTCATATTGATTTTTCTCATAAATTTCATGAGCAACAGAACTCTGGCTCAGACGCTTTATTGACATCAATGTTCATGTGGACACTAAGGTGGACAAACCTTATCAAGACCCTCATTTTTTTTTTCTTTCGTTGTGATTTCATCAACTATTATAGTTTTACTAGTTTCCCACCCTACATTGTTTTCCCAGTCAAATTCTCTCAATTTTGATAAAGGTTCAATAATTGACCTCTTTACCCCTACATCCTCAAAATTTTATTTTTAACAATTGTCCTATAACCATCATAGGAGGGCACCACAATTTTTTTTTTTTTTTTTTTACTACCTCGTAATACCCAGAAAGAGGCTTAGCAAAATTCTAAGAATTGGAATTATGTGAGCATGATAGATATCCTAGATGCCATGAACTTGGGATACATAAATAAATAAATAAATAAATAAATAAATAAATAAATAAATAAATAAAAATCCAACTTAAAATGACAATCTTGAAACTTTAACTATGGTAATACTTTTTAACCAGGTTGACATTGCCAGGAAAAATTCATCGGTAATTTCCTACAACAATTTGTTTATGTTGAGCTTCGTGAGTGCATTCGTGTACCCAAAGGAGGATTACCACAAAACTTCTAGTTGATTTAGAGACAATGTCTCACCCTAATCCTCGTGTATCCCCCACCCAAGTTCATCTTAAATCATGGTTTCTTAAATTTAAGGTATCTTGACAATCTCGTAGTCCATATACCTCTAAAATTTTGACCAGATCGTAATGTCTCATCCAAACTGTGGCTCGATACTTTTAAATCATCTCACAACTTCCATAATTGCAGTTGTATTACTTTTTTATTTTTATTTTTTTAAATTTTCAACTCGTATTAAGGCAGGAAAGTTTTCTACCTCTCAGTACTTCTAAAGTTCAGCTACCATTAAAGACACTTATGTCATTCACCAATCAATTAATTAAGTATACACATTTAAACTTTTATGGTCTTTTAAGTCAAACTTTTTTATTTTTTCTGATACTTTAATAAAGTTACATCAACATGCCTGATGGTCTTGTTTGTGTGAGAAAGTTGTGAACTGTGGAAGCTCTTATATAGGAAAAGAAAAGGAGCTGGAGTTTTGGTGTCATTTAATGCCACAGAAAACTACAAAATTCATGTTGACGTAACTTTATTCTTTAGGGATGTTAATGTGAGTATAAGTCAATGGTAATGACATATAACATCACCCCATACACTAATGAACCTTGTTCTTTAGACTTACAAAATTGAAGTTCGATTTTTGAGATGTTCGATGTGTTCTAGAATTCCAAGTTAAATATAAAGACCAACCCATGTTTACGATTATAGAGTAGAAGGATCAAAAGGATCAAATTACTTCTGAGTCTGTATTTATGACTGTCTTATCAATCAAATCAATAGAATTATACTCAAGTTGATGCTTATTTTTACTTTATAATACCATTTTCTTTCAATAATTTGTATAAATAGCTATTAATTGAAATATATTTACATAAATTAAAATAAATAAATAAAAAATAGATATTTTTTAATAAATTAATAATGCGTAATGGTAAAGAAAATCTTTTATGGATTTAGATTTTAGGACTATGGACATAGACATACCAAATTTGTATTAAATGGCATAAAAGTAGTATTAACCAAAACATGGTGGAAACTAGTGTGAATAAATAAATGAAATGAGACCACCGAAACCATAGTAATATTGATATATGATGAGAAAGAAAGATATAAAAGAAATAATATTTGGATTATGTGATTCAAACAGCGAAACAAGATGTAACGCCCATAGATTTGTACTAACTTAAAGATTTTCATAACATAATCTCTTATGCAGAAATAAACATTTAAAACGTCTTTGTAAAATAATGTCGTGGACTTGCATGTTTCAAAGAAAGATCTTTAAAGCAATAGAAACGAAATATTAAATAAAACAAATAAATATTGAAAATAATCACGCCTTATACTAACTTATAGTCTAATAGTTTAAATACCACTATCTTCTGCTTGTGTCATGGTTTTTGTTGGATGAAAGTGTCCCACATTGGTTAATTTAGGGAATGGTCATGGGTTTATAATCTAAGAATACACTCTCCATTGGTGTGAGGCCTTTTGGGGAAGCCCAATAACATTAATTTAGAGTTATTGTATTTTAGGAATTTTGGGTGGGTTACAATCTAGAGTTATTGTATTTTAACACTTTTTATTTCATTTACGTTACAATTACCTATTGGCTAATTGGCATTAAGTATTGCCTAATTATGACCATTAAGTATGAATTGGAATGCTTTCAATAGTTTCATTTGTGCTGTATGAATGTTTACACCTCTTTTTTATGCTTTCAATAGTTTCATTTGTGCTTTTCGAATTGGAATGCTTTCAATAGTTTCATTTGTGCTGTATGAATGTTTACACCTCTTGGAATGCTTTCAATAGTTTCATTTGTGCTTTTCTTTAGCCAATGGCTAAGTTTCTTTGCAACTGTATGTAGTTTAGGTTGCATGTAGAATCATTCAAGCTCGACATGATCAACCTTGCTTGTGGAGTGATTCGAATCTCAAACAAGTGTTTGAGATATTTGATCAACAAGAATCATTCAAGATAGACATGATCGATCTTGCTTGTGGAGTGATTCGAATCTCAATCAAGTATTCTTGCCTTGAGATATTCGATCAACAAGGTAATCCGAATTTTATTCCCCTTGTAGTTGATTCCTTATCTTATCACGTTCTTGCGATGATATGACTAAGGTACGTCACATAATGATATGTTTGTGATAGATATAAGAACGTTAAGGCTATGGTAAGTTAGAGAACGATATGACTATGAAGTGTTTACGTTATGACTTGGTTATGATATGATACATTGTATGCTAGATTATTGTGCTTAAGTACGAAATCATGTGAATGTGAATGTATGTAATTTATGTTGCTTAGTTGATGTGATATGAATGCATGTGACGATGTGTGGCCCTTGTACGATTATGGCTTGTTGTATGAGTATTGGAATGTAACTGAATGAATTGTATGACATGATACGGTAAATTGCATGATACATAACCCCGCTAGGAATATGTATGATCTGTAACAAAATGGGAATGAGAATGACATGTAAGCATGAAAATGTGACACGGGGTTATGTTCATTAAATGATGACTGTAGGACTAGTGGGACCTCATGCATATTGTGTGGTCATGCATTTGGGGGAATACCCCTATCCCATCACGAGGGTACGGACGCGTACATCCAAATGGCAGGACAACGATCGTTATGCCCTGCATAGCGCTGTCGTGACGGTTTTAGTTTTAACGGATCCCGGTGGGCCCCTAGAGCATGCCCACCGGCTAGGGACAGTGGCCTAGCGGTGTGCGAACTAGATGGTGAGCCCATACTCACACGTATGGGCTGCGTGTAGAGTATATGGTACACGTCCACGATTACCTGTTAGGATTACACCGTAGGGAAAACGAAACGAAACGAAACGAAATGAAAGATAGGTCCTATCATTTCATTGCATGTGATTGTTGCATTTAACCCCAATAGTGGGGTCACTTACTGAGTATTTCTTTAAATACTCATACTCAAGCCATGTGCTACTACATTTTTCAGGTTAAGGCAAGGCATTCCTGTACGGCTGACGATGGTATCCCAACTCGAGATCATGGCACATACATAGGATAGTGGTATTTATTTTCTTAGACTTAGGATAGAATAGGATGTTTTAAACTTAAACGCTTATTTATTTTCTTAGGATAGTGGTATTTATTTTCTTAGACTTAGGATAGAATAAGATGTTTTAAACTTAAACGCTTATTTATTTTATTTCAGGTCTTTTGTTGTGTCGTTTTAAAGATGTTTTCGAAACATGTAAGTCCATGACTGTGTTTTAAGATAAAGGTTATGTTTTATGGAATTTAAATGAAGTCTTCCGCATTCAAGGTTTATGGTATGTATACAGTAGCGATCTTAAATTAAGTAGAAAATTTCGGGTCGTTACAAATACTCAGCCCAACCCCGACAATCGTAAGCATCTCAGCCCATTGCAACACGAGACCCACACTACACCCCGAGACCCATGCTTTAGCCGAAATGCGACCCTCACGCATCACCTTTCCCCCAAGTGAGACGTGTCGTGCATGTAGACGCTGACTCCTTCGGCTCTAGTGGCTCGGCTCGGCTCGGCTTCACACAGTCTCTCAATTAAAAAATGACGTAATCGGCTCAATTTAACATTTTTGACATATACCCTTGCGGTTTTGACCCTTCTAGAGCTGAAATTGACCTAGTTCAAGGCAATTATTGTTAATTTAAGGTCCGATTTCTCAATTAAGTTAAATTGAGCTAAGATTACTAACGAAATGAGATGGACATTCTAATAGGAAACAACTATTGATGATATTTGGAGAAACTTTGGAGGACAAAATTCAATATACTTGAGTTTAGAGAAAACGCTTTCTAAGGCCAACCAAGTAAGTGATCTTAATATCGGTACGTTTAGAAATTGTATCCTGTATGATGACACATGCATCATGGCTCTGCATGTGTCATATGTTTGATATATGATATGACTATGTGAATGATATGTGAATGATATGATAAATGTTATGACATAATATGTTTGATGATATGATGCATATTGTGATATGCTTTATGATATGGTACATGCATGATATGATATGGTATGTTGGGAGACATGATATGTTTATGATGTAATACATGTATGATATGACACGATGTATGATAAGAATGACATGTGATAAGATGTTTTGACAT
Source organism: Cucurbita argyrosperma subsp. sororia (assembly GCA_018691285.1). NCBI lineage: Eukaryota > Viridiplantae > Streptophyta > Magnoliopsida > Cucurbitales > Cucurbitaceae > Cucurbita > Cucurbita argyrosperma. The sequence goes on along the minus strand of CM031890.1, from coordinate 11,034,143 downwards.
GATGCACAACCCCGATATATGTATTGAAAGCTATGATAAAAATGATATGATATAAAGGAAAGACGGAAGGGGTTGTTTTACAAGTTTAATAAACGAAAATCTTGAGACCTCATGCATCATTGTATCTTACATGCATGGAGGAATCTCCCATCTTACGATGGTACGGACATGTACGTTATGAGGCAAGAAAACGGTCATTATGTTTATCATATTGATGCGACAGTTACTATTCCTATGAGTGTTCGACATCAGAACCAGAGAATACTAGCCTGACTAGGGAAGGGGCTAGGAAGTGTTTGAATGGACTAGTAGATCCATATTTAGAATAGTAAATACACATCCAATTACCTACTTAGAATAGTCACCTAAGTAAATACATATTTAAATGATTGGTTCCACTCATGATTGTGTGTGTTTGCATCTAACGTCAATAATGAGGTCAGTTATTGAGTATTTCTTAAAATATTCAAGTCATGTGCTACACTTCTTTTCAAGGTAAAGGCAAGGCTCCCATGCATGACTGACGTGACATCGAAAATTTGAAGATCATGGCACATCCATTAGGTAGTTTGTATTTAATTTTGTAGACTATAGATTAGTATAGGGTATTTTTGTTTATTTTACTTATAGCTACAAGAAATAGTGTATAAGATAACTTACGAAAAATGCTATTATAGACTTTTTATAGCATTTTTCGTACGTCGTGACAGCCCATATTATTAAAAGTCTGGAACTTCATTTTTTTATAGCTATAATATATGCTATACTAGAATATGAAACTATAGCTTATATATGTTGCTATAAAAACATTTTATACTATTTTATTAAAGCTATAATAGGTTTAACCTAACTAAAAAAATGTGCTTTCTTTAACTTATAATAACATTTTGTTAATGCTATAATATAGTATTTTTAGCTTTGATATTATACTATAATGCTCGTGTGATAACACTTACATTTCGTTATATAAATTTTATTATATCTCTTGTTCATTACTATTTTTTCTCAACAATGTTTTTTTTCAATATAATTTACTCTCGACTAAACTTAAAATTGACATACATGGAATGATATTTCATAATACATTAAGTAAAAAAGATTTCCATTCATAATTGAAATTTCACAATCTATTTACACGTTACAAAATAAAGAAGTTATTTGAAGGATACAAGTATTTGTTGTATGTAATTACAAAAAAAACATAAATCGTTGAATCTCCCACAACTACATCGAGTGCTGTAATCCAGAAGAACAGCTTCCCATTGTTTGCTAATCCCCGAGCAAACTTGTACTTTTCATTCCCCCGATCCATTCTACCATGTTTTCGGTTGCATTCTACCATGTTTTCGAAGTCAACCATGAAAGAGGCAAATATTAAATACCCAACTCCCAAATTAAAATATTTTTTACTTAAAGAGATTAAAAGTACCTTTGAGTGATATTGAGTCTTGCTTAATAGACTCACTATATGGCAGCAACCAAAGTAGCGGTTAATACAGTTTATAGGGAGAAACCCTATAATCCCCACAAACAGAGTGACTATAACAAAACAATGGAAAAGGGATCAACATTAGACTCGCAATGAGTGGAAAAAACAGTTTCAACATCTCAATCTATATAATCCCCACAAACCATTAAAAGATTAATACAGTTTATAGGGAGAAACCCGCAAAGAAAAGAGAGCTAAAATAACCTAACGATGAAGATACTTTCTTCTCCAGCTTCCTATTATCAACATAGTCTTTTTCTTCTTTATTAGCAACATTGGGTCTAATACAATCGGGTCCGTTAGCCTTTCGAGTGGACCAACTCAATGAAGAAAGGAAGATAGTCCTCAGAGCCACTGAGACTGTGCTCCTAAAGCCCTATGGTCTCGAATGAAAGAAAATCAGAGCTTCAGCTAATCTCACATCCTTGTTCTTCAATTAAATGGTCAAACATCTCATTTTCAGGCACTATTGAGGTTAGGGTCCATTCAACTTATGATTAGGGACAAAATTAGATGTGTAGTACTTTCCTACATACGACTCATGCATGCGAGCGTGAATCCAGCAAGAAATTCGCACCTCATTGAGCCCAACATAGTCGGGCTAGTTGTCTGTAGCCGGACGTTTGGAGGTCAGCAAACTCTTGAATATCATGCAAGGGCACATGATGATCATCATAGTGTATGCGTCCATACTCCTCATCATAAAAGGGGAAGTATTGCGATGTTAATGAACACATAATATGCATGAGGTCCCTATAGTTTTCATCTTAATTTCATCATGTGATACAACCCCACATATTCTTCTCTTCTCATATTACTCTAAGTAATACGCATGCAAAAACCTTCATACATTCATCATCAATAACATCGTCTTAAAGTTGTATAATATAAAAAGTTTCTCGTCATAGTGCAACATAATTGTAATAACTCTAAAAAAAGACATGGAGAGTAATAGATTTCCCATCTTTCCACTAGCCTCTCACACCTATAACAAACAAACGAACAAAAAAAAAAAAAAGCATATTTAGAGAAAAATGAAAACATGTGTTGAGGCCACTTTAGAGAGAGAAAAAAAAAACAATCAAATTTGGAAGTAAGTTTGGCTAAGCCAACCAAGCAAGTGATCTTAGTGTCAGCTTGGTCAGAAGACTTGCATTATGTATGACAACACGTGTCCAGTGGCCCTCGCACGTTTTATTTATGCTTTATATTATATGATGATGTAACGATATTGTATGATGATGTGATAATGTTGTATGATGGTGTGATGACATTATATGATGATGTGATGACATTATATGATGATGTGATGATGTGCATGATGATATGAGATGATGACATGATTATGACATGATGATGATGATGCATAACATGATAACATAAGATGCATGATGACGAGATGACTAAATATGATGATATTTCATATTAAAATGACGTGCATGTATTAAATGTCATGATGCATTATGACGATGAGTTTTCTAAGACATAACCCTAATTGATGTTAATGATGATGAACTTATGAAGGTCATGCATGCATGTTAACAGGATAATGCGTGGATGATGTATAGGGTTGTGTCATAAGAATGATTTAATGATAAAAACTATGGGGACCTCATGCATATTGTGTGTTCATAAACATCGAGTTACTTTTCCATTTATGATGATGGGTATGGACACGTACATTATGATGAGGATCATTATCATCATGCCTTACATGATATTTGGGGGTTTGTTGACCTCCAGACGTCCTACTTCCGAAAATTAGCCCGATTTTGATGGGTCTACGGGGTTGCGAACCTCCTGAGGATTCACAGTCGCACGTGTGGGTCGTGTGTAGAAAAGTACTACACATCCAATTTTGTCCGGACCGGAGGCCACCTCTATGATGTTTTCAACAATACGTCTCTAATATGAGTTGTGTTTGCATTCTCTAACCCTAACCGTGGGGTCACTTACTAAGTATTTCTTAAATACTCAAGTTGTGTGCTACTTTTATTTCAGGTAAACAAGATACCTTTTTTCGGCTACAACAAGATTGCAAGGAAAGATGCACATGCATAACATAGTAGTATTTCATGATGTAATAACCAAAAAAATAAAAATAAACCCATAAAAAAATTAAATTAAGTAAAAAATAATAATAACAATAAATAAATAAACAAAAAAACAATTCTCCCCTCCACTAATCTCTCATCCATTTACCCATCCTTTGTCCTCAAACAAATTCTTACGCCACAATCTCAAGTTCCTGCAAGATGAAACCGAAAACAAAATTGTTAAATTTGAGAAAATAAAATGGGCATAGACGCACATTTAGGTGGAAGAAGAGATGGTTGAGGTATATATTAAGCGGAGACCGGCGACGATTTGGCACCAGATATCCGGAGGTTTCTTTTATCCTAATTTCATTTTTATGAAATCACAACCAAACATACTTTAAATTTGATGAATTATTGCAATTATTTAAGTTATCAATAATTTTATATGAATTATAGTAAAAAAAAAATAAACAAATAAATTGACTAAATTAAAAGCTAAGAATACAGCGGTTAACATAATCAAAAGAAAATAAAGGAAATACTCTACCAAAATACGACTAACAACAAAATGGAAGAAAAAGATGAAATACAATAGGAGGAAAAGAGAAGATTTGGATATTTAAACTATTTTTTAAAAATTGTCGATGTGATTCAAAAGGCATAATAATATTGTTAATTTTTATATGTACTATGAAAAGAACTTACTTTTGAAATATCGAGAATCTTGCAACTATAACTTCTAGAAAACATTTGTAAGGATAGAAAATGAAATCTTTAATAAAAATAAAATTATATATATAATATTCTAAGATAAAATCTCTAATGCTCGCATAAGTCTAACATTAGAGTATTATAAAATATAGATAATTGAACTTGAAATTGATGTCACGGATTTACATAGGTTGACTTGAATGCAAAGGACAAAATCGAATTTTTATTAAGGACAAATTGGTGACACCAACGTAAGTTAATCAGGTAAGTGGTCTTACTACCGACATGATTATATTTGATGTTGACATGTGTCTGTGGTTCTGCACATGTCATATATACTGATATGTGTGAATTATTTGTGAATCGATATGCTTATGTTATGTTATGTATATGTTATAATATGTGAATTGTATGATAATACTGACGGTACGATGTGTTCAATGATATGTTTGAGATATGATACGAGAAGGATGCACTACACGTAATGTAATTATAAGAGTAAGATATGTTCATGAAACGTTAAGGTTAGGTTACGTATCGAAGTGCTATGGATATGAGAGATTGATAAAAACGATATGAACACGATCGACTGATAAAAGAATATGGTTAGGTTATGGGTAGAAAGGGATAGGATTATGATAGATTGATAGAATGATAGCGTCAAAATACGTTCTTGTAACGGTATGACTGTGATAGGTATAAGAATGTTAAAGCTATGATAAGTTAGGGAACAATATGACCACAAAGTGTTTACAATATAATATGATTATGAGACGACATGCGAATTACGGATATATATATATATATATATATTGTGATATGATAGGAAGATGATATGAAATATGTTTTGGTACGAGATATGTGATAAATTGAGAGGTTTATGATATGTATTATCATTTAGTACAACCCCGACCTATGCATGAATGATATGATAAATGATAAGATAAAAGATAGGTGAAATGATATGAAAAAAGATATGATAGGTACGGAATGCTAGTGGGGTTGTATTAAATGATAATGAAAATGAAAAAAATGTTAGTACCTCATACATTATTGTGTACTCATGCACTGCGGAATACCCCTTACCCTTCACGATAGTATGGACGTGTACGTTACAAGGAAGGAAAACGATCATTATGGTTATCATAATGCTGTGATGACCAAGCAAGAGAACCATCATTACATTTATCATAATGCTACAACAGTCAGGTAGGAGAACGATCATTATGTAACCTAATGTTATCGTGACGGTTACTAGTTCTAACAGGTGTTCAGCCTAAGGAGCTCTCAAAGTATGCTCGGCTGACAAGGAAAGTGGCCCAACGGTGTGCAAACTAACTAGTTAGTCCATACTCACATGTATGGGCTGTGTGTAGAGTATATGGTATATATCCAAGTTACCTGTTATCATAGTACAGCAGGAAAATTGACTGATATGATAGATCCCGTCATTGCATTTGCATGTTTTTGTATTTAACCCCAATCGTGCGGTCACTTATTGAATATTTCTTTAAATACTCAAGCCACGTGCTACTTCTATTTCAGGTTAAGGCAAAACATTCCTGTACGGCTGACGACGACATCGCAACTTGGGACCATTACATGTAACGACCCTAAATTTCCACATATCTAGAGTCGCCACTAACGTCTCATGCTCATCTATAATGCGGAAATATAACTCTTACATGAACATCATTTATAACCTAAACTTTAAAAAAAAAAACATTTTAAACAGCTTCTTCTCTGGAAAACAAAGTCATGGTCTTACGTGGTTAAATATGAAATACTAAAATTTAGAGAAAACAAAAACAAATACAAAATAATTTAAAACAATGAAATGCAAAACAACCTATTCTAAGTTAAGACTAGAAATTTAAATACGAATCTACCCTATGCACGTGCCACAGTCTCTGCTCGCGATGCCACCATCCTCCGTACAAGTGCGCCTTGCCTTTACCTGAAAAATGATGTGGCACACGGCCTGAGTATTTCAAAAAATACTCAGTAAGTGGCCCCACTATAGGGGCCATGCAAACGCAAACACATGCAAATCATGATTTAGGGACCTATCTCTAATCATCTTAGGGGTGGCCTCCAGTATCGGACAAATTGGATGTGTAGTACTTCCCTACACATGACTCACACGTGCGACTGTGAATCTCCAGGGCGCTCGCACACCCCCTGGACCCTCTGGTCAAGCTAATTTGTAGCAACGTCCGAAGGTCAACGGAACCCCATAGTATCATGCGCCTCATGAACACCCTCATCTGTGTGCATTCGCACCTGTGCGCATTCGCGCTCATCATACGGTGCGCGTCCGCACTCATCATCTCTAGGGGAAGTAGCCTTATGCTTATGAACATACAATATGCATGAGGTCCCTCTAAATCCATCATAATGTCTCTTCTGACACAACCCTCTAGTCTCATCTCTTTGTTACTCTAGGTAACACATACTCGTGGATATTTATATTAATATCATTTTCACACTCTTAGGGTTGTGTCATTTTCACACTCTTAGGGTTGTGTCCTATGTCGATCTAACGACATGATGCAATATGGCACTCATCATCGTATAGCATGCTCAATATGGAAAACATCATCATATTAAGGTAAATGTCACGCAATCATCATACTCATCATATTGCCACAAAATGCATCAAACACATCAAGTACAACATTCATCAAAATATATATATACTGAGCACATCATCAAGTATCGTAACCCACACATCATCATAACTCATACATCATCATAACTCATATACCGCATCATACGACATAGTTCATAACACATCAAGTACAACATTCATCAAAATATATATATACTGAGCACATCATCAAGTATCGTAACCCACACATCATCATAACTCATACATCATCATAACTCATATACCGCATCATACGACATAGTTCATACATCATTGTAACTCATACAATTTTTAGCCTATCCTATAGTGAGGCCACTTACCTGATTAGCTTAGACTGGTATCACCAATTTATCAAGGTTTTGTTCTTTGTATCCAAGCCAACCTATATGAACCATGACATCAATTTCAATTTCAATTCTCCAAATTTTACAATGGTCTATGTGTTAAACTTCATGTGAGCATTAGAGACTTTATGAGTATTGAATATATACATTTCTCGTTATCTTTTTTACTCTGTATTTTCAAATTGTTTCTGCCAACCAAATCTTCCATATTCCTTCTGTCAATTTGTTTCTTCTCACCAAATCTTCCATATTCCTCCTCCACTGTCTCTCTCTTTGTTTTCTGTATTTACTTAGTTAAATATATATTTTTTCCTTTACTCTCTTTTTTCTTTTCTGTATTTACTGAATTAAATATATATATTTTCCTTTACCTCTCCCTTCGGTAAAGATCTGTCTGTTTACTTCTCTCTTCCATTTGGTAAAGATCTATGTTTAATTCTTTTCAAACCTCTCTGTTTAATTCTTTTCAAACCTCTTGTTTAATTATTTTCTTCTCTATTTAATTCTATCCTAAATGAAGAGGAGATGTGCTTCTAAATAATTGTATAAAGGAGAAGATCTATTATCTATAATTTTTAACTGCTAATTAAAATCTAAATAATTGGGTAATGTAGGGGAGATCTGATTCTAATTAATTCGTATAAATGATTTTGAGTTTTTTCTTTTCTTTCCTAAAACTATATTTTTTTTTAATTATGAACTTTTGGCCATTTTCAATCAAGTTTCATTTTTTATAAGATATCTAAAATCTAAATAATTGAAAGAGAGATTTAAGATAACTTTTCTATCTCTTGCAAAAGATAAAAGAAGAGAAGATCTAACTTACGGATAACTTTGATATCCCTTTCTCTTCCTATTAAATCTGCTTGAATGAAGCTATTTCCAATTTTTCTCTCCCAAAATTTGCTATCTTTCTTTTGTTTCTTTCTCCTATTTTTTCCTTCCCAAATCTGCAACTTTTTGTTTATGTTTCGTTTATTTTTTTTTTTTCTCAGATCATTTTGCAGTTGTAGGAGGTGTTGGGGAGATATTTGGGGAAGGTGGAGAGAGAGTCCATAATTTACTTTTTTTAGTTATTATTTACTTATTATTATTATTATTATCTCTTTTTATTTTCTTTTTCTCTTTTTTTCGTTACATGGCATATGCATAGGGTAATCATATTTATTTCTTAAACTCAGATTAGAATAAGATGTTTTTAATTTAAATGTTTATTTATTTTATTTAGTCTTTTATTGTGTCGTTTTTAAAGATGTTTTCAAAACACGTAAGTCTATGTCCGTGTTTTAAGTTGAAGGTTATGTTTTATGAAAGTTTAAATGAACTACTTCTTCATTCAATATTCATGATATGTATACAGTGACAACCTTAAATTAAGTAGAAAATTTTGGGTGGTTACAATTTTATTTCTTAGACTTTAGGTTAGTATATGGTATTTTTACTTTTAAATGTGTTATTTGTTTTGTTTAGTCCTCTCGCTATCGGTCTCACAATTCCATTGCCTGAACCTATACCCATTTATTCTTGAACGAACAGTATTTTCGTTATGTAGCTTTAAAGATGTTTTCAAACATGCAAGTCCATTATAGTGTTTTATGATGAAGTTTTAAAGTAAATATTAAAATTGAGAAATGCTTTATACTAACCTATGGTTTAAAAATTTAAATACAACTATCCTATTCATGCGTCATGATCTTTACTTGTGATGTCATCGTTAGCCACACATTGGTGTCTTGCCTTTACCTGAAAAAACTAGAAGTAGCATATGACTTGAGTATTTTAACAAATACTCACTAAGTGACCCCACTATTGGGGCTAGGGAATGCTAACACATGCAACTTATGGTCAGAGACCTATCGTTAAAATCATCATAGGGGTGACTTCCAGTCCGGATAAAATTAGATATGTATTACTTTCCTACACACGATCCACACATTCGAGCGTGAATCTCCAGGCGGTTTTTACCTCCCTGGACCCATTATAATCGGGCTAGTTGTCTGTAGTCGGACGTCTAAAGGTTAGTAGTCCCCCGAGTGTCATGCGAGGCATGATCATCATCATAGCGTAAGCGTCCATGCTCATCATCACAAAGGGGAAGTAAGCCGATGTATATGAACACACAAAATGTATGAGGTCTCTATATAGTTTTCATCTTTAAATCATCCTTGTGACACAATCCTATACATCATTCACACATTATCTATGTAACATGCATGCACTGGCCTTCATACGTTCATCATCATTAATATCAATTAAGGTTGTCTTAGAAAACTTATTGTCATAATGCATCATGACATTTAATACATGCACATCATCCTTGTTAAGGATAGTTGACCGTTTATTATAAAGCAAATATCTAGATATTTGCCTTACATTACGACTTATCATATTTGCCTTTTTATTAAAGGCAAATATATTCTATTCATTTATTATTCTTTTCTTTCATTGTTCTTTCCATATTATTTGTAATTTACCATATTTCTATATTATGTAAAAGATTATAAATGAACTTTCACCACCATTTAGGTGGGGTGGTTTCAACAAACATTTTCATGCTATCAGAGCCTTTTTGGTTTAACAACTCTGATACTTTCTTCTCTATGGCTTCCGAATCCTCTTATCATCTTCTTTCTTTCAACACTCTTATCCATATGATCTCCATCAAACTTTCTTCCTCCAATTATCTTATTTAGAAAAGCCAACTTCTCCCTCTTCTTGAGAGTTAAGATATGTTGGGCTATGTTGATGGAACTATGGTTCCACGACCTCACTTTAAACTATAAACCTCCTCAACACTCAACCCCAAATATTTGGCATGGAGAGCAGCCGATCAACGACTTCTCTATCTCTTGCTCTCCTCTCTCATCGAGGACGTTATTGCTGTCGTCGTTTGTCTCTCCACTACACGTGATGTTCGGCTTGCGTTGGAAACTACGTTCAGCCATCATTCGAAAGCTCGTGAGCTGAGACTCAAGGATGACTTGCAGCTGAAGAAACGTAGCACCAAACATGTTGCTAAGTATGCTCATGCCTTCAAAATAATTTGTGACCAACTTCATGCCATTGGTTGGCAGACTTGTCGAGGACATTGATAAAGTGTATTGTTCCTTTGTGGACTCGACACTGATTTTTCAGTTTTTTCTACTGCTCAGATGGCTCTCACCCCCATCCCCTGTTTTGCAGATTTAGTCTCTAAAGCTGAAAGCTTTGAGGTGTTCTAGCGCTCCCTTGAGTCCTTTGAGTCTACTCCTACAACATTTACAGGCACTAATCATGGTCACACCCATGGAAGCCACCCTGTTTCCTCTAGCAACTAGTGAGGTTGTTCTTATTCCCACAAAAAACAACTCTTTCAGTCGAGGACAAACCCACTCAGGTCAGGGTTGTCGACCACCTCACTACCAAATATGCTGCACAGAGGGCCATTATGCTGACCGCTGACCTTGCTGGACCCGATGTTGTTAATTGGTTTCTAGACACTAGAGCTTCGGCCCATATGACAGCCGACCCATCTATTTTGGATCAGTCTAAAAATTACATGGGTAAGGACTTTGTGATCGTAGGAAACGGTGCATCCCTACCCATTACCCACACCGGTACTCTTTCTCCTGTTCCAAATATTCACTTATGAGATGTCTTGGTTGTCCCTCATCTCACTAAAAATCTTCTTTCAATCAATAAATTAACATCTGATTTTTCTTACTCCATTACATTTACTAATAATCTTCTTACTATTCAGAATCGTTAAACAGGAAAGATGGTGGTAACCGGTAAAAGAGATGGAGGGTTTATATGTGCTGGAGTGCGACAACTCTGCTTTTGTTTCAGTTCTTAGAAACAAATCTTTACGTGATTCTTATGATTTATGGCATGCTCGCCTGGGTCATGTGTATCATTTTGTTATTTCTTTTTTAAATAGAAAAGGTCCTCTTTCTCTTACATCTTTATTGCCTTCTCCATCACTATGTAGTACTTGTCAGCTTGCAAAAAGTTATCGATTGCCTTATTCCCGCAATGAACGTAGGTCGTCTCATGTGTTAGATCTTATTCATTGTGATCTTTGGGGTCCTTCCCCCGTCAAATCAAATTCGGGTTTTCTTTACTATGTTATTTTTATTGATGATTTCGATTCACTTGGCTTTATCCTTTAAAATTTAAATCTGAGTTCTTTGATATTTTTCTTTAATTTAAAAAATTTGTGTAAAATCAATATTCTTCTCGTATCAAGGTATTTCAAAATGATGGAGGAACTGAATTTACTAGCACTTGTTTCAAAACTCATTTACGTACTTCTGGCATCCACCATCAACTCTCTTGTCCATATACACCTCCTCAAAATGGTCGTGCTGAGAGAAAACATCGTCATGTGACTGAGACTGGCATGACCCTTCTCTTTCACTCCCATTTTTCTCCTCGTTTTTGTGTTGACGCCTTTAGCACTGTAGCTTATATTATCAACTGGTTTCCTACTCCACTTCTTGGAGGTAAGTTACCCTTTGAACTCCTCTATGGCTACTCTCCGTATTATGATAATTTTCATCCCTTTTGTTGTCATGTTTATCCTTACTTGCGTGATTATATGTCTAACAAGCTTTCTCCCCACAGCATTCCATGTATTTTTTTGGTTATAGTCCTGCTCATAAAGGGTTCTGCTGTCTTGATCCCGCCACCACTTAGCTATATATCACCTGCCATGCTCAATTTGATGAAACTCATTTCTTGCTATCTTTAGCTACCAGGCCTAACCTCTTTCCTCTCTTCATATCTTAAATTTCTTCGAACCACATCCTTATCATATTGATTAATCTCCCCTACCACTTCATCATCGCACATTCCTCGATTCAGTTTATCCCCGTGTAATATTTGTTCTAACCTTGTGGATGAGTCTGTGCAAGTTGATACTTCTCTTGCAAGGTCCACTTTGCAACCCTTGACTTCTTATCTGACCTCTATTGAACGTACTGTTGATTCCTCTTCTTTGGGCTCTCATCCTATGATCACATGAGCCAAAACTAGTATATTCAAGACTCGCCATCTAGCAAATCTTGAAATTTTGGGCTCATCTGGACATCTTTCTGCTCTTCTTGCATCCACTGAGTCAAAAGGATTCAAATCTGTGGCTAAGAATTCTGCTTGGGTTGCTGCCATGGAGGAAGAAATTCAAGCTTTACAACAAAATGATACTTGAACTTTGGTTACTCGCCCTCCCAACTCCAACTTCATGGGCTTTAAATGGGTGTTTTGTATTAAATATTTGCTTGATGGATCCGTCAAGCGTGTCAAGGCTTGTCTTGTTGCCAAAGGTTATACTCAAGTTCCTGGTCTTGACTACACTGACACTTTCAGTCCAGTTGTCAAAGCTACCACTGTCCGTATTGTACTTTATATTGCAGTCACAAATAAATGACCTGTTCGACAACTTGATGTCAAGAATGTTTTTCTCAATGAAACTCTTATTGAACGTGTTCATATGGAACAACCTCCTGGGTATATTGATCCTCGATTTCCTACTCATATTTGTCTATTAAAGAAAGCTCTCTATGGCTTAAAGCAAGCTCCTTGCGCCTGGTTTTAGCGTTTTAGCTAATTTCTTATCACACTTGGTTTTTCTTGCAGTCGCGCTGACACGTCCCTTTTTGTCTTTCATCAGCAATCTAACCTTATCTATTTGCATCTTTATGTTGATGACATTATTGTTACCGACAACAACTCATCTCTTATTGACAGCTTTACTCACAAGCTTCATTCTGAGTTTGCTACCAAAGATTTGGGTTCTCTTAGTTACTTTCTTGGTCTTGAAGCTTCACCCACATCTGATGGTCTTTTTATTAGTTAGTTAAAATATACTCGAGATATTCTTACTCGTGCTCAGTTGCTTGATAGCAAACCAATCCACAATTCCATGGTTGTTTCTCAACACCTGACTACTGATGGTTCTCCTTTCTCTGACCCTACTCTCTATAGATCCCTTGTTGGCGCCCTTCAGTACATGACCATTATGCGTCCAGATATTGCCTATGTTGTCAATTTTGTCAGTCAATTCTCGCATGCCCCTACTGCAGATCACTTTCTTGCTGTCAAACGTATTATTTGCTATGTCAAAGGAACACTCCACTTTGGTCTTTACCTTTCGTCTATCAATTATTTCTAGTACGCTAGTCAATTATTTGGATGCTGGCTGGGCTGGTTGTCCCGATACTCGTCGTTCTACATCCTGCTATTCTATTTATCTTGGTAACAATCTCATTTCTTGGAGTGCTAAAAAGCAACCTACTGTCTCACACTCTAGCTATGAATCTGAGTATCGTGCTCTTGCCACAACTGCTGCTGAACTTCTTTGGGTTCAACATCTTTTGCATGATCTCAAGGTCCCTATTTCATAGTAGCTCTTACTCTCATGTGACAACAAAAGTGCTTTTATTTTATTTTAGCTCTAATCCCGTTTCTCACAAGTGGGCCAAATATGTTGAACTAGATTATCATTTCCTTCGAGAACTTGTTATCGCTGGCTAACTTCGCACACAATATGTACCTTACCCTCTCTAAGTTGCTGATATCTTCACAAAAAGCATTTCTCGACCTCTCTTTGAATTTGTCAGATCCAAACTTCCGTTCGTTCAAATCCAACGCTCAGCTTGCGGGAGGGGGGTGTTAAGGATAGTTGACCGTTTATTATAAGATATTTGCCTTACATTACGAATTACCCTTTTGCCTTTTTATTAAATGTAAATATATTGTATTCATTTATTATTCTTTCCTATTATTGTTCTTTCCCATTATTGTTCTTTCCGTACTATTTGTAATTTACCATATTTCTCTATTCTGTAAATGATTATAAATAGAAAACTTTCACCACCACCATTTAGGTAGGGTGGTTTCAGCAAACATTTTCAATCCTAATATGGAATATCATCATATTAAGTCATCTCATCACCGTGCATCTTACGTCATCATGTTAAAATGCATCATCATCATCATCATGTCATCATATTATCATCCTTATATCATCGTCATCATATCATCATATCCTCATATAAAATCATTACATCATCGTATAACATCATCACATCATCATATCATCATATAACATCATCATATTATCATATTAAATAAAACATAAATGACACATGTAAGGGTCACTGGGAAAGTGTCGTCATACATAAGACAAGTCTTCCAACTGAGCTGATAGTAAGACTACTTACTTGGTTGGCCTTAGCCAACATTCTCCCTAAAGTCGAGTATGTTTCAATTCCATCCCTCGAAGTTTCTCCAAGTATCTTCTAGAGTTATTTTCTATTGGAACATTCATCTTGTTTCGTTACCAATTCACAGTTCTAACTTATTTTAACTTGAACTTGGAAAATAGGACGTTATACTGGCCTCAATTACCTTAATTAAGGTCAAAATCAGCTCCAGAAGGGTCAAAAATTTAGGAATCAGTGTCAAAAGTATCAACCCTAGCTGAATAGTAGGTTTTTTAGCCGAAGAATCACGCTAAACCGAATTGAGTTGTAGGTTGTAGGCACAATATGTGGCACGGGAAGGAGCTGATGCAACATGATAGTGTTTCGGTTCGAGGTGCGAATCTTCGATCAGCTGACGCAAGCACGCAGATTTCAATGCTGGACCGTAGCTACTAGGGCTTACTTATGGGTTGTTGTAGCTGTCTAGACCGAGGGTATTTGGGCTGTTTGATCAGTAGCTCGAGTGGGTTAGTAAGTTTATAAAAATGATTTGCTGGGTTGCACTGAAAGGTTAAACATAGTATGTTCGATTGGGTTTAAAATTTGGAGCCATGTGGTTTTATTAATCAATTTTATCCTTTTTTAAGGTTATTTTTTCAATATCCAATTGGGTTAATTCCCAAAATTTACAAATTAAATGAGACTACCTTTAAAAATTTGGAGTTCTTGTGGGTTAACCTCCCAAATTTACCCCTTAAAAGGTTATTTTCCAAAAAATACCTTTTTTTTTTTTTTTTTTTTGGCTACCTTTCCAAATTTGCACTTTATCAAGTTGTTACTTGAACATTTCCATGCATGATTTTAATCGATTAGAATTTACGAATAAGCTTTATAATACAATATAAATGTAGAGCTAATTTCTGTATCTTTGTGCCTAAAAAAAAGTAATACTCTCCCGGTTCACAAAAAAAAAAAAAAAAAAAAAAACTCATTTAGGTGAAGGATAGAATTCACTGACAATTTTATAAAAGGTGAAAAGATGTTCTTTCTCTTACAAAGAAACATAAATTCTCTCCAACAACATTCACTCTCTATCATAATGCAATAAGGATATAGTACTGTAGAGAAAAAACACATTATTATCATTTAACTTATTTATTTTTATTTAAGAAACCCATAGAACTTTTGCTCGAAAAGGCTTAAACCTATAACGCATCACAAACTTGCTTAACTATATCCATATCGGATTGGGGAATACTTTTGAAAATATTAGAGTCACACTCATTAAGCTTCAAAACGGCTTCACAACAAGTCTTAACAGCACTAGTTGGAGCCTTGAGAGCTTCTACCGCACACATTGCCCCTTCTGCAACAAAGGGAATGCAACCAATGATATTGAAATCAGCATCAAAGTTTGCTGTCACGAGGGTCTTGGTCGATGGTGAAAAAATGGCTAAGCAGACAAGGAACACAACTGCTAACTTCATTGTGGAAGCATTGAGGGACATTGCTGCCATTGTTTGTAGAAAAATACGAGTGAAAAGGTGAAGATAATAAGAGAAGTATTGTCTTGTTTGCGTGAGAAAGTTGTGAACTATGGAGGTTCTTATATAGGAAAAGAACCCGAGTTGGAGTTTTGGTGTCATTTAATGCCACAAAAAACTACCAAATTTATGTTCACCTAACTTTGTTCTTTAGGGATGCCAACTCGAGTACAAGTCAATGGTAATGGTATATAACATTACCCCAAGTACTATTGAAATGAGATACAAGAATTTTGGATAGGGATGGTGAAAAAATTCAATGTCTAGTAAAATTCGTTCAATCCAACTCATCAAGTACGGTTTTGGGTGGATTATGAACTTATTTAGGTTGATTTGGATTCAAATAATGAAAAATTTTATAGATTTAGTTGGTTCATGGATCCAGTCAAATTAAATTGAATTGAATAGAACCCATTCGAATTTACGGTTAATTTAAAAATATAATTACATAGACATATATTTATTTCATTTTATTTAATTATATAATTACTTTTTTATTGTTTATTCTCAAATTACTCCTAAATAAATGTTTTACAAATATTTTGACTTTGATTTTCTACTAAATAATTGAGTTTAATCTTAAAAAAAAACTCTAAAGTCAACTCATTCTAATCTATAAATACTCTTACCTTCGGAAAGGATAGGATTTCAAATTTGGTGATGTATCTCATTAATGGATTCTATCTATATTGGAGTTTAGGAAATGTCATTAAAAAATCTAAATTCTAATTTTATTTTTTATTTTTTACTAAAACAAATGGAAGAAAAATGCTAACAAACAAAACAAAAGTATGCAACTCTTATACCAAACGCAAATGTTAAAAAAAAATCTTTTATGGATTTAGATTTTATTGCTATATATGAACATAGAAATACTAACTTTGTATAAACTTTCCTTTTAAACTACCAAAGTAGTACTAAACAAAACATGGTTGGGAAATCCTATGAAGGAATCAATTGTCTAAAATAGAATAACAAAGTATAACGGCCTAATTTCTAAAGGAAACCAGTGTCACTACTATGTACATAATTTAATTTTTTTTTATGCGAAAACATTTATTTAAAACATTTCATAAAACGATATCATGGTCTTTTACATTTAAATAGAATAGGAGTCTTAAAGTAAAACAAATAAAATATCTCGCGAGTTTAAAATCGTTCTAAGCAGGAAAAATAATAAAAAGTATATAATAGGGGAAGAGGGATCGGGGAACATGATATGATAAATGTCAACTATACAAAAGTAAACTAGACAGACGACCTAGGTCGACATTCTCTCTTTGACTTTCAAGCTCCCGAGCACCCTCATCACGACGAACTGTAAATTCATGGACCTAGAAAAAGGTGTAGAAAGGATTGAGTAGAAACATACCAGTAAGCAACCTACTTGTAGGCTCTTAATCGCATCCAAGTCTTAGGAAAGAACCACCAACTATACTCTAGATCCTAGAGTCTCAATACTCTGAGTACAAAGTTCGAGGTAGAAGAACTTAACCTTTAAAGTGGTATTCAGCGTTTGAGGATGAGCTGCTCCCTCATAAAAATATTTCCCTTGGTACAACCAAGCTAGAACTAGTCACTCACGTGGTCAACGTCCTTCCATAGGACAGACCCGCCATGCAAGCAACCTTGACCCACCCGTGTGATCAACATCCTACCATAAGATGGATCCACGATGCAGAGTAGTCAATCTACCACTGATTAACACCTCCCTAACTAGTACCTCGCCTAGCTCAACGATACCACACAAGAGTAGAAAGGGAAATGGAGAATATTTGAATGCTATGCCAGCTACATCGGTTAAGAGGTCTTCTCCCTTCGTCTCGGGGTTCTAACATGGTCCTCTAGGTCTCAAGGGTAGTTATATTGTTGAGTTAGGGGTCACATCCAGATTCACTCATCCAGAACTTTCAAGTCTATAACGGTCCAGGGTTAAAGGGTCTCTCCCTCTAATCGTCCCTTATAATACCACTGATCGCAACATGAGGAGGATCCCATATCTAAACCCAACTCAATCCCTACAAGTGTACACCATAGGCATAACTCAACACTATAGCTTATAAATCATGTCATAAGTTCACACAATTTTTCGACAGGAGTTTATGTAAGATTAACAATGCATGCAGTCACACAAGTTCAACAACATCCATCAGCACCACCAAGAGCAAAGATACACATATACCTCCGTCCGTCAACATAGAATGAACAAATATAAGCAATAATAAGACAATCCGAAAAGCATACAAAATTGAGTATGGAAACCCTCTAGGGTAGCAATTCCAACAAATATATAAATAAATTTCTAAGTGTAGAGTAATATCAGATCTAGCCACCTAGAAGTAATTTTCTCTAGCATGCATGCAAAACCAAGTTCAACCTACAAGTATTACTTCCTAATTCCGTGTGGTTACTAATAGGTCTGTCGCGTGCCTTGCCGAACTTGATTTATAGTCATAAAGGAGTCCGAAAATTAAGAATTCTCTCTACCGTCACCTATTTCGCAGTAAAATAGGATTAGCACTAAAATTGGGATGAAAAACAGGCAAATCAAGAGAAAAAAAATGGATGAAAATAGGTGGCCCATGCGCTTGCACACTCCCCTATGCGCAGTGTGTCACAATCGCGTTTTTGTGATAGCTGGACAGCAATTGTGTGACACTTGTTCGAACCAAGCGAACAGGTCACGTGAGCGAGAAAATACATTGAAAATCGATTCAAAGAATTGAAGAAATGAACGTTATATGACTATAAGTAAACAAACGAATACCACGGCTTAAATAGCATATAACTCAGGGTAGAAAGAAATGACAACTAGTCATATCCCCGAATAGTACATTTTGGGGCATTTCAGCCCTTGCAGGTGTAGACATGGTCCAGGATGGACCCCACGACGTGTGTATTTTCGTGCTTTGGTGCATTTTCTTCTACCTTGAACTGTGCGTTATTAGAACGATGTTCTAACAAATTGAGCTAATAAACTTGAGTTTGATAAACTTGGCTCCTTCACAATGATATACCACCGATAGATTAACCCTGCTCTGATACCACTTGATGTCTTTTGATTGAGCAATTTGGTGGTGAGAGGAAATCTTTGGACGGAGAAAAACCAGGAAAGAAAATTGTTGGAAGATGAAAAAAACAGGAAGCACAAGAAATTAACAGGAGGAGTAAGAGAACTAAAGATTTGAAATTTGTTGTTGCTAAAAATGCTTATATTTCTCATTTGATTGGTACTCTTTAAAACAAACTATATTCTAAAAATGGTGGAAGTGACGGACAAATGTTGGGCATAAACAAGCCACGAATGGCCAACTAAGAATATGTTATTCTATTCTAAGTGTACGAGTCCAATCATATTGTTTAAATAAGATTCAATTAACTAATTTTGAGTAAAACATGAATAACCTAAATAAACGAAACCACCAGTTTTTATCTAACACTTTCGTGGTTGACGCTTTTGACCGACTCTTCTCGGTACATCTATGTGACCATGTGTTGTTTTCAAGGTTTGAATCTGTCTCCCTTCCTCAGGGGCAGTTTTGGCTTGGTGTCTCTCTAACCCTTGGGTGATCACTAACCATGGTATTTGTGGGCCTAATTAACCCAACTGTTAATAAGTCATTTGGCTGCTCATAGAATTCAACTAGCTCGCTCGGGTTCAAACGTATGACATTCGTTCGTGGTAGGCGATTCTGTCCTTGATATGACATCAACCTCGCTATTTATCTTCCTAGGTAGAGATAAATATTTTATCTGACTTCCTTCTCTCTTGTCGCGG
The DNA here is from genome assembly GCA_018691285.1 of Cucurbita argyrosperma subsp. sororia. Classification (NCBI taxonomy): domain Eukaryota; kingdom Viridiplantae; phylum Streptophyta; class Magnoliopsida; order Cucurbitales; family Cucurbitaceae; genus Cucurbita; species Cucurbita argyrosperma. The sequence continues at coordinate 11,014,404 of CM031890.1, read as the reverse complement.
TATTTTTGAGTTGACCATGAGAATTTTGTTGGGATTGGCTTGTTCGAGCATCCCTCTTCCAGTGCAGTAATGGTAGTGAGGGTAGGTTCATCATGGCTTAGATCTTGCTTCAACTGTAGTGCTGACATCTTTTTCACTCTTCCTGACTAGCGGCTATTTTTCTGGATAATCGTTGGGTTTGAACTTGTTATTGCTAAGGGGGCATGGGGATGACTTTGTTTTCTAGTAAGAAATTCATCCCTAACACGATGTCGAAGTCATTCATCATGACTATCACAAAGTCAGTTCGTCAAGTCCAAGTCCCCAGCTTGATGGGAGTTCTCTTCGCAATTCCTAAGACAGGTAAGGCTGCCGAATTGACGCCCTTCATCTTCTCTACATACCCCCTCCACGTGTGAGCATGAATCCATAAGGCAGTTCGAGCCCTTATGGTCCTAACATAGTCGGGTTAGTTGCCTGTAGCCGGACGTCTGGAGGTCAGCACACCCTAGAATATCATGCAAGGCATGATCATCATCGTAGTGTACGCGACCATACTCCTCATCATAAAAAGGGAAGTATCCTGATGTAAATGAACACACAATATACATGAGATCCCTACAGTTTTCATCTTAATTTCATCATGTGATACAACCCCACATTTTCTTCTCTTCTCATATTACTCTAAGTAATATGCATGCATAAACCTTCAGACATTCATCATCAATAACATCATCTTAGGGTTGTATATAAAATGTTCAAAATCATAATGCAACATGGCTGTCACACAGTAATAAAAAAAAAGAAATTAATACATCCAGTAGTGATAATTCAGTAAACAAAACAGAAAAAGGAAAATAGTTTCAGTTAAAAATGCTTATAATGGAGAGATGGTTAGACAATAATAGAGATATCCAAAAAAGGAAAAAAAAAAAGGAAAATAGTTTCTGGAGGAAAGAATGCATATAATGGAGAGATGGTTAAACAATAATAGAGAGTTACAGAAGGAATGCATATAATGGAGAGATGGTAGGCAGATATAGGAAGAGAGATGGGGTTTGAGAAGGTTTTTTCCTTTTATGAAGGATATTAGGAATGGTATGATATTGTCCACTTTGAGCATAAGCTCTCATGGCTTTGCTTTGGGCTTCCCCAAAAGGTCTCATACCAATGGAGTTAGTATTCCTCACTTATAAACCCATGATCACACCCTAAATTAGTCGATGTGGGACTTCCATCATCCAACACCTCCCCTCGAACAAAGTGCGCCTCCCCTTAATCGAGGCTCGACTCCTTTGGAGTCTTAATCATTTTTTACTGCCTTCGAGGAGGGGATTAGCTCCTTTTCTTTAAGAGTTCTTTGTTCGATATTTGAGGATTTGAGGATTTACCAATCTATTGGCACGACTAGGTTTAGGGCATGGCTCTGATACCATGTTAGATGAACACGACTCTGATCAATTAAATCCGACGGAATCAACTGGTATTTTGAGTTATTTTCTTGGGATTAAGGTCCGCCATACTTCTAGTGGACTTATTCTGACACAACATAAATACATTCGAGATTTATTAGCCAGAACCAATATGCTCACCTCCAAAGGTGTGCCCACACCTATGCTTCCCAGTGAGAAGTTGTTATTGAATGGTGGTGAAAAGCTCTCACCTGAGGATACTACTCGCTATCGAAGTGTCGTTGGTGCTCTCCAATATTTGTCTCTGACACGTCCTGATATATCCTTCTGTGTCAACAGAGTGTGTCAGTTCATGTCCTCTCCGACTTCTATACATTGGGCGGCAGTCAAATGAATTCTCCGTTATCTACATGACACTATTGATATGGGTTTGTGTCTTACAAAGTCCAGCACTGATTTGTTGAGTGCCTTTTCAGATGCTGATTGGGCTGGGAATCCTGATGATCGTCGAAGCACTGGAGGCTATGTGATCTTCTTTGGTGGCAATCTTATCTCTTGGAGTTCGAGGAAACAATCGACAGTTTCTCGTTCTAGTACGGAAGCCGAATATAAGGCGGTTGCTGATGCCACTGCCGAATTAATTTGGATCCAAGTTCTCTTGCGTGAGCTCGGGATCTCGCAAGCGCGAGCGCCTAGCCTATGGTGTGACAACATTGGTGCCACCTACCTATCCACCAATCCAATCTTTCATCGACGGACGAAGCATGTTGAGGTTGATTATCACTTCGTTCGTGAACGAGTATCGACTCGTCAGCTTGATGTTCGACTCATATCTTCCAAGGATCAGCTCGCCGATATCATGACAAAGCCACTGCCAGCTCCTTCTTTTAGCTATTTTAGGCGCAATCTGAAGTTAGTAGTACATCGTCCAGATTGAGGGGGTGTTAAACCTAAAATAGATCATAACTGTATATACTAAAATAGTCTAAGATTTACTAGTTGTTATGATTTGAAGGGTTTGTTACCAAATCTATGATTTTATGGTTTGTTACCAAATCATAGATTTGGAAAGTAATCTTCGTTATACGCATCTATAAATACATGAGGTCGTGACCCAGATAGGTCATCCTGCCATTCAATCTAACAAGTTCAAGCTCAAGTCTCCAATGGCTGCGAAATCATCGTCTTCGCGCGCTCTTGTTCAAATCAAGGCGTCTGATTTGGCTAGGACTAAGGCGAAGCCGTCGGATCAGAACTTGACAGCGATGGTGAAGAAATTCATGGAGAAGCGGTCTGGTTTGAAATCGAAGGCGGTGAAGTAGGCGGCGGGGTTGGTGATTCCGTCGGATTTAATTGTGGAGAGTCGTGTTCGTCTAACAGATTTGAATTAGAAATGATGTAGAGAGCATTAAAATTTGTATTAGAAATTTAGAAATGATCTGTTGCAATGATTTGAATTAAAAGAGTCTATTAAAATTTGTTAGAAAAAAAAAATAGATAGATAAGAAAGAGAGGAAGATAGGGAAAATGAATTAGAAATTTAGAAATTATCTGTTTAATGATGATGTAGAGAGTCTATTAAAATTTGTATTAGAAATTTAGAAATGATCTGTTGCAATGATTTGAATTAGAAATGATGTTGAGAGTCTATTAAAATTTGTTAGAAAAAAAAAGAATAGATAGATAAGAAAGAGAGGAAGATAGAGAAAATGAATTAGAAATTTAGAAATTATCTGTTTAATGATATGAATGAGAATAGATAGATAAGAGAGGAAGATAGGGAAAAAGAAGATCTGTAAAACATATTCACAAAAAAAAAATCTCGGAGTAGATACATAAGATCGGAGGACGATTAGATTTGGAAATAGTAAAATCAAAAAAAATTTCGGAGCAGACACATAAGAAGAAGGGAGGACGATTAGAGGAAGATTAGATTTGGAAATAGTAAACCAACAAAATTTGGGAATAGAATTAAACTGCTGAACAAAATTAAACCATTTAAAGAATCTGGAAATAGAATTAAACTAAGGTGGGAATAGAATTAAACTCCTAGATCGAGTTTGATGATGAAGTCGACCGCTCGGGAAGGGGGTATTCTAGGTACGTCATCCGAATACACATTTGGGAACTCGTTTAGATGGACACATTTTCTAGGGTCTTTTCTTTTCCTCTTACGTCTACGGCACATGCTAATATAGCCCAACCGCCTTGTTGGATTAATCTCTTTGCTTTCATTATCGAGACTACCTTTGGGGGTAGCCCCGGTATTTGTGCCTTTAAATTTAAAGCTAGGTCCCACCGATGGTGCGAATATCACTTTTTTTTTTCGACATTCTATAATAGCATGGTTTGCAACTAGTCAATCCATGCCTAGTAGTACGTTGAAGTCGGTCATCTTTACTACTATAAGGCAGTTCGTGCCCTAATGGGCCTAACATAGTCGGGTTAGTTGTCTGTAGCTGGACGTCTGGAGGTCAGCACACCCTAGAATATCATGCAAGGCATGATCATCATCGTAGTGTACGCGACCATACTCCTCATCATAAAAGGGGAAGTATCCCGGTGTAAATGAACACACAATATGCATGAGATCCCTATAGTTTTCATCTTAATTTCATCATGTGATAAAACCCCACATTCTTCTCTTCTCATATTACTCTAAGTAATATGCATGCATAAACCTTCATACATTCATCATCAATAACATCATCTTAGGGTTGTATATAAAATGTTCGTAATCACAATGCAACATAGCTGCAACACCGTTAAAAAAAGAAATTAATAGTAACCGATTCCCCATCTTTCCACAAGCCTCTTACACCCTCTTCCCTACATTACCTCAGCCAAACCTATATTAGAATTCCTACAAAAAAAAAAAATAAATAAATAAAATAATAAAAATAAAATAAAATAAAATAACCGTTATAGAGAAAAATGAAAATGACCACACGTGTTAAGGTCACTTTAGAGAAAAACAAAAATGACCAAAACAAGAAAATTTTGAGATAAATAGAACTTTGGCTATGACCAAACAAGTAAATAGTGTTACTATCAGTGTAACGCCCTGTTAGGTTTAATATATATATGAAAATAAAAATAACAAAATAAAGTAGGAGAAAAAAAACTGATCACCTCTCCTTTAATCTCTCCTCCCCTCCTCTAAAATACCTCACTCATTCACGGGTGATAATTCAGTAAACAAAACAGAAACTGAAGGAAAATAGTTTCAGGAGGAAAAAATGCATACAAAGGAGAGATGGTTAGACAATAATAGAGAGATCCAGAAAAGGAAAATAGTTTCGAGAGGAAAAAATGCATATAATGGAGAGATGGTTAGACAATAATAGGGAGATCCAGAAGGAAGGCAGAAAATGGAAAGATGTTAGGTAGATAAAGGAAGAGAGATGTCATTTGAGAAAGTTAGTAGTGAGATTTATCTTTTCTTTTTATGAAAGATATTAGTAATTATTTAGATCTGAATGAGAAATTTAGAAATTATCTGTTGCAATTATCTGAATTATAATAGATAGATAAGAAAGAGAAGAAGATAGGGAAAATGAAGATTTGTAAAACATATTCACATAAGATAAGAAAGAGAGGAAGATAGGGAAAAGGAAGATCTGTAAAATAGGAAGATCTGTAAAATACATTTACATAAAAAAAAATATGGGAGTAGATACATAAGAGGGGAGGACGATTAGATTTGGAAATAGTAAAGCCAAAAAAAAATCTGGGAATAGAACCATTTAGAGATCAAACGATTAAGATATGGGAGTAGAATTAAACTCTTCGAAAGAAACTGCTTAAAAGAATCATAGAATTAAACTCAAGAAACTTATTAAAAGAATTAGATTTAAATTGCTTAACATAATTAGATATGGAAGTAGAATTGAACTGCTTAAAAGAATTAGAGTTAAAGAAAAAGGAAAATAAAAATAAAAAAAGTGGGAAGATTTTAGGAAAGAAAAGAAAATTAGAACGGGTTGAAAATGGCAAGTAGAATATAACATTAAATGTTGAATTATCCAAGCCGCTTGAAATATTAATAATATTGACATATCTTTAATTTAAGTTTTAAGTTTTATTATCCTATATAATTTAGAAACAATGAAAACATGGAATTCGAATTTTATTGATGCCGTTTAGAGCCGTATTTCACACGGTTAGTTGGATTATTAATTAAAGTGTGAAATACTAACAAAAGGTGACGAACGATGCAATAAGAAGCAAACCTAGGCAACATTTGGTGTAGTTCTAGAGAAACGGGAACTTACGTTAAATAAATTAGGGAATACTCCAAGTAAGGCCAAACACGTAAGTGGCCTTACTATAGGATAGGCTAAAGATTGTTTGAATTATGATGATTTATGAGTATGACATTGTGTTGTGATGTCGGTTAAATGTACGCTACTTATGTTTCGATGCATGACGTACATGTTATATTTGATGCACTTAATGGCTTCTATGATGAGTATGATGTATGCATGACGATGTTATTAACATGATGATGTTTTCCATGTTGAACATGCCTTATTATGTTGTTTGTCATATTGCATCATGTCGCTAGATCGATATAGGACACAACCCTAAGAGTATGAAAATGATATTAATGTTAATATCCACGAGTACGAGTTACACAGTGAAACCAAAAGATGAGACTAGAGGGTTGTGTCAGAAGAGATGTATAATTGGACTTAAAGGGACCTCATGCATATTGTATGTTCATAAGCATAGGGCTATTTCCCCTAGAGATGATGAGTGCGGAAGCGCACAAGTGTGAATGCACACAAATGAGGGTGTTCATGAGGTGCATGACACTATGGGGTTCCGCTGACCTCCGAATGTCACTACATATTAGCTTGACTAGAGGGTCCAGGGGGTCTGCGAGCGCCCTGGGGATTCACACTCGTACATGTGAGTCATGTGTAGGGAAGTACTACACATCCAACTTGTCCAAGACTAGAGGCCACCCTTAAGATGATTAGAGATAGGTCCCTAATTCATGATTGCATGTGTTTGCATTAGCATGGCCCCTATAGTGGGGTCACTTACTGAGTATTTCTTCGAAATACTTAGGCCGTGTGACATATTATTTTTTAGGTAAAGGCAAGGCTCCCATGTACGGTTGACGGTGGCATGGTGATCAGAGACTGTGGCACGTGCATAGGATAGTTGCTTATTTAAAATTCCTAGACTTGGTTAGGATAGCGTGCTTGCATTTCATTTATTTAAATTATTTAATTTGTAATTGTTTTTTTTTTATCTTGTTTTGAACTCGAGTATGTTGTTTGAAACACGTAAGTCCGACAGTGTTTTCTAATGTTTTAACGTATTTTGAAGTTTTAAATTTTTCCACTAATTAAGATGAGCATTATTAGAGTTATATTCTGCATTAGAGATGAGCATGAGACGTTTGTGGCGACTCTAGATATGTGGAAATTTAGGGTCGTTACAATCAGCTCGGTTAGAAGACTTGTCTTATGTATGACGATACTTGTCCAATGGCCCTTGCACGTTTCATTTATGTTTTATGTTATATGATGATGTAATGATGTTGTATGATGAAGTGATAATGTTGTATGATGATGCGATGATGCTATATGATGATGTAATGATGTGCATGATAATATAAGATGATGACATGATGATGATGATGCATGATAACATGATGACATAAGATGCATGATGACGAGATGACTTAATATGATGATATTTCATAGATGATGTAAATGTATTAAATGCCATGATGCATTATGACGATGAGTTTTCTAAGCCACAACCCTAATTGATGTTAATGATGATGAACTTATGAAAGCTAATGCATGCATGTTACCTAGGATAATGTGTGGATGATGTATAGGGGTGTGTCATAAGAATGATTTAAAGATACAAACTATAGGGATCTCATGCATATTGTGTGTTCATATACATCGGGTTACTTTTTCATTTATGATGATGGGTACAAATGCGTACACTATGATGATTATCGTTATCATCATGCCTTGCATGATATTTTGGGGTTTGCTGACCTCCGAACGTCCTACTTCGAACAGTTAGCCCGATTTTGGTGGGTCTAGGGAAATGCGAACTTCCTGGGGACTCACACATGCACGTGTGGGTCGTGTGTAGGAAAGTACTACACATCCAATTTTGTCCGGACTGGAGGCCACCTCTATAATGTTTTTAACGATAGGTCTCTAATCATGAGTTGTGTTGCATTCCCTTATCCTAATAGTGAGGTCACTTACCGAGTATTTCTTAAATACTTAAGTCGTATGCTACTTTTATTTCAGGTAAAGGCAAGACACCATTGTACGGCTAACGACGACATCGCAAGTAAACTCCATAGCACATGCATATGATAATAGTATTTCATTTCTTAGACTTTACGTTAGTATATGGTGTTTTTACTTTTAAATGTCTTATTTGTTTTGTATAGTATTTTTGTTATGTAGTTTTAAAGATGTTTTCAAACATGTAAGTTCATTATAGTGTTTTATATTGAAGCTTTTAAGTAAATATTAAAATTGAGAAATTCCTTAAATTAACTTATGGTCTAAGAATTTAAATATAATTATTCTATGCATGTGTCATGGTCATTACTTGTGATATCATTGTCAGCCGTAGGGTGCCTTGCCTTTACCTAAAAAAATAGAAGTAGCACATGACTTGAGTACTTTAACAAATACTCACTAAGTGACCCCACTGTTGGGGCCAGGGAAGGCTAACCCTGTACCAATAGAAGTAACACATGACTTGAGTACTTTAATAAATACTCACTAAGTGACCCTACTATTGAGGCCAGAGAATGCTAACACAAGTAATTTATGATTAGGAAATTATCGTTAAAATCATCATAGGAGTGGACTCCAGCAGTCGGACATCTGAAGGTTAGCATAGGCGTCCATGCTCCTCGTCACTAAAGGGAAGTAAGCCGATGTATATGAACACACAAAATACATGAGATCCGGCCGATGTATATGAACACACAAAATACATGAGGTCCCTATAGTTTTCATCTTTAAATCATCCTTGTGACACAATCCTATACATCATTCACACATTATTTATGTAACATGCATTGGCAAGTTCATCATTGTTAACATCAATTAAGGTTGTGTCTTAGATAACTCATTGTCATAATGCATCATGACATTTAATACATGCATTGTCACGATCCGAAAATTTCTACTTAATTTAAGGTCGCTACTGTATACATACCATAAACATTGAATGCGGAAGAATTCATTTAAATTCCATAAAACATAACCTTTATCTTAAAACACAGTCATGGACTTACGTGTTTCGAAAACATGTTTAAAACGACACAACAAAAGATTAAATAAAATGAATAAGAGTTTAAGTTAAAAACATCCTATTCTAGCCTAAGTCTAAGAAAATAAACACCACTACCCTATGCATGTGCCATGGACTTGAGTTGTTATGCCGTCGTCAGCTGTACAGGAATGTCTTACCTTAACCTGAAAAATGTAGTAGCACATGGCTTGAGTATTTAAAGAAATACTCCGTAAGTGACCCCACTATTGGGGTTAAATGCAACAATCACATGCAATGAGATGATGGGACCTATCTTTCATTCTGTTTTCCCTACGGTGCTGTCCTAACGGGTAATTTTCGACGTGTACCATATACTCTACACACAACCCATACGTGCAAGTATGAGCTCACCAGCTAGTTCGCACACCGCTGGGCTGCTTTTCTTATTCGGTGGGCATACTCTGAGAGCCCCTTAGGCAGGACACCCACTATAACTAGTAACCGTCACGGCAGCGCTACATAACAATCGTTTTCCTACCATTGGATGTACATGACCATACCCTCGCGATGGGATAGGGGTATCCCCCCAAATGCATGAGCACACATAATGCATGAGGTCCCAAACTTTTCTATTTTCATTATCCTTTAATACAACCCCGCTAGCATTATGTACATATCATATCATTTTTCATATCGTTTCAGATATCGTTCATCATTCATATCATATGGTTTCTCATTCTTTAGTTCTCAAATCATACATAATTCTAACGGGGTTATATTTCATGCTATTTATCATAATTTCTGTCATTCATATCATGCTGTATACACACAATTTAAGAGACCTAACATAATGTTCTACGCTTTTAACATAACATTTCATCATATACACATCATACCCTGACATATTGCATCACAATGTATCATATCATAAACAAGTCATAATGTAAACACTTCATAATCACATCATTTTCTAAGTTATCATAGCCTTAACGTTCTTATACCTATCACAGACATATCATTATGTGAACATAGCTTAGTTATATCATCACAAGAACGTAACCTAACGCTATCTTCTATCAATCCTAAAACTATCGTTCTATCAATCTACCACAAACCTATCTCTTTCTACCCGTAACCTAACCCTATTCTTCCATCACTCTCTCTTATCTATATCACTTCGGTATATAACCTAACCTTAACGTTTCATGAACGTATTTTACTCCTATCGTTACATTTCGTTTTGTGCATCCTTCTCGTATCCTATCTCAAACATATCTTTGAACATATTGTACCGTGATTATTATCATACAATTCACATATTATAACATATACATAACATATAAGAAGTATATCGATCCACAAACAATTCACACATATCAATATATATGACACGTGCAGAATCACGGGGCACGTGTCAACATCAAATATAACCATGTCGATAGTAAGGTCACTTACCTGGCTAGCTTAAGTCGTTGTCGCGAATATATCTTTAATGAAAGTTTGATTCTGTCATTTGAAATCCGAGTCAACCTATATGAGCCCATGACATCAGTTTCAAGTTTGAAATCTACAACATTATTTCTCTCATTTACATAGGTCCATTGTTAAAAGTTTTGAAATGTTAGATGTCTATAATTATATTTTTATTAAAAATTTTATTTTCCAGGGTTATTGTTGTATAAAAAAAAAATAGATACACCTATTTAAGTTATTCTGTGCTTTACTCCTCTGTGAATTTACCTTCCTCTCTATATTTAGAGTTATTCTGTATATTTAGTTTATGCTTTTTAATTCCTTAATTTTTTTTTTCTGTTTCCTTTTAATTCTGTTCTATAGATCTTTCCTCGATCTTCCCTCCTCTGTTTGTAATTATTTTTATTCTGCAAATAAATTTTCAATTCCTTAAACATTTCCAATTAGGTAAACAAGATCTCTAACCTAACCCTATATTTATTTTCATTATGTAAACAGATATTATTCGCCAATTTTAATAGATTGTTTGGCTACTATCGTACAACTTTATAGATCTGTCAACTAAAATTTTACTGATTCTAACCTTATTTCCTATAACTTCAAATGGTAACAAAAAAAAAAATCTAATTATTACATCTAAAATATAGAAGAAGATTTGATCCTAAATTAATTTCTTACTACAAAGAAGAAGGAAATCTGATTTTATCATAATAACAAACAAAAATCTCAATCTTGATCTACTTCTGTTGAAAGGTCATTTTCCTTTTTCTCAAACTTTTTTTTTTTTTTTTTTTCTGTTTATTTTTGTACTAACTGTGATATTAGGAGGTTGAGAAAAGAGGATGCTGTTAGGATGAGAGGTTAGTGGAAAAAAAGTGATAAATTTTATTTTTATTTTTATTTTTAAGTAATCCTTTTTAGTTGTTTATTTATGAATTATTATTATTATTATTATTATTTTTATGTATATATATATTTTATAATTATTTTTATTTGTTTATTTATTTTTATATTTTTTTGGGCTATTACATGCACATCATCCTAATATGGAATATCATCATATTAAGTTATCTCATCATTGTGCATCTTTCATCATCGTGTTAAAATGCATCATCATTATCATGTCATCATATTATCATCCTTATATCATCATATAACATTATCATATTATCATATTAAATAAAGCAAGAATGACACATGCAAGGGCCACTGGGCACATGTCGTCATACATAAGACAAGTCTTCCAACCGTGCCGATAGTAAGACTACTTACTTGGTTGGCCTTAGGCAACATTCTCCCTACAGTCGAGTATGTTTGAATTCCATCCCACGAAGTTTCTCCAAGTATCTTCGAGAGTTATTTTCTATTGAAACATTCATCCTTTTTCGTTACAAATTCACATTTCTCGAGAGTTATTTTCTATTGAAACATTCATCCTTTTTCGTTACAAATTCACATTTCTAACTTATTTTAACTTGAACTTGGAAAATAGGACGTTATACTCGCCTCAATGACCTTAATTAATGTCAAAATCAGCTTCAGAAGGGTAAAAAATTTAGGAATCAATGTCAAAAGTATCAACCCTAGCTAAATAGCAGGTTTTTTAGCCGAAGAGTCGCGCTAAACCGAATTGAGTTGTAGGTTGTAGGCACAATACGTGGCACGGGAAGGAGCTGATGCAGTGATCGCTTGTGGATGTATATAATAAAATGATGTAAATTTCACAAGAATAAGTGCAAGTATACACTATCACAAGTAGCAAGTAATAAGTAAATTATCGATTCCACAGGGAACCTATCTTTTTGGTTAATTTTATCGCTGGAAATTAAGTGAGTTTTTGGGTAACATTCAAATGGATGTTGGAGATTTTAACTATTTAAATAAAACTAAAACAGAGTGCCACTGTTGTCGAAAAACAGAAAATGATGAAAAAATCAACTATAATGAGGAAGGTTCGGCTGAGAGAGATTAAATAGATAAGTTGTTGAGTTTTGTGGTAGATTTTAGTTTCTTTTAATAGACTCTCAAGCCCACTTCCGAGGGTCATGAATGGTGATTATTTCCATAATCATTGTAATTTCTATTAACTAGGCTCTAGGAGAAGAATTATTCCTAACCCTTCTATTACCCTTAAAGTCTCCTTGCTATGTCACTAGAGTATTAAAGAGGATTTCATTGCTCTCTCTCTTCTCCCGAATAAGAGAACAACTATGTATATAACGTAGCTAATTAAACATACATGTAAATCATTAACAACAACTCTTTAATAAACTAAAATCATACCGTCAACATACTTAAACTATATAAAACTCTCTCGCCTCCCCTATTAAGTTTAGCTCTCCATACAAACTGAATTAAACAAAGAAATCCACATCTTCATCATTGGAAGTTCCCTTCTCTTGAGCTCTCACGTCCACCTCTTTGCCCTAATCAATCCTTGTTGGTCTCCTCTTCCTTCTGCTGTCAACAGCTGCTGGATTAGGGTTTTTCTTCTTCTTCTCTGGTTCTTCTTCTTCTCTGGGTTCACAGCAGTTCACTGCAGCAAGGCTACTGCTGTGTAATTCGATTTTTCTCCTCCAAAGTGTGTCTCTCCTCTTGGTCTTCCTTTTCCTTTTATATTGAGCATGAGTTCCCTACTTTTAGGGCTGAGAAGGAATAAGTTATCCACTTCCTCATTGGGCCTTTCGGGCTGAAAAGAATAAATTGTTCACATAGGATGTTACTCATTGGGTAATCAATGACCCACTTGGAATGCTGATGTGGATTTAAAATTTCCATGTCATCCCCCCATTTATTTACAGATTTGCTACTCTCTCATGGTTCAGCATAAATGTCTGAAATTTTACCACATAACTCAATTAAATGTACAATTAAGATCGATTTATGCAAAATCATATTTTTTTTCATATTGGACCGCAATAAACGATTTCATGCTCACTAATAGAATAAATGGGGTAAATAATGAGAAAATGGTGAATACGAGTGGCATATGAAATACAAAAAGACTTGATATGACTCTACTTTTAAAGAGTTATCATGCAGCACGATAGTGTTTCAGTTTGAGGTGCGAGTCTTCAATCAGCTGACGCAAGCGCGCGGATTTCAATGCTGGACCAGCTACTGGGGCTTACTTATGGGTTGTTGTAGGTGTCTAGACCGAGGGTATTTGGGCTGTTTGATCAGCGGCTCGAGTGGGTTAGTGAGTTTATAAAAATGATTTGCTGGGTTGCACTGAAAGGTTAAACGTAGTACGTTCGACTGAGTTTAAAATTTGGAGCTATGTGGTTTAATTAATCAATTTTATCCTTTTTTTTTAGGTTATTTTTTCAATACCCAATTGGGTTAATTCCCCCAAATTTACAAATTAAATGAGACTTCCTTTAAAAATTTGGAGTTCTTGTGGGTTAACCTCCCAAATTTACCCCTTATAAGGTTATTTTCCAAAAAATACCATTTTTGGGCTACTTTTCAAATCTGTAGCTAATTTCTATTTGTGCCTAAAGAGAAATAATACTCTCCCAATTCACAAAAGAAAAAAAAAAAATCATTTAGGTGAATGGTAGAATTCATATGCCAATTTTTTATTTATTTTTTATTTATTTAGAAGGATTAAGTTAAAAAGATGTTCATTCTCATGCAAAGAAACATAAATTCTCTTCGACAACATTCACTCTCTATCATAATGCAATAAGGACATAGGACCGTAATGAAAAAAACACATTATTATCATTTAACTTTCTTATTTATTTTTATTTAATAAACCCATAGAACTTTTGTTCGAAAAGGCTTAAACCTATAACGCATCACAAACTTGCTTAACTATATCCATGTCGGATTGGGGAATACTTTTGAAAATATTAGAGTCACAATCATTAAGCTTCAAAACGGCTTCACAGCAAGTCTTAATAGCACTAGTTGGAGACTTGAGAGCTTCTACCGCACACATTGCCCCTTCTGCAACAAAGGGAATGCAACCAATGATATTGAAATCAGCATCAAAGTTTGCTGTCACGAGGGTCTTGGTCGATGGTGAAAAAATGGCTAAGCAGACAAGGAACACAACTGCTAACTTCATTGTGGAAGCATTGAGGGACATTGCTGCCATTGTTTGTAGAAAAATACGAGTGAAAAGGTGAAGATAATAAGAGAAGTATTGTCTTGTTTGTGTGAGAAAGTTGTGAACTATGGAGGTTCTTATATAAGAAAAGAACACGAATTGGAGTTTTGGTGTCATTTAATGCCACAGAAAATTACCAAATTTATGTTCACCTAACTTTGTTCTTTAGGGATGCCAACATGAGTGTAAGTCAATGGTAATGGCATATAACATCACCCCAAGTACTATTGAAATGAGATACAAGAGTTTTGGATACGGATGGTGAAAAAACTCGATGACTAGTAAAATTCGCTCAACCTAACTCATCGAGTGCGGTTTTGGGTGGATTATGAACTTATTTAGGTTGATTTAGATTCAAATAATGAAAATTTTTATAGATTTAGTTGGTTCATGTATCCCGTAAAATTAGATTGAATTGAATAGAACCAATTTGAATTTACTATTATATATTTTTACTTACCATATAATTATATAAATATATATTTATTTTATTTTATTTTTTTATTTTTTTATTATTTATTCTCAAAGCCCAAATAAATAAATATTTTACAAATTAATATTTTACTTCTGGTTTACAACTAATCTAGAGATACTCTTTGTTTGGAAAGTAATACATTTGTCTTTTTATGAGATATGATTTCAAATTTGGTAAGTATCTTTTATGGATTTAGATTTTATCACTATATATGAACATAGAAATACCAAATTTATATAAACTTTCCTTTTAAAATACTAAACCATATAAAAGTAGTACTATACATCATTGGAGGGAATCAATTTTTCAATTGTCTAAAATTATCTTTTTAATGTGACACTTATGTAAAACAAGGGTATATAAATGAACCGAGATTCGAATTTAATATAATTTTTTTATGCAAAAATATTTATTTAATACATTTCATATAACGATATCATAGTCTTATACGTTTAAATATGAGTCTTAAAAGTATCGAGCACAGATTATATGAGGCGTATGATCATACTAAAAGTTTTATAGGTATTTATGTAGATAGAATGCAATTTGAGATTTTCAAGATATTTTAAATTTAGAAAATCATGGTTTAAGATTGGTTTGAAGGAGGATTTAGGATAATTAAAAATGTAAAAAAAAAAAAAAAAGTTTATAAATAATCTAGATGTTCCATGGTAATTTTTCTACATGAATATATTTCAATATTGCAATATGAACTAAATGTTGTAGTAATTTGGATTTCGTAGCCATGTCAAGATATTTCAAAAGCATTATCATAGTTAAGGTTTCAAGATTCTTATTGAAACTTGATTTGTAATTGTCCCAAGTTTTTAGAGGAGGGTTTCTATAACGGCTGAAGCCCACTACAATAAGATATTTTCTTTTTTTGATTTTCCCTTTCGACTATCCCTTCAATGTTTCTAAAACGCATTTAGTAGGGAAAGGTTTCCATACCCGAATGTTTCATTCTCATGCCTGATGAGTGTTAAGAATAAGAAATAACAATGAGGGATCTCACAATCTAAGGTAAGGATCCAAATGTAACACCCCCTTACAACTTGCACTTATTTATAACTAACATCATCCTTACTTTTACGGGTTTCTAGATTTTATTAGAGTTCTTAGAAAATAATTTTCAAATCCGTGCGCAAGGAAAAAATGCTCGAAACACATCAAGGAGCTTAGAAATTTTTTTAAAAAAATGGTGATTTAATTGAAAATTGGGGTCGGGGCAAAAAAAGATTATTTTGCCCCCACACACCACTTTAAGGGGTGTAGAAGGACTAGCGAAAAAAAAAAAAAAAAAAACGGGAGTGGTTAGGGTTTTTAAGAAGGAGAAGAATATGAAGAAGGAAAGAATGCCCAAACCCGAATGCGGATACACTTTTGATCTCATGTCTCCCTCTAGATCTACTTAGAGGATCAAGAGGAGCGGTGAGTTTGGATTATTCATTTCCGGCAAGAAACAGGCAAGACAGCGAGGTAAGTCTGCGACCTCTTTTATTTCGGGATTTTGTCCTACATCCATAAGTTTCAGATGATTTAGGTCTTAATAATCAAGTTACAATACCTTAGGTGAGGATTTTTGCATGTTTTTGAAGGAATCGTGGAAAAAAAATTTGTCAGAAAGCGAAATCGAGAATTGTCCAACTTCGGTAGGGAACTTAGCTTTTCATGATATTTGATCTCATTTATTAAGCTCTGTGAGTATAAAAAAAATGCAAGAAAAATATATCTGGATAGATGAACTTGAGATCTTGAATTCTTGTGAAGGAATCGAGTTAATTCAAGTTAAATATATCTGACCCACACTCTGTGAAGCGACCCGATGAACTGCTTTCCAACCCAAGTCCTACCGCCAGTCCCTACTTGCCACATGTCACGTCCTAAAAATTCGAAGGATAAGTCTACATTCACTAGAGCTCGAAGCGTGCCTTTGCCCGCACTTGTGCACTGTGCATGGAGCCCAGCGTGGGGGTGTCACGATCATGCATGTCTAAGGCGTGTTGTCAATGGCCGCATGACAGATGTCCTGGTCTTGCTTGTCCAGGATGTGTTGTTCATGGTTGCATGCCCGTTCTAAATCCCCTTTACATGCTTTCATCCTAGATAGGTCTTTACCATTTCATATTGGGTCAGTACGAGGGTGTATGACCGTTCACCAAAATCATGTCTACACCTGCAAGGGCTAAAATGCCCCAAAATGTACTATAGGGGATATGATTAGTTGTCAACTTCTCCCTACCCGATAGTTATATGCAGTAAGCCGTTGTTGTTGCATTTTGCTTACATTCCCATATAACACCAATTTCAATTTCTAAAATCTTGCTTTCAAAACTCTATTTCGAAATCTCTCAGCCCCCACTTTCTAAAACTTTCTTCTTGAACCGGGCTAGAGGCTCGAGCATACGTCGCTTGGCCTTAGGCGAAACAAGAACGAATAGACTTAACTCACTTGTTGCTGAGAAGTGAGTGCCGCACAATCGCAAGTCTGCTGCCATCAATGTGCGACTGTGACAGGGGGCATGTAGGGGAGTCTGCCAACGTTTGGAGGGGCGTGGGCCACCTATTTTCATCTGTTTTTCTCTCGATTTGCCAGTTTTTCGTTTCGATTCCAGTGTTAATCCTATTTTACTGTAAACTAGGTGCCTGTAGAGAGAATTCGTAATTTTCAAACTCCTTTATAAATCAAGTTCGGGAAGGCACACAACAGACCTGTAAGTAACCACACGGAATTAGGAGGTAATACTTGTAGGGTGCGCTTGGTTTTGCATGCATGCTAGAGCAAATTACTTCTAGGTGGCTAGATCTGATATTACTCTGCACTTAGGAAGTTAATTATATATTTGTTGGACTTGCTACCCGAGTGGGTTTCCATACTCAATTTTGTATGCTTTCTGGACTGTCCTACTACTGCTTATATTTTTTTCATGCTATTGTTGACGGACGGGGGTATTTGTGTATCTACGCTCCCGATGCTGATGGATGTTATCACCCTATTGAACTTGTGTGACTTAATGCATTGTTAATCTTACATAAACTCTTATTGAATGATTGTGTGAACTTATGATATGATTGATAAGCTGTAGTGTTGAGTTATGCCTAGGGTGTATACTTGTAAGGAATGAGTTAGGTTTAGATAAGGGATCCTTCTGATGTTGCAGTCAGTAGTATCATGAGGGACGATTAGAGAGAGACCCTTTAACTCTGGATAGTTATAGACTTGGAAGTCTTGAAAGAGTGAATCTGGAAGCAGAGGACTAAGTTAGGATCCCAGGACAAAGGGAGAAGACCTCTTAGTCGATATTAGCTGGTATAGCGTTCCAGTATTCTCCACTTCCCTTTCTACTCTGGTGTGGTACCACTGAGCTAGGCGAGATGCTAGTTAGGGAGGTGTTACTCAGTGGTAGATCGACTACTCTGCATGGTGGATCCATCTTATGGTAGGATGTTGATCACGCGGGTGGGTCAAGGTTGTTTGCATGGCAGGTCCGTCCTATGGAAGGACGTTGACCATGTGGGTGACTAATTCTAGCTGGATTGTACCAGGGGTACATGTTTTTATGATGGAGCACCTCATCCTCAAACGCTGAACACCGCTTCAAAGGTTAAGTTCTTTGACCTCGAACTGTGTACTAAGAGTACTGGGAAATGTTATCATATTCTATCTCAAACATATCATTGAACACATCGTACCGCAAATGTTATCATACAATTCCCATATTATAACATATACATATCATATCACAATATCCATAAACAATTCACACATATCAATATATATGACACGTGCAGAACTACGGGGAACATGTTAACATCAAATATAACAATGTCAATAGTAAGGTCACTCACTGGGATAGCCTTAACTGAAGTTCTATCGAACTCCAAGTTAGCTTGCTTTCATCAGCTTGCTTTCGTCCCTCAAATTCACCCTATTAAAGATGTTCACCAAATTCCTTCGGTAAATATTCATCCTATTAAAGATGTTCACCCTAGATACTACAATTTCATAATATATTTGATAATTACTTAATAAATGAGAGTGATTTCCTAAAAATGAAATTAGGATAAAAGAAAAGGGAATCGTGATATAACATACCAATAGCAAAGAGAAATATATATACTCTAAATATAACATTTTCTTGTAATTCTCGTGAGACATTGAATTAACTGTTTTATTTAATTATTTTATTTTATTTTATTTTATTAACTTATTTTGTTTTAACAATTCATTTTATTATTTATTTATTTATTATTATTATTTTTGGCTATTAAAGTATGGTTTAGTAGTTTAAAAGAAAAGTTTATATAAATTTGGTATTTCTATGTTCATATGTAGTGATAAAATCTAAATCCATAAAAGATAAGTTACCAAATTACCAAAATTGAAATCATATCTCATAAAAAAGACAAATGTATTCCTTTTCAAATTAAGAGTATCGGTAGGTTAGATTGAGTTGAGTTAAGAGATTTTTTTTAGATTGAACTCAATTCCCGTTAAAAACCATAACTAAAATATTAATTTATAAAATATTTATTTATCTTCGATCTCAATATATACTTTTAAAATAGATTTTAAATACTTTAGACAAAAAATTATGTTTATGGGTAGTTGAGAATAATTAATAAAAAAGTAATTATATAATTAAATAAGAATGAAATAAATACATTTTAAAATTAAAAGCAAATTAGAATTGGTTCTATTCAATCCAATCTAGTTTTATGGAAATTCATGAACCAACTAAATCTATAAAAATTTTCATTTATTTGAATCCAAGTCAATAAGTTCATATATATATTGATGAATGACGTACTTGATATGCTTGATGCACTTTATGGCAATATGATGAGTATGATGATTACGTGACGTTTAACTTAATATGATGATGTTTTCCATATTGAGCATGTGATGTGATGATGAGTGTCATATTGCATCATGTCGTTAGATCGACATAGGACACAACCCTAAGAGCATAAAAATGATATTAATATAAATATCCACGAGTATGTTAAGTAGAGTAACAAAGAGATGAGACTAGAGGGTTGTGTCAGAAGAGACATTATGATAGATTTAGAGGGACCTCATGCATATGGTATGTTCATAAGTATAGGGCTACTTCCCCTTGAGATGATGAGTGCGGACGCGCACAGTATGATGATGAGTGCGAATGCGCACAGATGAGGGTGTTCATGAGGTGCATGACACTATGGGATTCCGCTTACCTCCGGACGTCGCTACAGATTAGCTTGACCAGAAGGTCTAGGGGGTGTGCGAGTGTCCTAGGATTCACACTCGCACGTGTGAATCGTGTGTAAGGAAGTATTATACATACAATTTGTCCAAAACTGGAGGCCACCCTTATGATGATCAGAGATAGGTCCCTAAATCATGATTGCATGTGTTTGTATTTGCATGGCCCCCTATAGCGGGGCCACTTACTGAGTATTCTTCAAAATACTCAAGCCGTGTGCCATATCATTTTTCAGGTTAAGGCAAGGCACACTTATACGGAGGGTGGCGGCATCGTGAGTAGAGACTGTGGCACGTGCATAGGGTAGACTCATATTTAAATTTCTAGTCTTGAGTTAGAATAGGTTGTTTTGCATTTCATTGTTTTAAATTATTTTGTATTTATTTTTATTTTCTCTAAATTTCAGTATTTCGTATTTAAACACGTAGGACAATGACTGTGTTTTCTAGAGAAGTTGTTTTAAGCGTTTTTCGAAGTTTAAGTTATAAATGATGTTCATGTAAGAGTTATATTTCCGCATTAGAGATGAGCATGAGACGTTAGTAGAGACTCTAAGTATGTGAAAATTTAGGGTTGTTACATATGACGACACGTGCCCAGTGGTCCTTCCACGTGTCATTTATGCTTTGTATTATATGATGATGTGACTATATTATATGATGGTGAGACTATGATAAAATATGATGTGACTATGTTATATGATGATACTATATGATGTTATATGATGTTATATGATGTTATACGACGATGTAATATGATGATGTTATGGTGATGATATGATGATGATGACATGATGATGATTATGATGTATGATAACATTACGATTTAAGATGTATGATGATGAGATGACTTAATATGACATTATTCCATGTTAAGATAATGCATATATATTACTTAGAGTAATATGTGAACGGTGCAAAGGGTTGTGTCTCAAAGATGAGTTAAAAATGAAAACTATAGGGACGTCATGCATTTATTGTGTACATATACATCGGGTTACTTCTCCATTTATGATGATGAGTACAGATGCGTACACAATGATGATGATGGTGATGATCATGCCTCACATGATAATCGGGTGTCTGCTGACCTCTGGACATCACTACGGACAGCTAACTTGACTATGGTGGGTCTAGAGGGGTGCAAACCACTAGGGGATCCACATTCACTTGTGTGGGTCGTGTGTAGGAAAGTACGACACATCCAATTTTGTCAGAAATGGAGGCTACCACTATGATGGTTTTAACAATAGGTCCAAAATCATGAGTTGCATGTGTTTGGATTTACTGACTCTAATAGTGGGGTCACTTATGAGTATGTCTTCAAATACTGTGTCTGTGATACTTCTATTTTAGGTAAAGACAAGTCATTTCTCTACAACTGACAACAACATTACAGGTAAAGACCATGATACGTGCATAGGATAGTAGTATTTAATTTTCTTAGACTTAAGTTAGTATAGGGTATTTTTACTTTTAATGTTTTTATTTGTTTTATTCGGTATTTCTATATGTTGTTTTAAAGACGCTTTAAAATATGTAAGTGACAGTGTTTTATGATGAAGTTTTAAATGTTTAATTTCGCATAAGACCATAGGTTACGATGACATCAACGTAGATTAGTAGAAATCTAGAGTCATTATAGTATGAAATGTTTGGAAATAAAGAAAGGCTACGAATCACAACCGCCCTGCTATGATTTGAAAGTTATGTTATGAAGGAGATGATTTATTTAAGGTTATGTATGCATATTACTAAGTAATATGTGAGGAAATAATGAAGGGTTGTCTAATTTATTACGATGAAAAATATGGGGACCTCATACATAATTACTGTAATGACCCTAAATTTTACCTATTTAATCTAAGATCATTACTATACCTTGAAATGCGAAATATACATTAAATGGGCCCTGTTCATAAATGCGACTTACACTCGCCTTTTATTACCTCGTAAAGAGAAAATGATTAGAAGGGAAAGAAAGGAAAAGAACATTATTGAAATAAAGGAAAAGGAACAAAACCGAAATGAATGTCTTATACTAATCCTATGCTTTATTATGCAAATACAATTCAACCTATACTAACCTATACTAATGATGCAAACCGAATTCAACCTAGGCTATGAAATGGAAAAACAACAACCCTATGCATGTGCCACGGTTCTGGGGTGTACGATGCCGCCGTCGATGTCACATGGGTGCCTTGCCCTTATCTGAAAAAGTATAGTAGCACGAGACTTGAGTATTTCTAGAATACTCAGTAAGTGACCCCCTATCGGGGTTATGCAACAATCGCATGCAATGAAATGATGGGATCTATCTTTCGTTTCGTTTTGTTTCGTTTCGTTTTTCCTATGATGCTGTCCTAACGGGTAATCGTGGACGTGTACCATATACTCTACACACAGCCCATACGTGCGAGTATGGGCTCACCAGCTAGTTCGCACACCACTGGGCCACTTTCCTTATCCTGTGTGCATACTCTGGGAGCCCTTTATGCCGGGACCCGTTAAAACTAGTAACCGTCATGGCAGCGCTATGAAAAGCATAATGATCATTGTCCTACCATTGGATGTACACTCCGTACCCTCGTGATGGGATAGGGGTATCCCCCAGATGCATGAACACACATAATGCATGAGGTCCTCCCTACTTCTACTTTTATCATTAATGATCATAACCCCCCTGTCACGTTCCATACTTCATGTCATTCTCATTTTCAATTTATATTTCATACATATTCCTATCGGGGTTATGATTCCAGACAGTTTATCGTGTTTCATGTCATACAATTCATGCTGTTTACATTAAAATATTCCATACAATCATGCCATAATCATTCAGGAACCATATATCGTCACATGCATAACATATCACATCAAACTAAGCAGCATACATAGCATACATTCACGTTCACATGAGTTCGTACTTAAGCACATTAAACTAGCATACAATTTAATAACACGTGCAAATCCACGGGCACGTGCCAACATACAACAATTAATGCGTAACCTACGACGGGTGAGCCACTTACTTGGTAGGCCTTAGCCGAAGTACTCCTTAGAATATAATGTAAGCTCCTAGCTCCTCGTGAACGTTCTACGCTTTCGTTGGTGGTTGGTTCCTATTGGTTCATTCGTCACTTTCGTTAGTATTTCACAAACATAATCAATTTCCAACTTGAATTTGTGAAATACGATCTTAAATTGATCTATTTTACCTTAAACAGGGCCAAAACTAAGTTTGGGAGAACGGTGACAAACGGGCTAGAAATAGGTTTTCCGAGCCGAATAAGCCGCTAGAGCTAAGAAGCCGCCGCTGAGCCGATTGAGCCGCCAGAGCCAAGGGGAGCCGCGCTGCAGACGTGCCACGTGGCACAACCAAAGGGCGACGCGTGTGCAGGGGTCTCGGTTCGGGGGTGACAGGCCGGCCCGGCTGAAGGAAAAGTGCAGGTGGGCTGGGCTGGGCGTGTCTGCTTTAGACTGGGCTTGCGGGTCTCGGGTCGAGGCTGTCGAGTTGGGCCGTAATTGGGCTTATGCGTTTTGGGTTGAAGTGATTAGGCCGCGGGAATCGTCGGGTACTGGGCTGACCTAAGGAGACTGGGTTCGGTTTAGGTTGCGGGATCCGGCCCTCAAGTCGGACTTCGTCCTCTTCGCCCGGTTGCCTGCGCATTTTTTCAGTGACCTTTCTCTTTCCGCGTTAACATCGTTTCGATGTCCTTTTTCCCTCATTTTTTCTCCGTTCCTGAGTCTCTTCTTCTCCCTAACCCCGTTTTGGTATAAATTTGGTTTGTAAAGGCCTCGCACTCCCGGATCTGGAGAAGTTCAAAAATTCGACGTTTGTAAAGGCCTCGCACTCCCGGATCTGGAGAAGTTCAAAAATTCGACGTTCTATCTCCCTTGTCTACGGTGTTCAACGTATAGGATTCGTCTAAATCTTCCCCTAATGTGTGTAAAAGGTTCTGGTATTACTTTTGTTGCGTAAAATAGAGGTTTGACGTTAATTTTGTATAGTTTGGCCTCGTTGGAGTTTCGTCGATTTTTTCTGTTCCTCTTTGTTTTTCTCTATTTTTTTATTCTTTGCAGGTTGTTTTAGGGTGGCTGAAGGTCGAGGTCGAGTTCTATGGCATCCCAGCCTTCGGCTGCCCTTTGTGGGTCGTGTGCGAGCGAAAACTCTGGCATTCACCGGAGTTTTTGGTTATGCCGACGACCTTTTTTTTTGTTTTTTTTTTCCCGATCCGTTACATTACCTACCCCTAAAAAGAAATTTCGTCCTCGAAAGTCTTGAACTCGTGGATCAACTTGGGATATTTTTCCTTTATTTCCTCCTCTCGTTCCCACGTAGCTTCCTCGATTTGGTGGTTGCGCCACAATACCTTAATGAAACCTATGTTTCTATTATGTAAGGCTTTCACTTCTCAGGCTAGGGTTTTAATCGGTTTCTCCTGATAACTTAATTCTTCCTCGATTTCGAGAGGTTTGTAGTCTATTATGTTCGTAGGGTCTGCAATATATATCCTTAACATGGACACATGAAATACATCGTGTACGCTTGAGAGTGAAGGTAGTAAAGCAGTTTGTAAGCTACCAAACCTACTCTTTTTAAAATTTTGAACGGTCCAATAAATCGGGGGCTTAGCTTCCCCTTTCGTCCGAATCTTAAAATGCCTTTGATAGGAGCTACTTTTAGGAACATTGGGTCTCCCTCTTCGAACTCTAAATTCCTACGCCTAACGTCGGCGTAGCTCTTTTGCCTACTCTGTGTAGTGCACATCCTTACTCTAATTTTCTGTACCACCTTGTTGGTGATGCAGATCAGCTCGGGTCCTACAAGTTTTCGTTCTCCTACTTCGTCCCAGCACAATGGGGATCTACATCGTTTTCCATACAACGCTTCAAAGGGTGCCATCCCGATGGTTGCTTGGAAGCTGTTGTTGTAAAAGAATTCCATTAAGTACAGTTTAGTGACCCAACTCCCTATGAAATCCATAACACATGCCCGAAGCATTTCTTCCAGGATTTGGTTTAATCGTTTCGTTTGGCCATCCGTTTGTGGGTGAAAGGCGGTGCTAAAGTCGAGGCGGGCACCAATCGCTTTTTGGAGTCCGCGCCAAAAGGCCGACGTAAAACACGGGTCCCGATCTGACACAATTGACACCGGTACTCCATGCAACCTCACAATTTCTTTAACATACAGTTGGGCCCAATTGTCTACTGTATATGTTGCCTTACCCAGTAGGAAGTGAGCTGACTTTGTCAGACGATCGACAACCACCCAAATTACCGTATAGCCCTTTAAGGTTTTGGGTAGGTCTACTATGAAATCCATGACAATCTTTTCCCATTTCCATTCCGATATACTTAGAGATTGTAGTAGCCTGACGGTTTTCTACCTAGGGGCTTTTACTTGTTGGCACACCAGCACTTATGTACTCCACGATATCCTTTTTGATACTTCGCCACCAGAAGTGTTGTTTCAAGTCTTGATACATCTTTGTTCCACCTAGATGTATCGAGAAGGGTGAGTTGTGTGCCTCAATTAGGATTTCATTCTTTATTTCACTCATGGGTGGCACACATAAACGTCCTTGACATAATAATCTGTCATCTGTTGACTTAGAAAAACCATCCACTGGGCCTACTTTTAATCGGTCTAGGATTTTGCTTACGCTTGGATCCCTACGTTGTGAGTCTATGATCCTTTGTCTGAGCGTGGGACGCACTGTCAGTCGGGCTATTTGGGCTGCCACTTCTTCGGTTACTACTGCTACGTTAACTCGTTCGAAATCAGTTCGCACTTGTGGCTCCCTTGTGATGAGGGTCAACGAGTGTACTATTTTTCGACTCAGTGCATCAGTGACTACGTTTTCTTTTCCAGGGTGGTACTGGATATCTATGTCGTAATCTTTTACCAACTCTAACCATCTACGCTGTCTCATGTTCAATTCTTTTTGTGTGCACAAGTATTTTAGGCTTTTATGGTCCGTATAGATTTGGGTCTTTTCGCCATACAGGTAGTGTCGCCAAATTTTTAACGCGAACACTACTGCTGCCAGCTCTAAGTCATGTGTAGGATAGTTTTTCTCGTAATCCTTTAGTTGGCATGACGCACACGCAACAACCTTGCCATGTTGCATCAGTACACAACCTAACCCCTTTTTGGATGCATCACTGTAAATCACGTATCCCACAGAACTCTCTGGAACCGTGAGCACTGGGACGGATACTAGTCTTTGTTTTAGCTCTTGAAAGCTGGCCTCACAAGTATCGTCCCAAACAAAAGGTACACTTTTTTTTGTCAATTGAGTGAGAGGCGTGGCTATTCTAGCGAAGTTCTAAACAAACCTTCAATAGTAACATGCCAATCCCAAGAAACTTCGTACCTCGGTGACTGTTGTTGGCGTTTCCACTTCATGACAG
Organism: Cucurbita argyrosperma subsp. sororia; assembly: GCA_018691285.1. Classification (NCBI taxonomy): domain Eukaryota; kingdom Viridiplantae; phylum Streptophyta; class Magnoliopsida; order Cucurbitales; family Cucurbitaceae; genus Cucurbita; species Cucurbita argyrosperma. The sequence continues at coordinate 10,988,002 of CM031890.1, read as the reverse complement.
CTTCTATCTTATTGGGGTCCATGAAAATTCCGTCTTTAGATACTACGTGCCCCAGAAATGAAACCTGTCGTGCCAAAATTCGCACTTGGAGAATTTGGCATACAACTTGTTCTCCCTTAGGATAGTTAAGGCTTTGCGAAGGTGCTCTTGATGTTCTAAGTCCGTTTTCGAGTATATCCAGATGTCGTCTATGAACACGATCACAAACGAGTCTAAGCACTCCTTAAATACTCGGTTCATTAATTCCATAAATACCGCTGGGGCATTGGTGAAACCAAAAGACATCACCACAAACTCGTAGTGGCCATATCTGGTTCGAAAGGCTGTTTTCGGTATGTCTTCATTTTTTAATCTTAATTTGATGATATCCTGATCGAAGATCTATTTTAGAAAACATTGTCGCCCCTCGCAGTTGGTCAAATAGGTCCTCGATATGGGGTAATGGGTATTTGTTCTTTACTGTCCTTTTGTTTAATTCCCTGTAATCAATGCATAAACGCATTGAGCCATCTTTCTTTTTGACAAACAACACTGGTGCACCCCAAGGGGACACGCTCGGTCGAATGAAGCCTTTATCTAATAGGTCTTGCAGTTGTGATTTAAGTTCTTTTAGTTCTGCTGGTGCCATGCGGTACGGGGCCTTAAAGATGGGTCTCGTTCCTGGTTCCAGTTCTATTTCAAAGTCTACCTCTTGCGATGGAGGGATTCCCGGGAGGTCCTCCGAGAAGACATCCATAAATTCGTTTACTATGGATACTGTATCTATTCGTTTTTCCTTTCCTTTTGTGTTTACTACACAAGCTAGAAACGCTCACCCCCTTGTTGTACCAGGCGTCTCGCTTTCATCATTGATATTAGTTTTGGGGTGGTACCTGTGAAGGTTCCTTTAAACTTAAAGGTGAGTCCGTTTGGAAGTGTGAATATCACCTCTTTCTTATGGCAGTCTATGCTAGCAAAGTTTTCGGCTAGCCAGTCCATTCCTAGTATGATGTCAAAATCCATCATATCCACTACTTTTAAGTCTACGTGGATGGTTTGTCCAGCTATTACCACTTGTCCATCTTTTACTCAATTTTTCAATAACTAAGTCTACCCCTGCTGGGGTACCGACTAACAATACATGCATTAAGGGTTCTACTACGAACCCTGCTTGTTTAACAAATGGTAAGAAACAAATGAATGGGTAGAACCAGAATCAAACAATGTCAACGCAAAGTATCCTAGTATAGAAAGCGTACCTGCCACCACGGTGCCAGACGTTCCCGTCTCTTTACTGGTCGTTGCATATGTCCTAGTCTATGAGCGGGTTTGTATGGTGGGCTCTCAAATGACCGGTCCTCAAAGGGGTTCCCTTGGATTTCCCGAGCTCCTTGTAGGGCAAGTTATGGCCACATGACCTGCATGACCACAGATATAACACATACCTGAGCCCGCCAAACATCTCCCAACATATTGTTTTCCACAGTCACGACACAGGGGCTTCTCCAGTGTTAGGTATCGGGCTATTGGGGGTGGAGCAGGTGACCTACTTTGATATCGAGTTCAGTTGGTAGAGCGGAGGATTGTAGTGGGTCAATAGACACATAGTAAATCCTTAGGTCATTGGTTCGAATTCGATAGGTCAGATTTTTGTTTTAATCAATGTTTTTTATATTATCGACCATCTGAGTTATTACTTGCACATGAAGAGAAAAGTTAAATGTATGAAGCAATTATACCATTCACTAACCTCAGCTCAGTTGATAGAGTGGAGGATTGTAGTGGGTCAATAGACTCATAGTAAATCCTTAGGTCACTCGTTTGAATTCAGTAGGTCGGATTTTTGTTCTAATCTTTTTTATATGATCGACCATTTGAGTTATTACTTGCACATTAAATGTAAGAAGCAATTATGCCATTTATTACCTTAGCTCAGTTGGTAGAGCGGAGGACTATAGAGGGTTGATAGAATTGGAGTAAATCCTTAAGTCATTGGTTCAATTCAGGTAGGTCGGATTTCAATTTTAATCTTTTTTATATTATCGACCATCTCAGTTATTACTTGCTCATTACAAGAATAATTAAATGTATGAAGCAATTATGCGATTCACCGACCTTCGTTCAGTTGGTAGAGCGGAGGACTGTACTGGGTCAATAGACTCTTAGTAAATCCTTAGGTCGGATTTTTGTTTTAATCTTTTTTATATTATCGACCATTTGAGTTATTACTTGCACATGAAAAGAATAATTAAATGTATAAGCAATTAGGCCATTCTCAGATCTAAGCTCAGTTGGTAGAGCGGAGGACAATAGTGAGTCAATAGACTCTTAGTAAATCCTTAGGTCGGATTTTAGTTTTAATCTTTTTTATATTATCGACCATCTAGTTATTACTTGCACATGAAAAGAATAATTAAATGTATAAGCAATTAGGCCATTCTTCGACCTTAGCTCAGTTGGTAGAGTGGAGGACTGTAGTGGGTCAATAGACTTTGAGTAAATCCTTAGGTCACTGGTTTGAATCCGGTTTATGTCATTCATTGACCTTAGCTTAGTTGGTAGAGTAGAGAACTGTAGTGGGTCAATAGACTCTTAGTAAATCCTTAGGTCATTGGTTTGAATCTGGTAGGTCGGATTTTTGTTTTAATCTTTTTTATATGATTGAACATCTAAGTTATTACTTGCACATGAAAAGAAAAATTAAATATATGAAGCAATTATGCTATACACGAACCTTAGCTCAATTGGTAGAGTAGAGGACTGTAGTGGGTCAATAGACTCTTAGTAAATCCTTAGGTCACTGGTTTGAATTCGGTAGGTCAGATTTTTGCTTTAATCTTTTTTATATTATCGAACATTTGAGTTATTACTTGCACATGAAAAGAATCATTAAATGTTTGAAGCAATTAAGCCATTCTCTGACCTTAGCTTAGTTGGTAGAGCGGAGGATTGTATTGGGTCAATAGACTCTTAGTAAATCCTTAGGTCACTGTGGTTCGAATTTGGTAGGTCAGATTTTTTGTTTTCATCTTTTTTATATATTGACCATCTGAGTTATTACTTGCACATGAATAGTATAATTAAATATATAAGCAATTATGTCATTCGCCGACCTTAGCTCAGTTGGTAGAGTGGAGGACTGTAGTGGGTCAATAGACTCTTCCTAAATCCTTAGGTCACTGGTTCAAATCCAAAATCATCAGAGTTATTCCTTGCACATGAATAGAACAATTAAATGTATGAAGCAATTATGTCATTTACCAACCTTAGCTCAGTTGGTAGATTGTAGTGGGACAAGTAGACTTGTTGGTTGGATTTTTGTTTTTGTTTTAATCTTTTTTTGTATTATCGACCATCTGAGTTATTACTTGCACATGAAAATAAAAATTAAATGTATGAAGCAATTATGCCCATTCACCGACCTTAGCTCAGTTGGTAGAGCGGAGGACTGTAGTGGGTCAATAAACTCATAGTAAATCCTTAGGTCACTGGTTCGAATCCGGTAGGTCGGATTTTTGTTTTAATCTTTTTTATATTATCAACCATATGAGGTATTACTTGCACATGAAAAGAAAAATTAAATGTATGAAGCAATTATTCCATTCACGCACTTTAGCTGAGTTGGTAGAGTGGAGGATTGTAGTGGGTCAATAGGCTTGTAGTAAATCCTTAGGTCATTGGTTTGAATCTTGTAGGATGGATTTATGTTTTAATCTTTTTTATATTATCGACCATCTGAGTTATTACTTTCACGTGAAAAGAAAAATTAAATGCATGAAGAAATTATGCTATTCAATGACCTTATCTCATTTGGTAGAGCGGAGGACTGTAGTGGGTCAATAGACTTGTAGTAAATCATTTGGTCACTAGTTCAAATCCTTGCACATGAAAAGAAAAATTAAATGTATGAAGCAATTATGTCGGTTCACCGACCTTGGCTCAATTTGTAGAGCGAAGGACTGTAGTGGGTTAACATACTCTTAGTAAATTCTTAGGTCATGGTTCGAAACCAGTAGGATGTTTATTTTAATCTTTTTTATATTATGGACCATTTGGATTATTACTGAAAAGAATAGTAATTAATAGTGTAAAATTATTATAATACTCCTAAGGTAATGTACCTTGGGTTTATGATCTAGATGACCTTCGAAACTCAAGACTCTTCAAGAATCTTCTAAAAAATATATTATGACTATGGCTTTCCAGAATAACTAATGCTTGTTTCAACATTTTTCTTCCATTGGTTTTGAGGAACCAATCTCTACCTCACTCCATAGACTTTTTGCTCTGAGCAAATTTTACATCAATTCACTCCAGTGATCATAGTGACTATTGAGGTGGGATCTTCATTAAAGTTTTGTCTTCAATCATACTCTATGTATTTGATCACTTAAAAATTGCTACTCTATAAAGTCTGGTGGTGGCTCTGGTTGTAAGGTTTGGAAGGAAGAATGACTAAGCAAGAAACATAAACAATTGTAGTTTCAAGTGATAATATTATTGAATACTCAACTTTTCTGGTATAGTCTTGCAAATAACAATAGAAATAGAAACTAACCACAAATACGGTAAATTCTTTAAACTAAATAGCTGAAATACTCTAACTATCACAAAAACAATCTTTATTTAACTGTATTTGACATAATCAAATTCTTCTAACATGATTGGTGCATGCATTGTGCCCCTATATGCACCATATTATTTATGCTATGTGTATGTGTTCTATGTAATGGCATATGATGCTATGATATGTATGCATGTGATATTTTACACCATGTTGTAAATGAAATGAAATACTATGTATGTCACGTTATATATTGTCATGTAAAGTTATGTGATGAATCATAGGATGATTACCATGTATACATAATGCATATATGTAAGGGTCATTGATGAAATGAGGAAGAGAATGATGTTAATGTTATGCTATAAATGTAAGGACCTCATGCATGCATGTACGTCATGTGCATGGGGATACTTCCCTATTATGTTATGTTAGTATTCACACATACCTTCGATATTTATGTTTGTCATGATATCATGCAGGCCTTTCCTTTTATGTGGCGTCTTGTGACGTGTAATGCATTGTGCCCGACCAAGCTAGGACTAGGGGTACATATACAAGCCTGCTTGGTGGTTCCATGTGCGCATGTGTGGGCCGTGTGTGGGGAAGTGTGGGGAAGTACCACACATCCAACCCTCCTCGAAACTGGAAAAAGTCCAAGGTCATGTTACGACTTTAAAGGATAGGTCTCAATTACGTTATGTGTGTGATTGTATTATTAACCCCAACAATAGGGTGACTTATTGAGTATTTCTTAAAATACTCAAGTCACATGCTACCCTTATATTTTTCAAGTAAAGGTAAAGTGTCCCTACAAGAATGACGGTGAATACTGGGATGCTCATGAAAGTCAAGATAGAGCAAATAGTATGCATTAAATTTCATTTAGTAGCTGATGGGTAGTTTTATTTCATTTTTCATTTTAAAAACTATATTATTTCAAATTTCTTGTTTTGAATTAAATGTGTAAATCCGTGACCTCATTTTAAAGTATGTACTATGAATTTCCGCGTATGTTATTTAAAGCATACATATAGTGACGTCACTAATCTAAGCAAGATAATTAAGAGTGTTACATATGAAGTTAACTACATTTTTAATGAGATAAGCTTAATATAAAATTATATAAATAATAGGCCTTAAATTTTAGATTTTTTGAGTTTATTAGCCGTCAATATTAATAATTATTCTCAAATAAATGATTAATATAACAACTAGTATAATATTCAAATTGAAAAATTAATTATAAATCAATCTTAATAATTATCTTAAAAAAATAACTAATGATAGATTATGTTTTTTTAAACCCCATTAATGTGACCAAATAAATATTTCCGCAGATACCTTATGGAAGAGCCTCTAGGACAAGCAGATCTTCACCAAAAACTTTGACGAAAACGTTGGAGGCCATCTAGTTGGTCAATGTGGGACTTATTCGACTGTTTAGTTGCAGTTATGCAAATCACTTGTGGAGACAACTCTGCTTTGATACCAACAGTCAAAATCGCACTTTTATTGGCAAGAGACTGGTAACTGTGCAACACTCACTTTCAACACGGAGTGAGTTAAGCCAACTTAGGATCTCGTCGTCTATGGCTCAACAACATATGCTAGGTCTCTAGCTCCATTTCGAGAAACTTTTAGAAAACAAGGGTAGAGAGGTTTTGAAAGAATTTGAAAACACGATTGCAAGAAAGATTGAAAACAATGTTATATGACTAGACCCAAGAGGCAACACAACCACTTAAATAGCATATAACTTTTTTTATAGTGAGAATTTGACAAATATAGTACATTTTGAGGCGATTCATGTCTAACAGGTATAAACGTGATTTCACCGAATGGTCATACAAAATCTAAGTAGGAGAAGTTGACGACTAGTGGCATTCCCTATAGAACATTCTAGAGCATTTCATGTTTACCATGCATAGACAAGTTTCTGCCGAAATGTCACACTTAGAAAAGACAAGGAAATCATACATCATGAAAGCAATAAAGGAAAGCGATAAAGTTACAAGGCAAGAGTTTAGGTATGTAATGGATATGCAAGTTGGACAACACGTCTTGGATAAGCATGACCGTGACAGTCACGATTTGTTGACTATCAGTTCTCAACCCTGCGAGATCCACCAAACAAAATCAAACAATCAATCATTCATCATCCCATTCCATCCCATCAAACAAAATCGAACAAGCTAACTCATTTTTCATTTCAATTTCAATTCCTGTCCACAAGGAATTAAAATAAGATCTTGATCCATGATGAAAGGGAGAAAGTTCACAGGCTTGAATGTCACACAACTGTTGGTTGAACTGAAATTGTGATGCAATCTGTACGGAAGAAATTTGATGAACATCTTTAATAGGGTGAATTCGAGGGACGAAAACAAGCTAACTTGGAGTTAGATAGAACTTCAGCTAAGGCTATCCAAGTGAGTGACTTTACTATTGGCATGGTTATATTTGATGTTAACACATGCCCGTGGTTTTGTACGTGTCATATATATTGATATGTGTGAATTGTTTATGGATCTTATGATATGATATGTATATGTTACAATATGGGAATTGTATGATAACTTTTACGGTACAATGTATTTAATGATATGTTTGAGATAGGATACGAGAATTATGCACTAAATGTAATGTAATGATAGAAGTAAGATACATTCATGAAACATTAAGGTTAGGTTATGTATCGAAGTGTTATGTATACGAGAGATTGATAAAAACGATATGGTCACAATCGATTGATAAAATAATATGGTTAGGTTATGAGTAGAAAGGGATAGGATTATGATAGATTGATCAAATGATAGCATTAGAATATACTCTTGTAACGATATGACTAAGGTACATTCATGTAACGATATAACTATGATAGATATAAGAATGTTAAGACTATGATAATTTAGGAAACGATATGACCATAAAGTGTTTACGAAATGATATGATTATGATACGACATGTGAATGACGGATATATATATATATATATATATATATATATATATATATATATATGCACGCACACATATGATATGTTTATGGTATGATATTTGTGATGCAATATATTATGATATGATATGTATATGATGAAAACTGTTATGTCTGGAGCATGAAATGTTATGATATAATATATTTATGTAATTTGAATGATATGATGTGATTGACATGCAAAACGACGAACTAGCATGAAATACAACCCTAGCATATGCATGAAAGATAACGATGCGTGAAATTATATGAAAAACGATATGATATGTACGGAACACTAGCGAGATTGTATTAAATGATAATGAAAATGGAAAAAGGTTGGGACCTCATGCATTATTGTTTAACACTCATGCATTGGTGGATACCCCTTACCCTTCACGATAGTACGGACGCATATGTTACGAGGCAGGAAAACGATCATTATGATTATCATAATGCTGTGACCAAGTAGGAAAATGATCCTTATGTTTATCCTAATGCTACCATGACAGTTACTATTTTTAATGGGTGTCCGGCCTGAGGAACTCCCAGATACTCACCCGACAATGAAATTAGCCAGCGGTGTGAGAACTGGCTGGTGAGTCCATACTCGCATGTATGGGTTGTGTGTAGAGTATATGGTACACATTCAAGTTAACCGTTACGATAGTACCATACGAAAATAGATTGAAAGGATAGGTCCTCATATTGCATTCGCATGGTATTGCATTTAACCTCCAATAGTGTGGTCACTTACGGAGTATTTCTTTAAATACTCAAGGCACATGTTACTTCTATTTCAGGTTAAGCCAAGGAATTCATGTACGGCTGACGACCGCATCGCAACTCAAGACCATGACACATGCATAGGGCAGTAGTATTTCTTTTCTTAGACTTAAGCTAGAATAAGATATTTTTTATTTAAACTTTTATTTATTTTATTTAGTCTTTTGTTGTGTCGTTATTAAAGGTATTTTCAAAACACGTAAGTCCATGGTTGTGTTTTAAGATGAAGGTGACATTTAATGAAAGTTCAAAAGAAATATTTCTGCATTCAATGTTTATGATATGTACAAAGTGGTGACCTTAAATTAAGTAGAAAATTTTGGGTTGTTACAGTAGTACTAAACAAAAAATGGTTGAAAAATTATCTTTTTAATGTGACACTTATGTAAAACAATGGTACATGAATTAACCTGAGACCACATTGGAACGAAAGCAATATTGAAAATAGAGGGTAACGACCCTAATTTCTAAAAGAAACTAGAGGCACTACCGTGTACATAATATAAATTTTTTTTATGCGAAAACATTTATATAAAACATTTCATAAAAGGATATCAGGTCTTAAATAGGAGTCTTAAAGCAAAACAAATGGAATATTTCAAGTAAATTAAAATAAAAGAATGGAAAATATTAAAAGAATAACGGCTTATAACCTAAAATCTAAGAAAATGCAAGTTCCATGGTCGTTGATGGGACTTATCATTTAAAATCGTATCTACCAAGGTTTGAGACTGCACAAAGGAAGTTGCACTAGCAATCTGTTCATCCTCTAGGCGGCCAAAGCTACAACACCATTCAGTAGTAATCACTCGTGTGCATCATGGTGTTCCCTGGCTTGTTAGTCCTCTCTTCATGGCGTTATCTACACTATACAGCTCCATGAATCTTGACGGGTGGTTGTCGGCATCATGCTCGTCGTAAGGTAACTCAATAGTCTTTTCTTCTTCTCCCTCGTTTTCTCTCTGTATCATGTTATTTTTCTTTGCATGTAGATTTTGTGAGGTGCAGCATCTTAGCATCGAGAAAAATGTGTAGGGTGACAGTGCGAGAATCTCGATGAGTCGCGGGAATTCTTGCCCCCTTTTTCCAGCGACATGTTTTTTTTTTTTTTTTTTTTGGTGTCACGCCCCATAATTTTCATGCACCAAAATTACCAGGAATGACTCAACATACAATGCAATGCACAAAAGTAGAAGAAAACGAGGTAAAAAAAAAATTGAAGTATAAATTTTCTCGTAAGTTTAAAATCATGTAGGGACAAGAAAACAAAATATATAATGGGTAAAAGGGATCGGGGTACATTATATGATAAATGTCAACTATTAAAAAGTAAACTAGACAGACGCCCTAGGTCGACATTAAACTAGACAAACGCCCTGAGTCGACATTCTCTCTGTGACTTTCAAGCTCCTGAGCACCCCATCGCGGTGAATTGTAAATTCACTGACCTGGAAAAAAAAGTGTAGAAAGGAGTGAGTATAAACATACCCAGTAAGCAACCTAATTGTAAACTCTTAATCGCATTTAAATCTTAGAACCACCAACTATACTCTAGATCCTAGAGTCTCAGTACTCTCAGTACACAGTTCGAGGTAGAAGAACTTAACCTTTGAAGCGGTATTCAGCGTTTGAGGATGAGGTACTCCCTCATAAAAACATGTACCCCTGGTACAACCCCGCTAGAATTAGTCACCCACATGGTCAACGTCCTTGCATAGGACGGACCCGCCATGCAAGCAACCTTGACCCGCCTGCGTGATCAACATCCTACCATAAGATGGATCCACCATGCAGAGTAGTCGATCTACCACTGAGTAACACCTCCCTAACTAGCATCTCACCTAGCTCAACGGTACCACACTAGAGTAGAAAGGGAAGTGGAGAATACTCGAATGCTATACCAGCTACTATCGGCTAAGAGGTCTTCTCCCTTCGTCCCGGGGTCCTAACGTGGTCTTCTAGGCTTCCAGATTCACTCATTCAAGACTTACAAGTCTATAACTGTCGACGGTTAAAGGGTCTCTCCCTCTAATTGTCCCTCACGATACTACTGACCGCAACATCAGAAGGATCCCCTATCTGAACCCAACTCAATCCTTACAAGTGCACACCGTAGGCATAACTCAACACTACAGCTTATCAATCATATCATAAGTTCACACAATCATTCGATAGGAGGTTATGTAAGATTAACAATGCATGCAGTCGCACAAGTTCAACAGGGTGATAACATCCATCAGCACGTGGAGCACAGATACACAAATACCCCCATCCGTCAACATAGCATGAATGAATATAAGCAATAGTAAGACAATCTAGAAAGCATATAAAATTGAGTATGAAAACCCACTAGGGTAGCAAGTCCAACAAATATATAATTAACTTCCTAAATGCAGAGTACAATCAAATCTAGCCACCTAGATGCTCTAGCATGCATACAAAACCAAACGCACCCTCCAAGTATTACTTTCTAATTCCGTGTGGTTACTTACAGGTTTGTTGTGTACCTTCCCGAACTTGATTTAAAGTCGTAAAGGAGTCCGAAAATTACGAATTCTCTCTACAGGCACTTAGTTTACAGTAAAATAGGAATAGCACTGAAATTGAGACGAAAAACTTACAAATAGAGAAAAACATATGAAAATAGGTGGCCCACGCTGGCAGACTCCCCTACGCGCCCTCCATGCGCAGTGCACAAGTGCGGGCAGCGCGCAGGTAGAGGTGCACTTCAAGCCCCAAAGGACGTAGACTTACCCTTTAAATTTTCAAGACGTGACATTTGTCATGCAAGGACTAGCGGTAGGACTCGAGTTGGACAGTAGTTCAACGGGTCGCTTCATAGAGCGCAGGTCGGTACTCCCCTACGCGCCCTCCATGCGCAGTGCACAAGTGCGGGCAGCGCGCAGGTAGAGGTGCACTTCAAGCCCCAAAGGACGTAGACTTACCCTTTAAATTTTCAAGACGTGACATTTGTCATGCAAGGACTAGCGGTAGGACTCGAGTTGGACAGTAGTTCAACGGGTCGCTTCATAGAGCGCAGGTCGGTTTTCAGTTTGGGTATCCGGATCGAAAGTTGGACGCGTGTCAGTGCATGGCTTCGGACGCCTCTCCACAGATTGCTCGATGAATGTCCCTCTTTTTGCCGGACGTGTCACCCTCCTTTACGACCGCCGCGTGTTCGTTTCCAATTGCCTGAGTTCATCTAATTTCTAGATTCTTGTCAAATTCCATATCAACCAATTTATTTTGAATTTTTCTATCTTCCAATCTGCAACTGAATTAACTTGATTCCTTCGCCATAATTCATGGTCTCAAGTCCAACTATCCACATATATTTTTCTTGCATTTTTTTATACTCACAGAGCTTAATAAATGAGATCGAATATCATGAAAAACTAAGTTCCTTACCGAAGTTGGACGATTCTCGATTTTGCTTTCTGACACAATTTTTTGATGCGATTCCTCCAAAAATATGCAAGAATCCTCACCTAAGGTATTGTAACTTGATTATTAAGACCTAAATCATCTGAAACTCATGAATCTAGGACGAAATCCCGAAATAAAAGAGGTCTCGGACTTACCTCGATTTCTTGTCCGTTTCTCGTCGGAAACGAACAATCTAAACGCTTAGATTGCTCCTCTTGATCCTCTTAGTAGATCTGAAGGGAGACCTAAGATCGAAAGTTTATCGGCGTTCGGGTTTGGGCGTTCTTTCTTCATCTTATTCTTCTCATTTTTAAAAACCCTAACCACTCCTTTCTCTTTTTATTTTCTTTTCTCGTAGGTTTGGCTAGACCCCTCAAAGTGGTGTGTGGAGCAAAATAATCTTTTTTGCCCTCCGTTGACTTTGAGCTCAATTTTCGATTAAATCACCATTTAAAAAAAAAATTCTAAGCTTCTTGATGTGTCTCGAGCATTTTTTCCTTCTGCACTGATTTGAAAATCACGTTCTAAAATCTCCAATAAAACCTAGAAACTCGTAAAAGTAAAGATGGTGCTAGTTATAAATAAGTGCAAGTTGTACCTATTTGGCTGGAGTGTTACATTTAGATACTTACATTACATTGTGAGATCCCTCATTGTTATTTCTTATTCTTAACACTCATCGGTTGAGGGGATGGTCGTAAGGAAAAATCAAAAGAAGAAAATATCTGCTAACAGTGGGCTTGGACCATTACAGAAACCCTCCTCTAAAAACTAGTATCGCATAAGCATAATGGATATCCTTACATGTAAGTAAAACTTGGGATACTTACAAACCAAATTTCAATAAGAATCATAAAATCTTAACTATGGTAATGCTTTGAAATATCTTGACATGGCTATAAAATCTAAATTACTACAACATTTAGTTCATTTTGCACTATTTAAATATATTCACGTAGAAGTATTAGAAATATTACCATGAAACTTCTATTGGGATCGCACAACAACGCACACACTCGATCTAGATGAACACAAAGACAGAAAATGCAAGGAGAACTCTCGCTAAACACAAAGAACAGGATAGAGAAAATGGAAGGAGAACTCTGGCTAAAAGATTTATATTGATGACTTCAAGGATGTAAGAGAGAATACAGAGGATTTATATTGATGATTCAAGTATGTACGGTAAGAGAGAATACAAAGAATACAGAGAATAGAAAGCAGAATAGAAACCGTGCTTTTAGAAGCTCTAACCGCTTATATATATATATGGTTTAGCTTACTATATATAGTTTTACCAAATTTAACCATCTACCCTATTTACTATATATAGCTTTACCAGGTGTACGTAAATAAGGACGCTACCTACCCTAACAACTTAGAGTTTATTTATAAACATTTTGTTTTTTTTACATTTTTAATTATCCTAAATCCTCCGGTAATCAATCTTAAATCATGGTTTTCTGAATTTAAAATATCTTGAAGATCTCAAATTGCAGTCTATCTCCATAAATACCTATAAAATTTTGACTATGAACGTAAGCCTCTTACAAACTGAATACTTTTAAGACTCCTATTTAAACATATAAGACCATGATATCGTTTTATGAAATGGTTTAAATAAATGTTTTTGCATAAAAAAAATTATATTACATTCGGATGTGATCTCAGTTCATTCATGTATTTTTGGTTTACACAAGTGTCACGTTAAAAAGATAATTTTAGAAATTGGTTCCCTCCTATGATTTTCTAACCATGTTTTGTTTAGTACAAACTTTAGTAGTTTAAAAGGAAAGTTTATACAAATTTGGTATTTCTATGTTAATATATAGTGATAAAATCTAAATTCATAAAAGATTCATTACCAAATTTAAAATCATATCTCATAAAAAGACAAATGTATTACCAAATTTAGATTGAGTTGAGTTAAAGAGATTTTTTTAGATTGAACTCAATTGTTCCATTAAAAATCAGAACTAAAATATTTATTTATCTTTCGATCTTAAATTGTAAATCAATTTCAATATATATTTTTAAAAATAGATTTTAAATACTTAAAAAAAAAATTATGTTTATGGGTAGTTGAGAATAAATAATAAAAAAGTAATTATATAATTAAATAAAAATGAAATAAATATATTTTAAAATTAACAGCTCAATCGAATTTAATTTTACGAGACTCATGAACCAATTAAATCTATAAAAATTTTCATTTATTTGAATCCAAGTCAACCTAAATAAGTTCATAATCCAGTACTCGATGAGTTAGATTGATCAAATTTTACTAGTCATTGAGTTTTTTCACCATCTCTATCCAAAACTCTTGTATCTCATTTCAATAGTACTTGGGGTGATGTCATATGCCATTACCATTGACTTGTACTCGAGTTGGCATCCCTAAAGAACAAATTTAGGTGAACATAAATTTGGTAGTTTTCTGTAGCATTAAACGACACCAAAATTCCAACTCCTTTCGTTTTCCTATATAAGAACCTCCATAGTTCACAACTTTCTCACACAAACAAGACAATACTCTCTCATTATCTTGACCTTTTCACTCCTATTTTTCTACCAACAATGGCAGCAATGTCTTCCACAATGAAGTTAGCAGTTGTATTCCTTGTCTGCTTAGCCATTTTTTCACCATCGACCAAGACCCTCGTGACAGCAGACTTTGATGCTGATTTCAGTATCATTGGTTGCATTCCCTTCATTGCAGAAGGAGCAATGTGTGTGGTAGAAGCTCTCACGGTTCCACTTGGTGCTATTGGCACTTGCTGCAAAGCCGTTTTGAAGCTTAGTGATTGTGACTCTAATATTTTCAAAAGTATTCCCCAATCCGACATGGATACAGTTAAGCATATTTGTAATATGTTACCGGTTTAAGCTTTTAGAACAAAAGTTCCATAGGTTTATTGAATAAAAATAAATAAGAAAGTTAAATCATTATAATCAGTTTTTTCTCTACAATAATACGTCCTTATAATATTATGATAGAGAGTGAATGTTGTTCGAGAGAATTTATGTTTCTTTGAATGAGAATGAACGTCTTTTCAACATTTATTGAAGGTCGCTTCTAAAATTGTATTTTAACTCTCATAAACAAATAAAAAAATAAAAAAATTGTCCCGTAAATTCTACCCTTCATCTAGATGAGTTTTGTTTTTTTCCTTCTTTTATGAACGGGAAGAGTATTATTTTTCTTTAGGCACAAAGTTATAGAAATTAGCTTGACATTTAAATCGCTGACTATACCATATTAAATGTATTATAAAGCTTACGTAAATTCGAATCCATTAAAATCATGCATTTTACGTAAAAAAAATCTTCAATTTAAGTCGAACTAAAGAATATTATTTTAAGCTCAAACATAATGTTCTGCTCGGCTCGAACTAAAGAACTTGATAAAGTGAAATTTTGGAAAAGTAGCCCAAAAAGGGCATTTTCTTGGGAAATAACCTAATAAGGAGTAAATTTGGGAAGTTAACCCATCATAACTCCAAATTTTTAAAGGAAGTCTCATTTAATTTGTAAATTCGCGGAATTAACCCAAAAGGGTATTTTTAAAAAAATAGCTTTAAGAAAGTAAAATTGAGAAATTAAACCACATGACTCCAAATTTTAAAGTGAGTTTCGCTTTCAAGAGGAAATTTGCAAAAATAGTTCTAAAGTTGCAATTTTGGAAAATAACCCTAAACTTTGTTAATTGTAAAATTAGTTCAACCAAAATTTAGTCAAATTTGCAAATTAATCCACCAAAGTAAAAAATTTCCCAATTAATCAAATGCCCTTGCATCCTCAACCTACCACCACGCTCCCCATATGCCCTCGACACCGCATACAACTGCATGCCCTTCCATCCGAGAATAGACGAGAATACAGAGTGATAAGATAAGGAATCAATACACGGGGAATAAGATTCGGATTACCTTGTTGATCGAATATCTCAAGGCAAGAACATTGTTTGAGATTCGAATCACTCCACAAGCAAGATCGATCATATCTAGCTTGAATGATTCTTGTTGATCAAATATCTCAAGGCAAGAACACTTGATTGAGATTCGAATCACTCCACAAACAAGATTGATCATGTCGAGCTTGAATGATTCTACATGCAACTAAACTACATAGAATTGCAAAGAAACTAAGCCATTGGCTAAAAAAAAGCACAAATGCTTCTTTTACTATATTTTCAAAGTCTCTTACAAATACAACATACATGGCTTTATATAGCCTCAAAATGAAACTATTAAAGGCATTCCAAGAGTGGTAACATCCCATACTTAATGACCATAATTAACCATTATGTAATTCTAACCTAATGTAAATAAAAAGTCTTAAAATACATTAATGAAATACAATAACTCTAAATTACTCTAAATTGTAATCCACCCAAAATTTATAACAATCAAACTTCATTCTTCTTCAATGGGGCATGAATTGAAATATCTTTTGATAATTTTGACAACCTTTTCTTCACATCTTCATTGAAGTATATTGTATGATTGATGTTTTTTGGTTCATATCACAGACAGTCATACCACCACGAAACCCTCTATGGATTTACGTAGTCGGCAAAATAGAGAAACCCAATTTCATATGTGAAGACAAGTGAAGCATGGTGAATGGTAACATACAGAGACTTCAATAATATTTATGGTATGATTGTGGGACTCCTTAGGTAGAATTAAATTTCAGATAACAGCCTTAAGCTTACATCAAAAGGTCGGAGTAACTTTGGCCTAGACCAACTAAGTAAGTGGTGTTACTATCGGTATGGTTGGAGGAGTTGTGTTATTCATGATGACACATGCCTAATGGCGTCACATGTATCATATGTGTGATATGTGTATTGTGTTTATGGTATGATATGATGTATGACAATATGTGGTATGACAAGATGTGTTGTATAATATGACATGTAATGATATGATATTGTTTATTATATGATATATCCACATATGCTCAGTAACATTAAAATACAAATGGATGTCATATATGCCTTGACAAATTAAAGATAAGCTATGAAGTGCCATGATATGTTGTGACATGTATGACGTATGAGGACTTGTTTTGAGATAAGAAGATTTGTGATGTGCAACCCCATGGACGTGTTTTAAATGTTATGCTATTAAATGAAATGAAATTGAGCAAAGGGGTTCTCTTATATGATTTATTTACTATGAAAAATGTTAGATTTCATTTACTATGTAAAATGTTAGATTTCATGCATAAATATATTTTCTCATGCATCAGCATATTCCCCCTTATGTTGAATACGAACGCGTACGTTATGAAAAGGAAAAGGATTGTCGTGTTTAACATGATGCTACGACGGTCGCTATTCCTTCCGAGTGCCCGATAACAGCACTAGAGACACTAGTCTGATAGCACGAGGCCCAGAGAGTGTGCAAATCGACTAGTAGGTCCATATTCACACGTACCGTTTGTGTGTAAAGTAATAAATACACATCTGATGACTCGGATTGGAAAGTTAATACGGTTTTAAATGATAGGTCTCATTCAAATTGTGTGCATGTGTGCATTTCCTAACCCCAACAGTGGAGTCACTTACTTAGTATTTCTTAAAATACTTAAGCCTTGTGCTACTCTTTTATTTTAGGTCAAGGCAAGACACCTCTGCACAGTTGACGGCGAAATCGCATCAAAAACTATAAAATCTGCCTAGGGTAGTTGTTATTTACATAGATTTTATGCTTTTTTTTTTTTTTTTTTTTTTAATGATAGGTCTTTTTTAGTGATAAAAGAGAACTTTTTCATGAAAGGATTGAGAACTAAAGAGGTCTAGGAGGCTCGACCTACTTAAAGGTACTTTTGTGGGAAGGTTCACCCAAAACCCGTTGCCTTTGACCTATAAATTGGAGCACCACACACAACTTCTCACTTGAAGCTTATTCCATCGTCTTGAAGGATTTGAGGGATAATAATCTCAAAGAAGTGCCTCAACCAATATTGTAAGGATATGGGTAAGCTCCGCCAAAGAAGTTGGTTTCTAGAGTCTTCTTTGACGATTATCTACGTCCACAATGCATCTACGCCCACGAAATCAATCTCTAGACCTTCCTTGCAACTTTCTATACAAGTTTGTAGAAAGAATCAAAGAGAAATAACCATTGTACAAGGCTATAAAAGGTGAGTTCCAGAGCAAGAAAGCCACGGAGTTTAGCATCTTTCCTTAGTCTGAAGGTTGAAGATAATGAAATGATCGATTCAATTGAACTGGTCACGTCAGCCAAACCAACCCACATGCATTCTTTTGGATTTTAACCCTCTGGTAGACTGGTTTTGTGACACTTGAGTAAAGAGGGTACATGAATGAACCAAGATCGTGTTCAAGTATGAGTGATATTGAAGATATGATGATTAAGAAAGACTGAAATTGAAGTTACTGCCTATACAAACAAGGTATATCTTCCTTTTCAGTGGCTCAATCATAGGAACTCTATAGTTATGCGCACTTTAATTTGAGCAATTTTATATTGGGTGACCTCCTAGAAATATTTATCGAAATGTATGTGAATGAGAACAAAGTATATTTGAAGGACTCTATTGGTCTATAAGGAGAATGTCTCCGTCCTTAGGTGCTAAATTTAGGTTTCTATTCAACTAATTTGAACCACATTGGTCCATACATTAATTGTTCTAATATTTAATCTATCAAATAGAATAAATATATTTTTTTCTTTTAATATATCTAATATATTAAATATATATTTAAACAATTCAAATTAATAAATTTTTTTCAATTTATATTTAACATATCTAATATACCAAATATTAATTTTAACTCTTTAAATTAAATTTATTTATTTAATATATTAATATATTAAATATTAATTTGAATCTTTTAAATTAAAATTAAACTTATTTTATCCTTTACACTTAATATATTAAATATTAATGAGATAATTTTTATTAAAAAAAATTTAGTATTACTGTGAGCTAGGATTATAACCTCCAATAGTAGAAATTTAATTAATTAAACTTTTTAATTAATCAATTTTCATTTATTAACGATAGGGAACGGTACTATTAGAGTTGCACTCTTATGCACTATAGAATAAGTTATGTTTATTGACATAATCATCACTAACAAGTCAATTAATTATTCACGAGTTGTTCATAATTACAGTTGGATCAAAAGTCTTTTTTATCCTTATAATTACATCTTTCACCTTAAGTACCAATGATTCTCTAATGAACAATTTGTTTATGATTCAATCATAAATCAAGCCCCTCTCAGGCTAATGAGAGCGTATGACCCCATTGTTCAAGTTCTGAAATCAGCACTTAAGAGAACAAATCATCTACTTTCTTTATACCGAAGAACTTATGATATTATTTGGTCAAGTCCCAAAAATGGAAGATATATTGAATAAGCTACAAGAGTCATTCTCACCCATGCAAATCAAAGGACAAGCCCTCCCAGGAAAAAGTTCATAACTCACTCAGGATTAAAATCGAGTCACATATAATCATCATATGAAATATAAATCTCCTCAATTAACGGATTTATAAACAGAGATTAAATATTTGTTGGATCAGTCTTATACAAAATCATTATATATGATACCCCTTATAATAACCCAAAATTAAAAAAAAAAAAATATATATATATATATATATATTTTAAAAGTTGTCCCCACATTGGTTATGTTGAGAAAGAAGGGAATTGGCTCTAGTGTAAAAGGGAGGTCCCTTGGTCTTCCTCTCATCCCATTTGAGCGGTTCGAAGCTAATCGGAGAATTAATTTTCTGATGGCTTCAGGGTGACATTTTAGCTAATTTGGCTAGATCTTAGATGAAACCATAGATCTTTTCCTTTATACAATTATTCAATACTCAATAAAGTCTCTAATGCACACATGAAGTTTAATACATGGACCATTGTAAAATTTAGAGAATTGAAATTGACGTCATGGTTTATATAGGTTGGCTTGGATACAAATGACAAAATCGAACTTTCATTAAAGATAAATGGGTAACACCAGTGTAAGCTAACCAAGTAAGTGACCTTACTATAGGATAGGCTAAAAATTGTATGAATTATGATGATGTATGAACTGTGTCGTACGATGTCATATGATAGTATGTGATGATGTATGAGTTGTGACGATGTATGAGCTGTATTGTATGATGATGTATGAGTTATGATGATGTGTGAGTTATGATGCTTGATGATGTGCGTAGTATATATATTTTGATGAATGACATACTTGATATGCTTGATGCACTTTATGACAATATGATGAGTATGATGATTACGTGACGTTTACCTTAATATTATAATGTTTTCCATATTGAGCATGTTATATGATGATGTGTGTCATATTGCATCATGTCGTTAGATCGACATAGAGCATAACCCTAAGAGCATGAAAATGATATTAATATAAATTTTCAAGAGTATGTGTTACCTAGAGTAACAAAGAGATGAGACTAGAGGGTTGTGTTAGAAGAGACATTACGATAGATTTAGAGGGACCTCATGCATATTGTATGTTCATAAGCATAGGGCTACTTCCCCTAGAGATGATGAGTGTGGACGCCCACAGTATGATGATGAGTGCGAATGCGCACGAGTGCCCATGCGCGCATAGATGAGGGTGTTCATGAGGCACATGATACTGTGGGATTTCGCTGACCTTCGGACGTCGCTATAGATTAGCTTGACTAGAAGGTCCAGGGAGTGTGCGAGCGCCCTGGAGATTCACACTCGCACGTGTAAATCGTGTGTAGGGAAGTACTACACATCCTATTTGTTCGAGACTGGAGGCCACCCTTGTGATGATTAGAGATAGGTCCCTAAATCATGATTGCATGTGTTTGCATTTGCATGGCCCCGTATAATGAGGTCACTTACAGTATTCTTCGAAATACTTATGCCGTATGCCACATCATTTTTCAGGTAAAGGCAAGGCGCACTTGTACGGAGGGCGGCGGCATCGCGAGCAGAGATTGTGGCACGTGCATAGGGTAGACTCATATTTAAATTCGTAGTCTTAAGTTAGAATAGTTTGTTTTGCATTTCATTGTTTTAAATTATTTTATATTTGTTTTTATTTTCTCTAAATTCAGGATTTCATATTTAAACATGTAAGATCGTAGCTGTGTTTTCCAGAAAAGAAGTTGTTTTATGCATTTTTCGAAGATTAAGTTATAAATGATGTTCATGTAAGAGTTATATTTCCTCATTAGAGATGAGCATGAGACATTAGTAGCGACTCTGAGTATGTGAAACTTTAGGGTCGTTACATATGACGACACATGCCCAGTGGCCCTTCCACATATCCTCTATGCTTTATATTATATGATGATGTGACTATATTATATGATGATAAGATTATGATATAATATGACGTGACTATGTTATATGATGATACTATATGATGTTATATGACGTTATACGATGATGTTATATGGTGATGCTATGGTGATGATATGATGATGACGACATGATGATGATGATGTATGTATGATAACATTACAATGTAAGATGTATGATGATGAGAGGACTTAATATGACGTTATTCCATATTAAAATAATGCATACATATTACTTAGAGTAATATGTAAACCGTGTATAGGGTGTCTCAAAGATGATTTAAAAATGAAAACATAGGGACCTCATGCATTGTACATATATATCGGGCTACTTCTCCATTTATGATGATGAGTATGGATGCATACACAATGATGATAATGATGATGATAATGATGATGATCATGCCTCACATGATAATCAAGGGTCTGCTGACCTCTAGACGTCGCTACGGACAACCAACTTGACTATGATGGGTCTAGAGGGGTGCAAACCACCTGGGGATCCACATTCGCTTGTGCGGGTTGTGTGTAGGAAAGTACTACACATCAAATTTTGTCAGAACTGGAGGCTACCCCTATGATGGTTTTAACGATAGGTTCAATATCATGAGTTGCATGTGTTTGCATTTCCTGACTCTAATAGTGGGGTCACTTATGAATATGTTTTAAAGGGTCACTTATGAATATGTCTTAAAATACTTCGTGTGATACTTCTATTTCAGGCAAAGACAAGACACTTCTGTACGACTGACTACAACATCACAAGTAAAAACCATGACACGTGTATAAGATAGTGGTATTTAATTTTCTTAGACTTAAGTTAGTATAGGGTGTTTTTACTTTTAATGTTTTTATTTGTTTTATTCGGTATTTCTTTATGTTATTTTAAAGACGCTTTTGAACATGTAAGTGACAGTGTTTTATGATGACAGCAGCAAGTTTAGATTAGTAGAAATCTAGGGTCGTTACACTATGAAATGTTTGGACATAAAGAAAGGCTACGAATCACAAGCCCATGCTATGATTTGAAAGTTATGTTATGAATGAGATGATTTATGAAAGGTTATGTATGCATATTACTAAAAGTAATATGTGAGGAAATAATGGAGGGTTGTCTGATTTATTACCATGAAAAATATGGGGACCTCATGCATTATTGTATGTTCACGTGCATTGGGATACTTCCCCTTTATGATGAGTACGGATGCGTACATTGTGAGATTGAAATGACCATCATGTTTAGCATGGTGCAATGACGGTCGTTGTTTCCTTCGAGTGTCCGACTACAATTTAGAGGAGCTAGCCCGACCAGCAAGCCTAAAGGGTGTGCGAGCCCGCCTGGTGGACGCATGCTCACATGTGTGTGTCGTGTGCAGAGAAGTAGTACACAAGATTACCCACGTATGTGTCGTGGTGGGCCCATGCTCACATATGGTAGCGACTCTATTTCAGTAGGAAATAAGGGTCATTACACCCCTACTCACATGTCTACACATGAACGATGTGGATCAAATTATTTGTAACAATTACAAATGGATGTATCAATAGCCTTATCACGATAAGGCACCAAACATTATCCATATATTATGGACCCTTTAGGTTATTACTTGCAAATGAAGAAATAAGCGATTCACCGACCTTAGCTTAGTTGGTAGAGCAGAGAACTGTGTTGGGTCAATAGACTCTTAGTAAATCCTTAGGTCACTTGTTTTTATATTATGGACCATTTGAGTTATTACTTGCACATGAAAAGAATAATTAAATGTATGAAGCAATTATGTCTTTCACCGACCTTAGCTTAGTTGGTGGAGCGGAGGACTGTAGTTGGTCCGTAGACTTGTTGTAAATCCTTAGGGTCACTGTCACTGATACGAATCCGGTAAGACGGATTTTTGTTTTAATCTTTTTTATATGATCGACAATCTGAGTTATTACTTGCACATGAAATGACAAATTAAATGTATGAAGCAATTATGTCATTCACCGACCTTAACTCCATTGGTCGTATGTTTATTTTAATCTTTTTTATATTATGGACCATTTGGGTTATTACTTGCACATGAAAAGATTAATAATTAATAGTGTAAAATTACTATAATGCTCCTAAAGTAATATACATTCGGTTTCTAATCTAGATGACCTTCGAAACTCAAGACTCTTCAAGAATCTTCTAAAAAAATTATTATGACTCTATAACTTTCTAGAATAACTAAGACTTGTATCAACATTTTTCTTCCATTGGTTTTGAGAAACTAATCTCTACCTCACTCAATTCTTGTCCATAAGGAATTAAAACAAGATCTTGATTCAGCATCAAAATATCAAAGGGAGAAAGTTCACAGGCTTAAATGTCTTTCACACAACGGTTGGATGAACCGAAGGAATTTGATGAACATCTTTAATAGGGTGAATTCGAGGGACGAAAACAAGCTAACTTGGAATTAGATAAAACTTCAGCTAAGGCTATCCAAGTGAGTGACCTTACTATTGGCATGGTTATATTTGATGTTAACACGTGTCCCGTAGTTCAGCACGTGTCATATGTATTCATATGATCGATTTGATGTTAACACGCTTCTACCACACACATTGCTCCTTCTGCAATAAAGGGAATGCAACCAACGATATTGAAATCAGCATCAAAGTTTGCTGTCACGAGGGTCTTGGTCGATGGTGAAAAATGACTAAGCAGACAAGGAATACAACTGCTAACTTCATTGTGGAAGCATTGAGGGACATTGCTGCAATTGTTTGTAGAAAAATACGACTGAAAAGGTGAAGATAACGAGAGAAGTATTGTCTTGTTTGTGTGAGAAAGTTGTGAACTATGGAGGTTCTTATATAGGAAAAGAACACGAGTTGGAGTTTTGGTGTCCTTTAATGCCACAGAAAACTACCAAATTTATGTTCACCTAACTTTATTCTTTAGGGATGCCAACATGAGTTTAAGTCAATGGTAATGACATATAACATCACCCCAAGTACTATTGAAATGAGATACAAGAGTTTTGGATAGGGATAGTGAAAAAACTCAATGACTAGTAAAATTCGTTCAACCTAACTCATCGAGTACGGTTTTGGGTGGATTATGAACTTATTTAAGTTGATTTGGATTCAAATAATGAAAAATTTTATAGATTTAGTAGGTTCGTGGATTCAGTAAAATTAGATTGGACAGAAGCAATTCGAATTTAGAGTTAATTTTAAAATATATATATTTTTATTTAGGATATAATTTTATAGACATATATTTATTTCATTTTTTTTAATTATATAATTACTTTTTTATTATTTATTCTCAACTCCCCATAAAAATGATTTACAAATTTTAAGATTAAAAATAAATAAATATTTTAGTTCTGGTTTTCAACGGGAGCAATCGAGTTCAATCTAAAAATTCTCTTTAACTCAACTCAATCTAATCTATAGATACTCTTAGTTTGGAAAGTAGTACATTTTTCTATTTGTCTTTTTATGAGTTATGATTTCAAAAGCATTACTATAGTTAAGGTTTCAAGATTTTTATTGAAACTTGATTTGTAAGTATCCAAGTTTTACTTACATGTAAGGATATCTATTATGCTTATGCGATACTAGTTTTTAGAGGAGGATTTCTGTAATGGCCTAAGCGCACTGCTAGCAGATATTTTCTTCTTTTGATTTTCCCTTTCGATCATCCCCTCAATGTTTTTAAAACCTGGTAAGAAGAGGTTTTCATGCCTTGTAAAAGAATGCTTAATTCTCCAACCCAACCCATGAGTCTTGAGAATAAGAAGTAATGATCTAAATGTAACACCTCCCGCGCGACAGGTACAACTTGCACTTATTTATAACTAGCTCTATCTTTACTTTTAGGAGTTTCTAGATTTTATTGGAAGTCTTAGAGCATGATTTTTCAAATCGGTGCAGAAGGAAAAAAATGCTCGAGACACATCGAGGAGCTTCGAAAAAGATTTTTTAAAAAAATTGGGGTCAAAGTCAACGTACAGCAAAAAAAGATTATTTTGCCCCCACACACACCACTTTGAGGGGTCTAGACAAACCTCCTAGAAAAGGAAAAGAAAAAAAAGAGAGAGAGAAAGTGTAACGACTCCAAATTTTCTGCTTAATTTAAGGTCGCTATGTATACGTACCATAAACATTGAATGTGGAAGATTCATTAAAATTTCATAAAACATAACCTTTATCTTAAAACACAGCCATGGACTTATGTGTTTCGAAACATCTTTAAAACGACACAACAAAAGACCCAAAATAAAATAAATAAGCATTTAAGTTTAAAACATCCTATTCTAGCTTAAGTCTAAGAAAATAAATACCACTATCCTATTCATGTGCCATGGTCTCGAGTTGCGATGTCGTTGTCAGTCGTACAGGAATGCCTTGCCTTAACCTAAAAAATGTAGTAGCACATGAATGACTTGAGTATTTAAAGAAATACTCAGTAAGTGACCCTCACTATTGGGGTTAAATGCAACAATCACATGCAATGAGATGATGGGACCTATCTTTCATTCCGTTTTCCCTACGTAGCTGTCCTAACGGGTAATTTTGAACGTGTACCATATACTATATACACAGCCCATACGTGCAAGTATGGGCTCACCAGCTAGCCCATACGTGCGACTAGGTCATGTTTATCCTAGATGTGTTGTACAAGTTGCATGTCCATTACATGCCAAAACTCTTGCCTTGTAACTTTATCGCTTTCCTTTATTGCTTTCATGGTGTATGATTTTCTTGTCTTTTTTAAGTGACGTTTCGACAGAAACTTGTCTATGCATGGTAGATATGAAATGCTCTAGAATGTAATGTAGGGGGTGCGACGAATCGTTAACTTCTCACATTTAGATTTTGTATGACCCTTCGGTGAAATCACGTTTAGGCTTATCAGACATGAATCGCCTCAAAATGTGCTATAAGGGGATACGACTAGTTGTCAAATTCTCACTATTCGAAAAGCTATATGTTATTTAAGTCGTTATGTTGCCTTTTGTTTGTAGTCATATAATATTGTTTTCAATCTTTGTTTTCAATCTTTCTTGCAATCTTTGTTTTCAAGCTCTCTTTTAAAATTTCTCCACTCCTGTTTTCTAAAACTTTCTCAAAATGGGGCTAGAGACCTAGCATACGTTGTTGAGTTGTAGGCGATGAGATCCTAAGTTGGCTTGACTCACTTAGTACTGAGAGTGAGTTTCGCACAATCACTAATCCTAAGTTTGAGAGTGAGTTCCGCACGATCACCAATCCTAAGTTGGCTTGACTCACTTAGTGCTGAGAGCGAGTGTCACACAATCACTAAATCTGCTACCAAGAAAAGTGCGATTGTGACCATTGGTATCAGAGTAGAGTTGTCTCTAAAATTATTTTGCAAGAGTGATGATAATCTCCAACAAGATGAGAAGCAATGGAGAAGATATGTCAGTCAAGAAAATTGTAGAAAAAAATTCTATGTACTTTAACTGAAAAATTTACTTATGTTGTAGTATTAGTTGAAAAGTTCAAAGATACTGATAACATGTCCATTGATGAATTATAAAATTCATTAGTGATACATGAACAAAAATTTTGAATATCCAACATTAATGGAGAGGAGCAAGTTCTAAAAATCGAAGGTCGAATGAAAATAAATAGAGGAAGAGGAACTTATAGGAGAAGAGGACACAGAAGAGAAAGATCAACTTTCAACTAAGCAACTGTTGAATGTTATAGGTGTCATGACTTAGGTCATTTTCAATATGAATGTCCAAAGATGAGTAAGGAATTGAATTATGCAGAGCTGGAAGAGAAGATGAAATGTTGTTAATGGCTCGTATGAAAGACATGAAGCAAAAAAGAGTGATGCTTAGTTCTTAGATTCTGATTGCTCAAACCATATGTGTGTAAATGAAGGTATGTTTTCAAGCTTGGACAATACGTTTTCCCACACTGTCAAGCTTGAAAATAATAGTATGAAAGTTACTGGAAAGGGTGGAGTGAAATTAACTTTGTATGGGGTTCGTTACACTATTAGTAATGTGTATTGGGTACCTGAACTCAAAATTAATCTCTTGAGCGTTAGACAATTAGAAGAAAAAGGAGTAGCAGTGTTGTTCAAAGATGGTGTATGTAGCATTTATCATCCACAAAAAAGGAAAAATGACAGAGTCAATTATGAGTGCAAATCGGCTATTCATTTTGCTTGCTGAACCATCTGCCACAACTAAGGAAGGAAGATGCCTCCAAGTTTTAAATACGGATCAGTTAACACTTTAGCACCATCGTTATGGTCATCTCGGCTATAAATGCTTGTGCACCTTGAAACACAAAAACATGATGAAAGGTCTATGAACCTGACAACCTGTGTCCAAGGCTTCATGTGTTCCTAGCGACACAATTTTAACCTACGTCCAAGGCTTCATGTGTTCCAAGTGACAGTCTGAAAACCTATGCTCAAGGCTTCATGCGTTCCAAGCGGCATAGTATGGAAACCTACATCCAAAACTTCTTACGTTCCAAGCGATGTAGTTTGATCCTGCATCAAAGGCTTCCCCTGTGATACAACTTGAATACCTATGTCCAAGGCTTCATACGTTCCAAGCGGCATAGTCTGAATACCTACGCTCAAGGTTTCATACATTCTAAGCAGCATAGTCTGAGTCATGAACATGTTGTACCGTGGGAGGTCTTAGGAGGTTCTTGATTCATGACCAAGGTAATTTACTCTTTTCTTGTCCCTAACATGATCCTAAATTACTCCCCATGAAAGACCATAAAGGTTAGGTGATCAGTGT
This sequence comes from Cucurbita argyrosperma subsp. sororia, assembly GCA_018691285.1. Classification (NCBI taxonomy): domain Eukaryota; kingdom Viridiplantae; phylum Streptophyta; class Magnoliopsida; order Cucurbitales; family Cucurbitaceae; genus Cucurbita; species Cucurbita argyrosperma. The sequence goes on along the minus strand of CM031890.1, from coordinate 10,960,154 downwards.
AAAACATGAACATGAAGTCCTGCAAATCATGAATAGGGTACCCATAACAAGGTTCAAGCAAGAAGGGACAAGTTATTAAGTTCAGTTCGTAAACAAGAATGAATCGAGAGTCTTTCCTCTCCCTATCGGTCGAGCTGCTTCGTTCCTCTCCCTTCACTATAAAGGCCATTTATTAGTGGGATAGGTTCAGTCTCTCTCATTAATCTTTCTTACATACAGGCAGGAGAGGAAAAGAGTCCAATCTGGTTCGTGAAGTAGCTTAGGGAATAGAGGTTTCGGTTCCGGATAGAAGCTGGTAGTTTACGAGCGGAATGGGTAAGGCATCTCATTTAGGTTAGTGAAATATGAGGTCAAACATGACATGCTGCTAAAAAAAAAAATAGGGTGCAAGGCATCCCACCTAGAAGAGGAAGGCCTCTAAAAGCACCACATGGCGGGAGATCATGGGTCACTTTCCATATGATTAGAGTATTACTTAGTATTCTTTCACGAGAACTTTAAGATATGGATTGCAATATCTTATTTTGATAGTGGTAGTGTATTCTTTCATGAGAACTTTAAGACATGGATTGCAATATGGTAGTGTATTCTTTCATGAGAACTTTAAGACATGATTGCAATATCTTATTTTGATAGTGGTAGAGCTGGTGTGGTACCTTTCTTGGGTTCTCAATCATAAACATTTTATGTTTTCCTTATTGTTCTTGGAGGAGTACATTCTTTAGCTTATGAACCCATCCTAGAAACAAGCCAGAGTTATTCTAGAAAGCAATAGAGTTATAATAAATTTTTTAGAGGGTTCTGGAAGAATCTTGAGTCTTAAGGTGTTTCTTGGGTCCTAACTTTCCAAACTTGTTCTAATCAACTTTTAAATCTTTAACATATCTTCATGTCCTTACGATTAGGTCTTATAGAAAGTAGTAAGTCATTTGGAGCATGTTTAGACCTTGAAATATCTTAAGGAGTCTTAGGGGCCTTTTGGTTATTTTACACTTTAATTCTTGATTTAGCTACCTAATGTATTCAATAAATTTCAAACTTAACAAAATTATCAAACATCATACAATAAGGTCTAATACAAAGTTTGATAGCATTTGGAGGTCATCTAGATCATGAACCGAAAGTAGATTACCTTAGGGGCATTATAGTCATTTTACACTGTCACTTGGTTTAGCTACTTAACTTTATCTAATGACCATCAAATTTCATGTATAACTTTAGCATACCATGCTCAGCATTAAAATTTCATAGGTAGTAGAGTTCATTTAGTGGGTTAATTTAACATTATTTAAATCCTAAGTAATTTCATCGTTTTAGGGCCTTAACTCTTGGTTCTTTGAGTTTTTCTTTTATATATCCTTAACTCACACTTGGTTGTAAGGTTCATACAGAAATTTGAGTGATTCCTACAAGTATTTCTCAAGAAAAGTCTAAGATGACTTATTACATCACCGTCAACATTCAGACTTTCGTTCTCGAGCTTCTGGTATCTGAATTACCTCAAAATTATTAGAGGGTTAGAATTGGGAAAAACTGAGAGAGGGTTAGATTTTGGTTTGACAAGGTTGGTTAAGTTGAACTGACGACGTTATTATCTTCTTCCTCTGGACAAGAAGAAGTCGCTCGCGACCGTGGTTGCCGGTGCCTGAAACCACTCCTCCACTGCTCCATCCACAATATTTCCCCCCTTGATTTCTTCATGAAACTTAAAATGACGTTACAAGGAAGAGCTAAGGCTTGATTGGTTAAGTTGAACTAACGACGTTATTATCTTCTTCCTCTGGACAAGAAGAAGTCGCTCGCGACCGTGGTTGCCGGTGCCTGAAACCACTCCTCCACTGCTCCATCCACAATATTTCCCCCCTTGATTTCTTCATGAAACTTAAAATGACGTTACAAGGAAGAGCTAAGGCTTGATTTCATATCTTTTTGTGGATCATAGCCTAAGATGTTTGCCTCCAAAGTTCGTCAAAATATGATTTCTCGCCGGAGTTCGAAATAGAGGAATCCTTATTGGGTAGTCGGTTATAGGGGTTTTTAAGGCCCGACTTCTTTATAGAATTCCTTCCTTATTCTTTCCTCAAGCTAAAGGAATTAGTTTGAAGAGATGTCTTTGAGGGTAGGACCTTAATTTTCAGAAATCTTTCTTGGTTTGCAACTCACTAGAAAATACGAAACTTTCTTTTATTGGGCAACTCGTTCTAGGACGTTTCAGCTCTCGATTTCTTCATCAATGTTACTCAACTCAATCCTCTGAAGCTTAGGAATACTTAATTTGAAGAGACATGAATCGTAAGAGGGAATTCGACACTTACCCCTAAATTATACTCGAAATTGAAGTCTTTCAATTGAGCACGTTCTTGGAGTTATTTCTCTTTGTGGTCTTCCATAGAAATACTTCTTGGAGGTGCAGAAATCGAATGAGATTGGCCTTGCTCAACAAATATTTGAGTAGGCTCAGATTAGATTTTCAAGCTTTCCTTGAAGTTCTTTAATAACTACCACCATTGGGGGAATAGGTTCTCGACTCTTTCAGCACTCGATTCCTTCATAGAACTTGTGGGTAATCTTGTTTTCAAGATGGAGGAAAAAGTTTAAAGAAAAATGGTGGGCAATTGTTCTCGAATTTGAAAGAAGTCCGAAAGTAGGAAACTCAAAATATAAACGATATTACTTGTGATTGGGAGCTCAATTCAACTCAATTTTTGTTCCATACTGTTGCCCCAACTTCAAACTTTATAGCGGAAGGCCATGGTAATATTGTAATATAGGGTGACCTTGACTAGTTTGTAGTGGAAAGCCTATTTGGATTAACAATGAATCAAAATTCATCTTTCTTTTGGGCCATTTTCTCGGTATTTGAGTTTATTTGCCCTGATTTGAGTTTATTTGACCTGATTTGCGTTCATTTGACTTGATTTTTTGGTATTTTTGATACTTTCCGGAAACTTAAACTTAGGTTGAAAACAACATAATCGTTGTGATTTGGAGAATGAATTTTCTAGATTATCTATCATCTCTGATCAGCGAACTACCGATTTCCAATTTGAATTCTAGTAGTTGGATGTGGTGATTTGTGTGTCCTCTAGAACATACACTTCTAGTCCATTGTATTTTTGTAATTATCTCGAAGTTTAGGGGTATTTTGGTAATTTTCCATTTTCGAATATTTTATTATTATTTTTTTCAAAAAGTTGATTTTTTTTTTCTTCTAAAAATTACTCATAATTCCCTGGTTTTTCATGTGCAAGTAAAAGCCCAAATGGTCCATAATATAAAAAACCTACCGTATTTGAACTAGTGATGTAAGGATTTACTAAGATTCTAGCGACCCACTCAGTCCTCCGCTCTACCAACTGAGCTAAGGTCGGTGAATGGTACAATTGCTTCATAGATTTAATCATTCTTTTCATGCGCAAGTAATAAACTACCGAATTTGAACCAATGACCTAAGGATTTACTAAGAGTCTATTGACCCACTACAGTCCTCTAATCTACCAACTGAGCTAAGGTCGGTGAATGACATAATTGATTCATACATTTAATTATTCTTTTCATGTGCAAGTAATAATATAAAAAAGTTGAAAACAAAAATCCGACCTATCGAATTCGTGCAAGTAATAACTCAAATGGCCGATAATATAAAAAAGATTAAAAAAAAATCCAACCTACCGATTCGAACTAGTGACCTAAGGATTTACTAAGAGCCTATTGACCCAGTACAATCCTTCGCTCTACCGATTAAGCTAAGGTCAAAGAATGGCATAATTGCATATACATTTAATTATTCTTTTCATGTACAAGTAATAGCTCAGGTACCAACTACAGTCCTCCTCTCTACCAACAGAGCCAAGGTCTTGACCTAACGTTTTACTAAGCAAAAGAGCCAAGGACTTGACCTAAGGTTAAGAGTCTACTGACCTCCTACAGTCCTCCACTGCTCTACCAACAGAGCCAAGGGCTAAGGTATGCTCTACCAACAGAGCCAAGGGCTAAGGTATGCTCTACCAACAGAGCCAAGGGCTAAGGTAGGTGAATGACATAATTGCTTCATAAATTTAATTCTTCTTTTCAAGTGCAAGTAATAACCTACCGGATTCGAACCAGTGACTTAAGGATTTCCTAAAAGTCTATTACCTACCACAATCTTCCAATCTACCAACTGAGCAAAGGTCGCTAAATGACATAATTGCTTCATACATTTAATTATTCTATTCATATGCAAGTAATAACTCAGACGGTCGATAATATAAAAAATATTAAAATAAAAATCCGACCTACCGAATTCGAACCAGTGACCTAAGGATTTCCTAAGAGTCTATTGACCCACTACAGTCCTCCGCTCTACCAACTTAGCTAAGGTCGGAGAATGACTTAATTGCTTATACATTTAATTATTCTATTCATGTGCAAGTAATAACTCAGATGGTCAATAATATAAAAAAGATTAAAACAAAAATCCGACCTACCGGATTCGAACCAGTGACCTAAGGATTTACCAAGAGTCTATTGACCCACTACAGTCCTCCGCTCTACCAACTGAGCTAAGGTCGGAGAATGACTTAATTGCTTATACATTTAATTATTCTATTCATGTGCAAGTAATAACTCAGGCGGTCGATAATATAAAAAAGATTAAAACAAAAATCCGACCCTATCGAATTCGAACCAGTGACCTAAGGATTTCCTAAGAGTCTATTGACCCACTACAGTCCTCCGCTCTACCAACTAAGCTAAGGTCGGAGAATGACTTAATTGCTTATACATTTAATTAGTCTATTCATGTGCAAGTAATAACTCATATGGTCGATAATATAAAAAATATGAAAACAAAAATCCGACCTACCGGATTCGAACCAGTGACCTAAGGTGATATGGAAATCAACCCAAGGAAAAGTATGGAACGGATTACCTTGATGATCAAGATCAAGAGTAAAGAAAACTTGTTTCAGATTCGAATCAGTCCACAAGAGGTTTGATCAATACCACTTGAATGACTCTAGCATGCAAGTTCTAAACACAAGAATTTGCAAAGAAAGTTTATCTCTCAACAAAACTAAAATAGAAATTCTATTCTTAATTCCAAAATCTGATGTCTAATCAAAGAAAAGAAGGCTTTATATAGCATTTACAACCTTAACCTATGTGATACATAACTCCCAAATCGGCTAGCAAATGAGAAATGCCCATAACCTCCATATTAAAATGGCTAGTAATGGTGGAATATGGTAACCTATGTTGGTTACAATATAACCTTAACTCCTATATTTAAAACTAGACAAACAAATAGTTCAAATAATGCAATGAATGAAATGTGCTTATTAGTCATCCTTGGGCTAGTTTCATAAATTCAGCAGAGTTCTCCGCTCTACTGGTCCGAGAATGGCCTAATTGATTATACATTTAATTAGTCCGAGAATGGTCTAATTGATTATACATTTAATTATTCTTTTCATGAGCAAGTAATAACTCAGATGGTCGATAATATAAAAAAGATTAAAACAAAAATCCGACCGACCAAATTCAAACCAGTAACCTAAGAATTTACTAAGAGTTTATTGACTCGTTACAGTCCTCTACTCTATCAATTGAGCTAAGGTCAATGAATGGCATAATTGCTTCATACATTTAATTATTCTTTTCATGTGCAAGTAATAACTTAAATGGTCCATAATATAAAAACAAGTGACCTAAGGATTTACTAAGAGTCTATTGACCCAATACAGTTCTCCGCTCTACCAACTAAGCTAAGGTCGGTGAATTGCTTAATTCTTCATACATTTAATTTTTCTTTTCATTTGCAAGTAATAACGTAAAGGGTCCATAAAATATGGATAATATTTGGTGCCTTATCGTGGTAAGGCTAGTGATACATCCATTTGTAATAGTTATGCATCCGTACTCATCATAAAGGAGAAGTATCCCAACGCACGTGAACATACAATTATGCATGAGGTCCCCATATTTTTCATCGTAATAAATCAGACAACCCTCCATTATTTCCTCACATATTACTTTTAGTAATATTCATACATAATCTTTCATAAATCATCTCATTCATAACATAACTTTCAAATCATAGCATAGGGTTGTGATTCATAGCCTTTCTTTATTTCCAAACATTTCATAGTGTAACGACCCTATATTTCTATTAATCTAAACTTGCTGCTGTCATCATAACCTATGCTCTTATGCGAAATTAAACATTTAAAACTTCATCATAAAACACAGTCACTTACATGTTCAAAAGCGTCTTTAAAACAACATAAAGAAATACCGAATAAAACAAATAAAAACATTAAAAGTAAAAACACCCTATCCTAACTTAAGTTTAAGAAAATTAAATACCACTATCTTATGCACGTGTCATGGTCTTTACTTGTCATGTTGCAGTCAGTTGTAGAGAAGTGTCTTGTCTTTACCTGAAATAGAAGTTTCACACGAAGTATTTTAAGACATACTCATAAGTGACCCCACTATTAGACTCAGGAAATGCAAACACATGCAACTCATGATATTGGACCTATCATTAAAACCATCGTAGGGGTAGCCTCCAGTTCTAACAAAATTGGATGTGTAGTACTTTCCTACACACAACCCACACAAGCGAATGTGGATCCCCAGGTGGTTTGCACCCCTCTAGACCCATCATAGTCAAGTTGGCTGTCCGTAGCGACGTCTAGAGGTCAGCAGACCCCTGATTATCATGTGAGGCATGATCATCATCATTATCATCATTGTGTACGCATCTATACTCATCATCATAAATGGAGAAGTAACCTGATGTATATGTACAATGCATGAGGTCCCTATAGTTTTCATTTTTAAATCATCTTTGAGACACCCTATACACTGTTCACATATTACTCTAAGTAATATGTATGAATTATCTTAATATGGAATAACGTCATATTAAGTCATCTCATCATCATACATCTTACATTGCAATGTTATCATACATCATCATCATCATGTCATCATCATCATATCATCATCATAGCATCATATAGCATCATATAGTATCATCATATAACATAGTCATGTCATATTATATCATAATCTCATCGTCATATAATATAGTCACATCATCATATAATATAAAGCATAGAGGACACGTGGAAGGGCCACTGGGCATGTGTCATCATATGTAACGACCCTAAAGTTCCACATACTCAGAGTCGCTACTAACGTCTCATGCTCATCTCTAATGAAGAAATATAACTCTTACATGAACATCATTTATAACTTAATCTTCGAAAATGCATAAAACAACTTCTTCTCTAGAGAACACAACTATGATCTTACATGTTTAAATATGAAATCCTAAAATTTAAAGAAAATAAAAACAAATACAAAATAATTTAAAACAATGAAATGCAAAACAAACTATTCTAACTTAAGACTAGGAATTTAAATATGAGTCTACCCTATGCACGTCCCACAGCCAATGCTCACGATGTCGCCGCCCTCCGTACAAGTGCGCCTTGCCTTTACCTGAAAAATGATGTGGCATACGGCATAAGTATTTCGACGAATACTCAGTAAGTGAACCCACTATAGGGGGCCATGCAAATGCAAACACATGCAACCATGATTTAGGGACCTATCTCTAATCATCATAAGGGTGGCCTCTAGTCTCGGACAAATTGGATGTGTAGTACTTCACTATAAAGAAAGTAGATGATTTGTTCTCTTAAATGCTGATTTCAGAACTTGAACAATGGGGTCATACCCTCTCATTAGCTCGAGAGAGACTTGATTTATGATTGAATCATAAACAAATTATTTATTAGAGAATCATTGGTATTTGAGGTGAAAGATGTAATTATAAGGATAAAAAAGACTTTTGATCAAACTGTAATTATGCACAACTCTCGTGAATAATTGACTTGTTTGTTATGATTATGTCAATGAACATAACTTGTTCTATAGTGCTATAGTGCATAAGAGTGCAACTCTAAAACTATAGTACAATTCCATATAGTTAACGAATGAAAATTGATTAATTAAAAAGTTTAATCAATTAAAATTGTATCATTGGAGGTTATAATCGGTTGATCTATAAGGTTTATTAGCTCATAGTAATACTACACGTTCAATTTATTTGATTTTTTTTTTAATTATCCAATTAATATTTAATATATTAAATGTAAAGGATAAAATAAGTTTAATTTGAAAGGTTGAAATTAATATTTAATATATTAATATATCAAAGAAATAAAATAAATAAATTTAATTTAAAGGGTTCAGATTAATAATTAATATATTAGATATGTTAAATATAAATCAAAAAATATAAATTTGAAGTCTTTAAATATATATCTAATATATTAGATATATTAAAAGAGAAAAATATACTTATTCTATTTGATACATTAAATATTAGAACAATTGATGTATGTATTTAATGTGGTTCAAATTAGTTAAATAGAAACCTAAATTTAGCACATAATGACCTTCAATTTATAGATCAATACGAGTCCTTCAAGTATATTTTTTTCTCACTTACATGCATTCGAGAAATATTTATAAGAGGTCACCCAACATAAAATTGCTCAAATTAAAGTACACATAATCATAGAGTTCCTATGATTGAACCACTAAAAAGGAAGATAGACCTTGTTTGTATTTGTATAGGCAGTGACTTCAATTTTAGTCTTTCTTAATCATCATATCTTCAATTTTAGTCTTTCTTAATCATCATATCTTCAGTATCACTCTTACTTGAACACGATCCTGGTTCTTTCATGTACCCTCTTTACTCAAGTGTCACAAAATCAGTCTACCAGAGAATTAAAATTCAAAAGAATGTAGGTGAGTTGGCTTGGATGACGTGAGCAGTTCAATTGAATCGATCATTTCATCATCTTCAACCTTTACACTAAGGAAAGATGCTTAACCCCGTGGCTTTCTTGCTCTGCAACTCACCTTTTATAGCCTTGTACAATGGTTATTTCTCTTTGATTCTTTCTACAAACTTGTATAGAACGTTGCAAGGAAGGTCTAGAGATTAATTTCGTGGCCTAGGTGCATTGTGGACGTAGATAATTGTCAAAGAAGACTCTCTAGAAACCAACTTCTTTGGCGGAGCTAACCCAAAATCCTCATTTCCTTCCCTTCAAGATGATGGAATAGGCCAAGTGAGTTGTGTGTGGTAATCCAATTTATGGGTCGGAGGCAACAGGTTTTGGGTGAAACTTCCCACAAAATTACGCTTAATTAGGTAGAGCGTCCTAGGCCTCTTTAGTTCTCAATTCTTTTATGAAAAAATTCTCTTTTATCACTGAAAAAAGACCTATCATTTAAATAAAAAAACATAAAATCTATGTAAATAAATATAACTTTTCTATGCAAGTTTCACCGTCTTTGATGCGATTTTGTCGTGAACTATTTAGAGACGTCTTGCCTCGACCTAAAATAAAAGAATAACACAATGCTGGAGTATTTTAAGAAATACTCGGTAAGTGACTCCACTATTGGGGTTAGGAAATGCACACACGCACGCAATATGAATGAGACCTATAATTTAAAACCATATTCTCTTATGCAGCTTTCCAATTAGAATCATCGAATGTGTATTTATTACTCTACACACGAACGGTACATGCGAATATGGACCTACTAGTCGATTTGCACACTCTATGGGCCTCGTGCTGTCAGACTAGCGTCTCTAGTGATGTTATCGGTCACTCGAAAGGAATAGCGACTGTCGTAGCATCATGTTAAACACGACGATCCTTTTCCTTTTCATAACGTACACATTCGTACTAATCATAAGGAGAATATTCTAATGCATGAGAAAATACATTTATGCATGAAATCCAACATTTCTCATAGTAAATAAATCATATAAGACAACCCCTTTGCTCAATTTCATTTCATTTAATAGCATAACATTTAAAACACGTCCATGGGTTGTACATCACAAATCTTCTTATCTCAAAACAATTCCTCATACGCCATACATGTCATAGCATATCATGACACTTCATAATTTATCTTTAATTCTTCAAGGCATGTATGACATCCATTTGTATTTTAATGTTACTAAGCATATGTGGATATATCATATAACAAACAATATCATATCATTACATGTCATATTGTACAACACATCTTGTCATACCACATATCATGTTATACATCATATCATATCATAAACACAATACACATATCACACATATGATACATGCGACGCCATTAGGCACGTGTCATCATGAATGACACAACTCCTCCAACCATATCGATAGTAACACCACTTACTTAGTTGGTCTAGGCCGAAGCTACTCCGACCCCTTGATGCTAGTTTAAGGCTGTTCTCTGAAATTTAATTCTACTTAAGGAGTCCCACTATCATACCATAAATATTCTCTAAGTCTCTATAGGTTACCATTCACCATGCTTCACTTGTCGTCGCATATGAAATTGGGTTTCTCTATTTTGCCGACTACGTAAATCCATAGAGGGTTTCGTGGTGGTATGACTCTCTGTATTCTCGTCTATTCTCATATGGAAGGGCATGCAGTTGTATTGGGTGTCGAGGGCATATGGGTGTCACAATATCTCACGCTCAAATGTGTGAATAAATATGAAAATATTATTACTCAGATAGGGTAATAGAGGGACAATTGAAATAATAAACTACTCTTTTGTGGCTTGTGTTTGACCCAGGGATCCTATTTAAACACAAATAAATCCTATAAATAGCTCTTACAAAAACTCTACCGAAATAAATTAATAATAAACTATTCCTCCTAATAAGAAGATAATGGCTTAACAACTTACTAATTCCATCTAAAATAAGTTGCACTAATTTTGACAGCCTCCTTAGTGCAAGCTTATTTCTTAATAACTCCGAGACACCTACAAAAAGCTTCAAACTTCACTTTGGTCCCCTATTAACAGCTTGCCTTCATGTTTGTTCTTTAGCAACTTCTCTTTTTCTCTTTCCTTTTGCCTACGCTTTTTCTTCTTCCTAGCGACAGTCGTTTCTGTGCTATCTTCTTCAGCTTTCTTTTCAACTTTCTTTTCAACTGATGCATCAGGAGGAGTTACAAGGTTAGGTGGGTTCTCAACTTCGGCCTCTTGTGAAGAAAGAGGAGGGTCTGCTTATTTTGATATAGTAAGCCACTCTCCTAGCTCAGCAAGAATCTTATCCAAATCATCTTCTTCTTGAGTTGTCCTTCCACTCTTCTTCTCTTTCTTTTTATTTTTGGAAGTTTCTACCAACCTTTTACCTTTATCTCTAAAATTTTGAGTCAATGCCCGGTAGTTTTTGTTGTCTCTCCATCTGATATTTCTTTTTCTACCTCTTTATCTGATACATCAAAATTCCTAGTCTTCACTTCTTGATCGAGGTCCTTGCTTTCCTTGCACTCGTCATCCAACTGAACTAAAGATTCTAACCAGTTTTTGTCATCCATCTCATTACCTTGTTCTCTTTCACCAACCAAACTGTCTTCCAATTTGTCACCTTCGTCAGCCACAACATCACGTTCATGATGGTGTTAATATAACACATGCGGAAGCAATTTGGATCTTAGGCACTTTTCGAACATCAATTATTGTAAATAACTAGCATGTTCATAAGTATTAAAACTTAATAAGTTTAAATACTAACCTTTTGTAGTTCAAACTCCTTTTGCCTCACGAACCGGTTTCGAACCACCACTAATGTCTTCTCCACTATCCTCCGGCCTTAGAACGGGATTGTGGAATCCGATGAGTGACTAAAGCTTGGGAGGGATTTTGTATATGTGAAAGAGAGTGTTTGTCTCAAGGTGTTTTTTCATCAAGATGAAGAAGAAGAATTTTCTCCAAGTATCATGATCACTCTATTTAAAGAGTCAAGTTTGCATGTTCATGCAAACTTGAGATCACCAAATTTTGACACTTAAAATTCCACTCGAATGTTTGGGATTATGTGGCAAGCATGCATGTTTGAGTTAACCAAATTTTGACACTCAAAATTCCACTCAAACTTGTGGGGTTTATTTGGCAAACATGCAAGTTTGGTTAAACCAAATTTTGACACCTCAAAATTCCACTAACATGGATTTTTCCATGAGATGAAAGTCAACATTTTGACTTTCTTCATTTTAATTCAACAATTAATTTGAATAATGAATTTCAAATTAAAGTAACATTAAATGATTAATTAAACTATTTAATTAATATTTAATATTAATTCAAATGCCAATCCCAATCAATTCCGACACATAATTGATTAAGATATTTAAATCTTATTTAAATATCTCAGATTCTCTCTTTTCGTTTAATTCGTAAATAAAACAAAATTGCGGTTAAATATATCGTATATATGTAACGCATATTCCCTAATTTGAATTCGAACACTTCGAACTCACTCGTCACATTGTTCTATGGTTTAGTCCGATATGAGCTAGCAGAGGGACCTAATGGACCTATAGATCATGGGCTCCAACGATCCAAGATTAACCGATTAAACTCATTAACCTGGTTAACCAACATTCGTTAACTACTAGGACACTCCACTATAGCCTAGTAGTTGCACTCCCCTCACTATAGATATATTTCTGTCCATCTGATATAACCATGATTAGTAAGTCGATCCTTCACAGGTTGTTCGTAACTAGAGCTGGGTCAATTTACCGTTTTACCCCTGAAGTTACTTCTTGTTCCTTATGTCTCACTGATCCTCTAATGAACAATTGGTTTATGGTCCAACCAGTAAACCGAATCCCTCTCAGGCCAATGAGAGGGTGGGGCCCCTTGTTCAAGACTTGGAGTCAGTGCTTAAGGGAACTACCTTTCTTCTATCCCTAAAAGTGGGTAGGAGTGAATTCCGTCTTGCACCCCACGTCCCCAGCCATTCACCCAGTCTTACCCCTGAAATGGGAGGCCTGTTGAGTCGGCGAACTAGAGCCACTCTCACCCATGCAAATCTAAGGATAATTCCGAATAAACAGGAGTTCATGGTTAGCTCAGGATTAAAACCGAGTTACCTAGGTTATCGAATGAAAAGAAAATCAGTCTCAACAGTAAACGACTTTATAAAGTGAGAGTGGTTTTCTTCATGGTCCGATCTTATGCAATACTCATTGCATAGGACGCCCCCACTCACATGTTTCCACATGCACAATTTAGTGATCACATTGTTTATATCATATACAAAAGTGGGCCGCATCCATAGTGTCCCCAGAATAAGGTACTCAGCCTTATCCTTATACTATAGATCATTTTGACTATATACTTGAACTTGATCCACTCTTATGTCTCTACATATAGTTCAAGTAATCATACTATAGCCAGAGTGTTCTTAGTTTATTGGATTTAGATTAATGATCGTAAAGTTCACTTTATTCAATAACAATTTTTTACTAAATAAACATCAATAATAACTTTATTGAAAATAGAATATATCTTTGTTTACAAACTATGAGTTTTAGGACATAAAACCCAACAGTTCATCCTTAGTACAATTCTCCAAATCAATCTTATCCCAACTTTCTGATAAACCAGCATCATCACTGCAAGCTTCTCTCTCTTTAGCCACATTAAAGCTCTTGTCCAACAACTCAGCCTCTACTACAACACCGCCTTTCTGAACTTGGTCGAGATTCTCACTTTCAACCTCCCTTTGACCATTATCAGATTCCGAATGCTTTTTTTCTACTAATTTATCTTCACTCTCAAGAAACGATTCAGCTTCACATCCAGTTTTCGATTTCGGATTTGGTTCGAGTTCAAGATTCGGTTCAAGTTCAGATGCAAGCGCAGTTTCAGGCTCTAGGGAAGGACAATTTACAATCCTCGGACTCTTTGAGTCCCATCCACCAGAATGGGTCAAAAAACACTCGCCATCTACAGTTCTTAATTCAGAGGATTGATAGTCTAGAAACTCACCTTCATTGGGGGACTGCTTGCATGAAACCGTAGAGCTCCCGGATCCTAGAGAGAATGCAAAGCTACAAACATGAACAGTAGCGCCCCTAGAAGCTTCCCGGTCAGCCTGCAAGTCTAACAAATTGGTAGTTTGATCGAAAACTTCAGAGATGAGGAAATCATCAGCCTCAAAGGCGTCAAGATCGTCAAAGGTTAGTTCGACATATCTTCATTTTCGTCAAATGGCAAATCCAAGGCCGTGAAATAAACAGAAGGGTCACCAGTGGCAGCAGAATTGGCATCGGAGAAAAAAAGAGAGTCCACTGTAGAGACATCATCTTGATATACGACTAAAGTCACGTTTGTTGGCTGATCAAGAACCTCAGTGGTTAAGCAGTATTCCCAAATTGGATATGAAGAACTTTCATGTACAACATTTGCTTCGGATTCTTGCATTTTGACTCAGCAATTTGGCTTAATATGGCCTAGGTTTCCGCAACGATCACACACCACTTTCGCCTGATAATCTCGTTTAAAGTGGCATGGTTTTCCACACCTGTAACAAGCTTTAAATGGCTTCTTTAACGACTCCTCACTTCTGAATTGATTCTCATTGCTAGATGAAAGCTTTGGATGAAAATTCTCTCTCCTTTGATCTTTGACATACAACACATCTTCTGACTTTCGGGAAAACTCGTTGCTGCTAGGCATTTGCTTAATCAAGGCTTCCTGATTGGAAAGAAGATTCTCCCGTTCAATTACTGTAGGCTGATTTGCCCACCCTTGTATTGAGGAAACAAAGGGCATAAACTCTTTCCGTAATCCACGAATAAGATAACCCCGTAATCGAGCCTCACTCACTGGTTCCTCAGCATCTAATTCTGAAATTTCAGAGCACAGATTTTTCACTTTCAAAAAATATTCTTCAACAGAAAAATTACCTTGAGTTACCATAGCTAGTTCATTGTCTAAAAATTGCAGTCGAGCGGTATTTTTCTTAGTGAACAACTTTTGAAGTGTATCCCATACTTACTTTGGTGACTTTAAATCACGAACATGATCAATATACTTCTTGCTAATCAAAGTTCGCAAGGTAAATAAGGCTTTTCCGCATTGATCTTCCATTGTTGACGTAATTTTGCATTCTATGGAGTATCGGCTGGAATTTCTGTGTCATCACCTTCAATTAAATCCCACAAATCTTGCCCTTGTAGATAAGCTTTCATGCATAACTTCCAATAACTATAGTTATTGCCAACCAACTTTTCCATAGCTATACCCATAGAAGCACTTCCATCATTCATCTCGTTGAGTAATAATATCAAACCGTACCAACTTGCCTCTGATACCAACTGTCACAATATCTCATGCTCAAAGGTGTGAATAAATATGAAACTATTATTACTTAAAGAGGGTAACACAGGGATAATTGAAATAATAAACTGCTCTTCTGTGGCTTGTGTTTTACTGAGAGTAGGACTTCTATTTAAACACAAATAAATCCTATAAATAGCTCTTACAAAAACTCTATTAAATTAACTAATAATAAATTATTCCTCCTAATAAGGATAATGGCTTAACAACTTACTAATTCCATCTAAAATAAGTTGCACTAATTTTGACAATGGGGAGCGTGGTGGTAGGTGTTAGGATCGCACAACAACACACACACTCGATCTAGATGAACACAAAGAAATAGGAGAGAGAAAATGCAAGGAGAACTCTAGCTAAAGGATTTATATTGATGACTTCAAGTATGTACAGTAAGAGAGAACATAGAGAATACAAAAAGTACATTTTCAAAGCTCTACCAGACGGGATATATATATAGTTCAGTTTACTATATATAGCTTTACTAGATTTAACCATCTACTATATATAGCTATTTACTATATATAGCTTTACCAGATTTAACTATCTATTATATATAGCTATCTACTATATACAGTTATTTACCATATATAGCTTTACCAAATATAGCTTTACTAGATATAACCGTTGACCAAGCTATAAATAAGCAGCAGGCTCCCTAACCTAACAATTCTCCCCCTTTGAGACTGATCCAGTCAACCAAGAATTTCATTCTTAAACGATCATGAATATCTTCACTGCACCATACCAATTGAGGTTTTGCACAATCTCAATATTCCAACATCAACACATTTTGTCCACATGTTTGCTGGATTCTTTGCACCCTCTATCTTCTCAAAACACATCACCATCTTCCACTAACCTGCAAGTGAAACTGTATTTTATCTTGAAATGATAGGTCGAGTTCCTCACCAACTGTATGACACTCTGATTATCTCTATAAAGAATCTTTTCGTACTGCTTCTTACCCAATTCTTCCAGATAGTCAATCATCCATATCGTCTTCTTTCCAGCTTCAGCTATTGCCACGTACTCAGCCTCAGTACAACGTATTTTTGAAGCCTAGACGTCCCATCATCCATGGCTTGCTCCCACTTGGTTGTATCATCCAACTGTAAGGCCTCCTCAAAGGGTTGTGGTTCCCTTTCATCAGCAACAGATAGTGTAATGAAGGTACATATATATCTGGTACTCTGATAGTGCTGGATGATCTTCTCAACACCAGTTCAGGTGTCACTTGCTCCACTGCTGATTCTTCTGCAGTAGTTTTAGGAGTTTCATGAGTATCTGCTACAACATCACTAGGTGAGTTTTCTTGCAACTTAAGCTCAACTCCCACTTGCTTCGTTGTCTTGGAACCTTGCTCCACATCTAGTTCCACAGCAGTAGTCTCAGGAGTTTCATGAGTATCTGCTACAACATCACTAAGTGAGTTTTCCTGTAACTCAAGCTCAACTCTCACTTGCTTCGTTGTCTTGGAACTATGCTCCACATCTGGTTCCTCAGCAGTAGTCTCAGGAGTTTCATAAGTATCTGCTACAACATCACTAAGTGAGTTTTCCTGCAACTCAAGCTCAACTCCCACTTGCTTCGTGGTCTTAGAACCTTGCTCCACATCTGGTTCCTCAGCAGTAGTCTCAGGAGTTTCATGAGTATCTGCTACAACATCACTAAGTGAGTTTTCCTGCAACTCAGGCTCAATTTCCACTTGCTTCGTTGTCTTGGAACTGTGTTCCACATCTAGTTCCTCAGCAGTAATCTCAGGAGTTTCATGAGTATCTACTACAACATCACTAAGTGAGTTTTCCTGCAACTCAAGCTCAACTCCCATTTGCTTCGTTGTCTTAGAACCATGCTCCACATCTGGTTCCATTTCCAACCGCACTTTCTTCATTTCTCTGGCAGTCCTTGTGAAGCTAACTCGTTTCTGCTTGCTCATAACGTAGTTCTCACAATGCCCACATCAACAGATTTTAGACCTTCTAAAACTCCTTTTGCAGCCAGCATCTTCATTCCTTTCACGCTCACATGTCCAAGTCTATTGTACCATAGACTTGAATTTGAAGCACTCTCAGCAATAGCAGCTATGTTCATACACCCTGCAGTGGTGTATAAGGCTCTAGATTTTGTGCCACGTGCTACTATCGTAGCACCCTTCATAATCTTCCACGAAATCTTTCCTAACTCTATTGCATAACCTGTGCTGTCAAACTGACCAATAGAGATCAGGTTCTTCTCTGACATCTTTTAATGTTCACTGATTTCCTGCCGGAGTTTTTATGCAGACATCCCATTTTTCTTTAATCACCAAATCTTTGTTGTTGGCAAGATACACCTTCTCGAAATTTTCAGACTTGAAATTCTGGAACAACTCTTTATTTGGAGTAGAATGAAAAGATGCACCTAAATCCAAAATCGAGGATTCAATCGAACTGTTCACGCTGAGGACTAGAGCATCCCCAATGTCTTCTGCTGAATTTATAGAATCATCATCATCTCCAGATTTGTGATTCTGCTTCCTCTTTGGTCTTGTACAACCTGTCCGAAAATGATCTTTTTCTCCACAATTTCAACATTTTACGTTTGGTCTATTTGGAGATTTTTCTCGGTTCTTTGATTTTGATCGCCCTTTGTTTGGGCCCTTCGGTTTACTTCTTCCCCGTTGGTCAAGACTGAGAGCACTACCAGATGAATTTCCAATTTCTTGTTTGTGAGTACTTTCGATGAGAACTACATCTCGAATTTCATCAAACTTCAGTTTATCAGATCCTCGGAAACCGCTGATTGCGGCAACAACAGTATCCCATGACTTGGGTAAAGATGATATCAAAATCAATGCTTTAATTTCATCTTTGAAATTAATTTCCACCGAACTCAGTTGACTTACGATCATATTGAATCATTTATATGATGCACAACAGATCCACCTTCAGACATCTGTAGATTGAACAATCTCCGCATCAAATACACCTTGTTCATAGCCGACGGTTTTTTGAACATATTCGACAGCGCCTTCATTAGATCTGACGTTGTCTTCTTCTTCATGATGTTAAACACCATGTTTCTGGATAGCGTCAACTGTATCATCCATAAGGCTTTTCAATCCTTGAGCTTCCACTGCTCCGTGGTCATGGTATCCGGCATCACAACCAACAGGGGTTCATGAAGATCTTTCTGGTACAGATAATCTTCAATCTGCATCTTCCAGCAACTGAAATTGAATCCATCGAACTTCTCAATTCCAATCTTTGAACTTTCCATCTTCACAGATCGTGGTGACTTCCGCCTAGCTCTGATACCAGTTGTTAGGATCGCACAACAACACACACACTTGATCTAGATGAACACAAAGAAATAGGAGAGAGAAAATGTAAGGAGAACTCTAGCTAAAGAATTTATATTGATTCAAGTATGTACAGTAAGAGAATATAGAGAATACAGAAATTACATTTTCAAAGCTACGGGATATATATATAGTTCAGTTTACTATATATAGCTTTACCAGATTTAACCATCTACTGTATATAACTATTTACCATATATAGCTTTGATATAGCTTTACCAAATATAGCTTTACCGGATATAACCGTTGACCAAGCTATACATAAGCAGCAAGCTCCATAAAGTAGGTTGTGGATTAATTTGCAAATTTGACTAAATTTTGGTTGAACTAATTTTACAATTAACAAAGTTTAGGGTCATTTTTCCAAAATTGCAACTTTAGAACTATTTTTGCAAATTTCCTCTTGAAAGCGAAACTCACTTTAAAATTTGGAGTCATGTGGTTTAATTTCTCAATTTTACTTTCTTAAGGCTATTTTTTTAAAAATACCCTTTTGAGTTAATTCCGCGAATTTACAAATTAAATGAGACTTCCTTTAAAAATTTGGAGTTCTTATGGCTTAACTTCCCAAATTTACTCCTGATTAGGTTATTTCCCAAAAAAAAAATACCCTTTTTGGGCTACTTTTCCAAATTTGCACTTTATCAAGTTCTTACTTAAACTTTTCCATACTCCCTCGAGCCGAGCAGAACATTATGCTTGAGCTTAAAATAATATTCTTTAGTTCGAATTAAATTGAACATTTTTCTTTACGTAAAATGCATGATTTTAACGGATTAGAATTTACGTAAGCTTTATAATACATTTAATATGGTATAGTCAGTGATTTAAATGTCAAGCTAATTTCATTAACTTTGTGCCTAAAGAAAAATAATACTCTTCCCGTTCATAAAAGAAGAAGAAAAAAAAAACTCATCTAGATGAAGGGTAGAATTCATGGGACAATTGTTTATTTTTTTATTTGTTTATGAGAGTTAAAATACAATTTTAGAAGCGACCTTCAATAAATGGTGAAAAAACGTTCATTCTCATTCAAAGAAACATAAATTCTCTCGAACAACATTCACTCTCTATCATAATATTATAAGGACATATTATTGTAGAGAAAAAACTGATTATAATCATTTAACTTTCTTATTTATTTTTATTCAATAAACCCATAGAACTTTTGTTCTAAAAGCTTAAACCGGTAACATATTACAAATATGCTTAACTGTATCCATGTCGGATTGGGGAATACTTTTGAAAATATTAGAGTCACAATCACTAAGCTTCAAAACGGCTTTGCAGCAAGTGCCAATAGCACCAAGTGGAACCGTGAGAGCTTCTACCACACACATTGCTCCTTCTGCAATAAAAGGAATGCAACCAATGATACTGAAATCAGCATCAAAGTCTGCTGTCACGAGGGTCTTGGTCGATGGTGAAAAAATGGCTAAGCAGACAAGGAATAAGGAATACAACTGCTAACTTCATTGTGGAAGACATTGCTGCTATTGTTTGTAGAAAAATACGACTGAAAAGGTCAAGATAACAAGAGAAGTATTGTCTTGTTTGTGTGAGAAAGTTGTGAACTATGGAGGTTCTTATATAGGAAAAGGAAAGGAGTTGGAGTTTTGGTGTCGTTTAATGCTACAGAAAACTACCAAATTTATGTTCACCTAACTTTGTTCTTTAGGGATGCCAACTCGAGTACAAGTCAATGGTAATGGCATATGACATCACCCCAAGTACTATTGAAATGAGATACAAGAGTTTTGGATAGAGATGGTGAAAAAACACAATGACTAGTAAAAATTGATCAATCTAACTCATCGAGTACAGTTTTGGGTGGATTATGAACTTATTTAGGTTGACTTGGATTCAAATAAATAAAAAATTTTATAGATTTACTTAGTTCATGAGTCTCTTAAAATTAAATTGGATTGAATAGAACCATTTCGAATTTGCTCTTAATTTTCAAATATATTTATTTCATTTTTATTTAATTATATAATTACTTTTTTATTATTTATTCTCAACTACCCATAAACATAATTTTTTTTAAGTATTTAAAATCTATTTTTAAAAATATATATTGAAATTGATTTACAATTTAAGATCGAAAGATAAATAAATATTTTAGTTCTGATTTTTAACGGAACAATTGAGTTCAATCTAAAAAAATCTCTTAACTCAACTCAATCTAATCTACCGACCCTCTTAGTTTGGAAAGTAATACATTTGTCTTTTTATGAGATATGATTTTAAATTTGGTAACGTATCTTTTATCAATTTAGATTTTATCACTATATATGAACATAGAAATACCAAATGTGTGTAAACTTTCCTTTTAAACTACTAAAGTAGTACTAAACAAAACATGGTTAGAAAATCATAGGAGGGAACCAATTTCTAAAATTATCTTTTTAACGTGACACTTGTGTAAACCAAGAATACATGAATGAACTGAGATCACATCCGAATGTAATATAATTTTTTTTATGCAAAAACATTTATTTAAACCATTTCATAAAACGATATCATGGTCTTATATGTTTAAATAGGAATCTTAAAAGTATTCAGCTTGTAAGAGGCTTACGTTCATAGTCAAAGTTTTATAGGTATTTATGGAGATAGACTGCAATTTGAGATCTTCAACATATTTTAAATTCAGAAAGTTATATTTGGTAAATCTATATTTGGTAAAGCTATATCCGTTATATATGTTAAATAATAGTAAGCTAAACCATATATATATGGGTAGAGCTTTGAAAAGTACGGTTCCTATCCTCTGTATTCTCTGTATTCTCTGTACATACTTGAAGTCATCAATGTAAATTCTTTAGCCAGAGTTCTCCTTGCATTTTCTCTATCTTGTTCTTTGTGTTCATCTAGATAGAGTGTGTGCGTTGTTGTGCGATCCCAACAGAAGTTTCATGGTAATATCTCTAATACTTGTACATGGATATATTTAAATAGTGCAATATGAACTAAATGTTGAAGTAATTTAGATTTTATAGCCATGTCAAGATATTTCAAAACATTACCATAGTTAAGGATTCATGATTCTGATTGAAACTTGATTCGTAAGTATCCCAAGTTTTACTTACATGTAAGGATATCCATTATGCTTATGTGATACTAGTTTTTAAAGGAGGCTTTCTGTAACGGCCCAAGCCCACTACTAGCAAATATTTTCTTCTTTTGATTTTTCCTTACGACCATCCCCTCAACCGATGAGTGTTAAGAATAAGAAATAACAATGAGGGATCTCACAATCTAATGTAAGTATCCAAATGTAACACCCCAGCCAAACAAGTACAACTTGCAC
The DNA here is from genome assembly GCA_018691285.1 of Cucurbita argyrosperma subsp. sororia. Taxonomy (NCBI): domain Eukaryota; kingdom Viridiplantae; phylum Streptophyta; class Magnoliopsida; order Cucurbitales; family Cucurbitaceae; genus Cucurbita; species Cucurbita argyrosperma. The sequence goes on along the minus strand of CM031890.1, from coordinate 10,938,264 downwards.
TTATTTATAACTAGCACCATCTTTACTTTTACGAGTTTCAAGATTTTATTAGAGGTCTTAGAGCGTGATTTTCAAATCGGTAGAGAAGGAAAAAAAATGTGCGAGACACATCAAGGAGCTTAGGAAAAGATTTATACAGTTATATTCAAGCTATGGTGAGCTCATCAAATGAAATTCTAGAAGACGTTGCATTGGAGACCTCCCTTATATGTTGTGCAAAGTTGAGCTTCAAGAAAGAGATGATTTAAATGCACTTTAAGTTGCATTTAATGAACTCCGCTGAATTTATGAAACTAGCCCAAGGATGACTAATAAGCATATTTCATTCATTGCACTATTTAATTATAGTTGAACTATTTGTTTGTCATATTTAAGCTAGTTTTAAATATAGGAGTTAAGGTTATATTGTAACCCACATAGGTTACCATATTCCACCATTGCTAGCCATTTAATACGAAGGTTATGGGCATTTATCATTTACTAGCCCATTTAATTTGAGAGTTATGTATCACATAGGTTAAGGTTGTAAAGACTATATAAACCCTTCTTTTCTTTGATTAGACATCAGATTTTGGAATTAAGAATAGAATTTCTTTTTTAGCTTTGTTGAAAGCTGAACTTTCTTTGCAAATTCTTGTGTTTAGAACTTGCATGCTAGAGATTCAAGTGGTATTGATCAAACTTCTTGTGGAGTGATTCGAATCACGAGTTTAAAAATAAGTTTTCTTTACTCTTGATCTTGATCATCAAGGTAATTCGTTCCATACTTTCCCTTGGGTTGATTTCCATATCACCTTAGGCCACTGGTTCGAATCCGGTGTGTACTTGTGAGAGAGTGTTGAGAGGTCTTTCGTATTTCCATAACTTATTTTTTGCAGCAAAGTTTCACAAATAGATTTGAGGACAAATCCTCATGAAGAAGTGGAGAATGATATGAACCAAGAGACATTAATTATACAATATGCTTCAATGAAGATGTGAAGAAAATATTGTTGAAATTATCAAAAAATATTTCAATTCCTGCCACATTGGAGAAGAATGAAGTTTCATGTTATAAATTTTGGGTGGATTACAATTTAGAATTATTGTATTACATTAATGAATTTTAAGATTTTTTATTTACTTTAGATTACAATTACATAACTGTTAATTATAGCCATTAAGTATGAATGTTACAACTCTTGTAATGCCTCTAATAGTTTCATTTTGAGGCTATATAAAGCCATGTACGTTGTATTTGTAGGGAGACTTGAAGATATAGTAAAAGGATCATTTGTGCTTTTTTTTAGCCAATGGCTAAGTTAATTTGCAATTCTATGTAGTTTAGGTTGCATGTAGAATCATTCAAGCTCGACATGATCAACCTTGCTTGTGGAGTGATTCAAATCTCAATCAAGTGTTCTGTCCTTGAGATATTTGATCAACAAGAATCATTCAAGCTCGACATGATCGATCTTGCTTGTGGAGTGATTCGAATCTCAATCAAGTGCTCTTGCCTTGAGATATTTGATCAACAAGAATCATTCAAGCTAGACATGATCGATCTTGCTTGTGGAGTGATTCGAATCTCAAATAAGTGTTCTTGCCTTAAGATATTCGATCAACAAGGTAATCCGAATCTTACTCCCTTGTAGTGATTTCCATTTCATATCATTTGGTATCAGAGCTTTAGGCTCAAGATCGGATATATGCTTCATTGCGCTTATCTTTAAAAAAAAAAAAAAATCTCATTTTGTGTAGAATGTTCATATTTTATCACAAAAATATATAACAAAAAAAAAATACATTTCTTATGTTCTTTAAAGTGTTAGATCTGGATCTTATTAATACTTTGTTCTTCTTTCTAAATCAATTTTCTTGTTGGTAAATTGATTAGATTTTGCCAATTAAAAAAAAAAAAAAACCATTGGAAGAAAGAAAGCTTATTGATGTTATATGTCTTTCTTTTTTCCTCTTGATTATTATATGTAACTCTCATATGTTACTACGTCTAAATTAATCCTTAATCATTTTCTTTCTTTAATTCGTTTCTTTGTCGTTATTCAGATTGCTCCTTTAATACCCTTGTTTATGTATTGAGTGTGTTGTCTATTCACTTTGAATTGCACTTAGCTCTATAACATAGCTTGTCTCACATCCCAATTTATTTTTTGGAGTGTGATTTGTGTGTGCTCAATTGTGAGGGTGAGTTTGTAAGAGAGCGATACATTGATTCGAGTGTTGAGTGCTAAATACGAGTGAACTACATTTACGAGTGAATACACGTGAGGGAGTGCTTGTGAGGTCCTTTTTTCTTTTTTTTTTCTTTTTTCTTTTAACTTTTTTTTGTCGCATGGAAAATCGGACGATAATCCTAACATTACTGATGCACAATTGAGAGAAGCACAACAACGAACCATGAAAAGACTAATTCGAGGAATAGAGAGTTGACCGATCGAATAGGAAGATTGGAGATTCAAAATCAAGCTCGACAGAGGATTCCACTACCTACGCCCTCGACCGATAAATATGAGGGCGACAATTCTGATCACCACGAGGATAATCCACATGCGGTTGGTCGTGGCTTGATGCAAGGGAGAGACGATGGAAGAAGGTATCATAATTTACAACAACATGTTCCTTATGATGATAGAATTGATCAACGTGGGGACCATAAAATTAAAACTTCCCAAGTTTTATGGCAAAACCAATCCAGAGGAGTACCTTGAATGGGAGAAAACGGTGGAGTCGGTGTTCAACTGTCATAATTTCAGTGATGAAAAGAAGGTACTGTTATGCATTGCTCAATTCAAACAATATGCTCAAATTTGGTGGGATAAATTGATGTCAAGTAGGAGAAGAAACCTTGAAGCACCAATTGATTTATGGTACGAGTTCAAAGAGCCCATAAGGAAGCGTTTTGTTCCACAATATTTTCAACGGGACATGGCGCAAAAGCTTCAAGCATTGAAACAAGGATGCAAATCTGTGGAGGATTATTACAAAGAGATGGATACATTGATGGATCGAGTTGATCTCGATAAGGACATGGAGGCTCTCATGGTGCGGTTTCTTAATGGATTAAACACAGAGGTCGCAGACAAGACTGATTTACAGCCTTATTCTGATATCGAGGAGTTGTTGCACATTGCAATTAAGATCGAGAGGCAAATTCAACGAAGGTCTCAACGGTATTCTTCTAAAACTTTTTCCAATTCTACTTCTACATGGAAAAATGATAGTAAGAACATTGATTATAAGCATAGAAATCAAGACATTAATGAGAAGCCTCAAGCTAAATTTGAGAAAGGTGAGAGTTCTAGAGAAGGAAAAGAAAAGGTAGAAAAGTATGTTAGAAATAGGGATTTAAAGTGTTGGAGATGTCAAGGGGTAGGACACTATAGTAGAGATTGCCCAAATGCACGAATTATGACCATCAAGGAGGGAGAAATTGTTACGGATGAAGAGGCACATGACGACATAAATGAAGAAACTGATGAGAGTGAGGAGTTTAGTGAAGAGGACCCTACACATATATCTTTGGTTACTCGACGAGCTCTAAACACCCACATTAAGGAGAACATTATGGCAGATGCTTTATCACGAAGGTATGTCCTCCTCTACTTTGAATGCTAGGTTGTTGGGTTTTGAACACATAAAGGATTTGTATCAACATGACATGTTCTTTGCTCCTTTTGTTGAATCTTGTGAAAAAGGACTCATTGTTGATAATTACTTGTTTTTAGATGGATTTTTGTTCCGAAAAGGCAAACTTTGCATACCATCTTGTTCCATACGCGAGCTACTTGTGAGGGAAGCTCATGGAGGTGGTTTAATGGCACACCATGGAGTTTCTAAAACTTATGATATGCTCTCTGAACATTTTTTTTGGCCTAAAATGAGACATGATGTTCATAAAGTTTGTGCTCGTTGCATAGCATGTAAACAAGCTAAGTCTAGCCTTCAACCACATGGTTTATACTCCACATTACCGGTTCCTAATGATCCTTGGATTGATATATCAATGGATTTTGTTTTAGGTTTACCTAGGTCTAGGAAAGGTTATGATAGTATTTTTGTTGTGGTTGATCGATTTAGTAAAATGGCTCATTTTATTCCTTGTCACAAAACTGATGATGCAAAACATATTGATGACTTGTTCTTTAGGGAAGTTGTACGATTGCATGGCATTCCTAAAAGCATCGTTAGTGATCGTGATGTAAAATTTGTAAGCCACTTTTGGCGTGTTTTATGGGGTAAGTTAGGAACTAAGCTAGTACATTCAACTACTTGTCATCCGTTCAAACGGATGGACAAACTGAAGTTGTTAACAGAACCATGACTGCTATGCTTAGGGCTATTATTGATAAGAATCTTAAGACTGGCTAGGATTATTTGCCATTTATAGAATTTGCATATAATAGGGTTGTTCATAACACTACTGAATGCGAACCTTTTGAAATTGTTTACGGCTTTAATCCTTTAACCCCCATTGACTTGTTACCCATACCTTCAAAAGAGTTTGTAAATTTTGATGCAAATGCCAAGGTTGAGTTTTTTCCTAAACTGCACAAGCAAGTGAAAGAACAAATTGAGAAACAAAATTCCAAGGTTGCCACCGGAATTAATAAAGGACGTAAGATTGTCATCTTCAAGTCAGGAGATTGGATGTGGGTGCATTTCCGAAAAGAAATATTTCCTACTCAAAGAAAACCTAAGCTTTTACCACGAGGAGATGGACCTTTTCAAGTGCTTGAGTGTATCAACGACAATGCTTATAAAATTGATTTACCAGGTAAGTACGGTGTTAGTGCAACTTTTAATGTTGTTGATTTGAGTCCTTTTGATGTAGGTGATGGCTTGGATTCGAGGACGAATCCTTCTCAAGAGGAGGAGAATGATATGAACCACGAACAAAGAATTTCCATACCTCAAGGTCCAATTACAAGGACGAGAGCCAAGAAGCTACAACAAACCTTATACAGTTATATTCAAGCTATGGTGAACTCATCAAAGGAAATTCTAGAAGACGTTGCGTTGGAGACCTCCCTTATATGTTGTGCAAAGTTGAGCTTCAAGAAAGAGATGAATTAAATGCACTTTAAGTTGCATTTAATGAACTCCGCTGAATTTATGAAACTAGCCCAAGGATGACTAATAAACACATTTCATTCATTGCACTATTTAATTATAGTTGAACTATTTATTTATCATATTTAAGCTAGTTTTAAATATAGGAGTTAAGGTTATATTATAACCCACATTACCATATTCCACCATTACTAGTCATTTTAATACGAAGGTTATGGGCATTTCTCATTTACTAGCTCATTTAATTTGGGAGTTATGTATCACATAGGTTAAAGTTGTAAAGGCTATATAAAGCCTTATTTTCTTTTATTAGACATCAGATTTTGGAATTAAGAATAGAAGTTCTATTTTAGCTTTGTTGAGAGCTAAACTTTCTTTGCAAATTCTTGTGTTTAGAACTTGTATGATGGAGTCATTCAAGTGGTATTGATCAAACCTCTTGTGGAGTGATTCGAATCACGAGTTTAGAAACGAGTTTTCTTTACTCTTGATCTTGATCATCAAGGTAATTCGTTCCATACTTTCTCTTTGGTTGATTTCCATATCACCTTAGGTCACTGGTTCGAATCCGGTAGGTCGGATTTTTGTTTTCATATTTTTTATATTATCGACCATCTGAGTTATTACTTGCACATGAATAGAATAATTAAATGTATAAGCAATTAGGCCATTCTCCGACCTGCACATGAAAAGAATAATTAAATGTATGTAGCAATTAGGTCATTCTTCAACTTTAGTTTAGTTGGTAGAGCAGAGGACTATAGTGGGTCCATAGACTCTTAGTAAATTGGTCGATCCGATTTTTGTTTTAATCTTTTTTATATTATCGACCATCTGAGTTATTACTTGTACATGAATAGAATAATTAAATGTATGAAGCAATTATGCCATTCACTGACCTTAGCTCAGTTGGTAGATCGGAGGACTGTAGTGGGTTAATAGACTATTAGGAAATCGTTAAGTCACTGGTTCGAATCTGGTAGGTTTTTACTTGCACGTGAAAAGAAGAATTAAATTTATGAAGCAATTATGTCATTCACCTACCTTAGCTTTGTTGGTAGAGCGGAAGACTATAGTGGGTCAGTAGACTCTTAGTAAAACGTTAGGTCATTGGTTTGAATCCGGTTTGAATCCATTACTTGCACATGAAAATAATAATTATGTGATTCACTGACCTTAGCTCAATTGGTAGAGCGGAGGATTGTGGTGGGTCAATAGAATTTTACTAAATCCTTAGGTTAGGTCGAGTTTTTGTTTTAATCTTTTTTATATTATCGACCTGAATCTTTTTTATATTATCGACCTGAATCTTTTTTATATTATCGACCTGAGTTATTACTTGCACATGAAAAAAATAGTTAAATGTATATGCAATTATGTAATTCTTCGACCTTAACTCAATTGGTAGAGCGAAGGACTGTACTAGGTCAATAGGCTCTTAGTAAATCCTCAGGTCACTAGTTGGATTTTATTTTTAATCTTTTTTATATTATCGGTCATTTGAGTTATTACTTGCACATGAAAAGAATAATTAAATGTATGAATCAATTATGCCATTCATTTACACTCAGTTGGTAGATCAGAGGACTGTAGTGGGTCGCTAGAATCTTAGTAAATCCTTACGTCACTAGTTAAAATTCGGTAGGTTTTTTATATTATGGACCATTTGGGCTTTTACTTGCACATGAAAAACGATAGTGGTAGTTATTTAAGAACTTCAAGGAAAGCTTGAAAATCTAATCTGAGCCTACTAAAAATTCGTTGAGCAAGGCCAATCTCATTCGATTTCTACACCTCCAAGAAGTATTTCTATGGAAGACCACAAAGAGAAATAACCCCAAGAACGTGCTCAATTGAAAGACTTCAATTTCGAGTATAATTTAGGTGTAAGTGTCGAATTCCCTCTTACGATTCATGTCTCTTCAAATTAAGTATTCCTAAGCTTCAGAGGATTGAGTTGAGTAACATTGATGAAGAAATCGAGAGCTGAAACGTCCTAGAACGAGTTGCCCAATAAAAGAAAGTTTCGTATTTTCTAGTGAGTTGCAGACCAAGAAAGATTTCTGAAAATTAAGGTCCTACCCTCAAAGACATCTCTTCAAACCAATTCCTTTAGCTCGAGGAAAGAATAAGGAAGGGATTGTATAAAGCAATTGGGCCCTAAAAACCCCTATAACCGACTACCCAATAAGGATTCCTCTATTTCAAACTCCGGCGAGAAATCATATTTTGACGAACTTTAGAGGCAAATATCTTAGGCTATGATCCACGAAAAGATATGAAATCAAGCCTTAGCTCTTCCTTGTAACGTCATTTTAAGTTTCATGAAGAAATCAAGGGGAGAAATCTTGTGGATGGAGTAGTGGAGGGGTGGTTTCAGGCGCTGGCAACCACGGTCGCGAGCGACTTCTTCCTGTCCAGAGGAAGAAGATAATAACGTCGTCGGTTCAACTTAACCAACCTTGTCAAACCAGAATCTAACCCTCTCTTAGTTTTTCCCCATTCTAACCCTCAATAATTTTGAGGTAATTCAGATACCAGAAGCTCGAGAACGAAAGTCTGAATGTCGACAGTGATGTAATAAGTCATCTTAGACTTTTCTTAAGAAATACTCGTAGGAATCACTCAAATTTCTGTATGAACCTTACACTGCTACTCCTTTTTCTTGTAATTGTCCAACGCTCAAGAGATTAATTTTGAGTTCAGGTACCCAATACACATTACTAATAGTGTAACGAACCCCATACGAAGTTAATTTCACTCCACCCTTTCCAGTAACTTTCATACTATTATTTTCAAGCTTGACGGTGTGGAAAAAGGTCGTGTCCAAGCTTGGAAACATACCTTCATTTACACACATATGATTTGAGCAATCAGAATCTAAGAACCAAGCATCACTCCTTTTTGCTTCATGTCTTTCCATATGAACCATTAACAGCATTTCATCTTCTCTTCCCGCTCTACATAATTCAATTCCATACTCATCTTTGGACATTCATATTGAAAATGACCTAAGTCACGACACCTATAACATTCAAGAGTTGCTTTGTTGAAAATTGATCTTCCTCTTTCGCGTCCTCTACCCCTGTAAGTTCCTCTTCCTCTGTTACTTATTTCCGTTTGACCTTCAACTTTTAGAATTTGCTCCTCTCCATTAATGTTGGATATTCAAAAATTTTGTTCATACACCACTAATGAATTTTGTAATTCATCAATGGACATGTTATCACATACACCACTAATGAATTTTGTAATTCATCAACGGACATGTTATCACCGTATCTTTGGATTCTTCAATTGATACTACAACATAAGTAAATTTTTCAGTCAAAGTACATAGAATTTTTTCTACAATTTTCCTGACATATCTTCTTCATTACTTCTCATCTTGTTGGAAATTATCATCACTCTTGCAAAATAATTTTAGAGACAACTCTGCTCTGATACCAATTTCCATTTCCATTTCAATTTCAATTCCTGTCCATAAGGAATTAAAACAAGATCTTGATCCATATGCATCAAAGCATCAAACATCAAAGCATCAAAGGGAGAAGAAAGTTCACAGGCTTGAATGTCACGCAACTGTTGATTGAACTGAAGTTTTTCCATGCAGCAGCTAATAATGCCTGTTTCCTCCATTCTTAATACACAGCCATTAGTCAAAGCTAGAGTTCAAGAATTTCAGCAATTCATTTCTTCTGTTTTCCTCTGCTTCGTCTTCCTTCGATTTGTCAAGTTTCAACAAAATCTGAAAGGTAATCATAATAATGAAAACTAGAACTTTGTTACCAGACCTTCTAAGTGAGTGAGAAGTGCTTTTGGTCAAGGAAAAAGTGTTCTTAGCCATGTCAAAGGCACTCCAAAACATGTGCAAAAACAACTAAGAGATGGATCTGTCACCTTTTTGCCAGAGACAGCACTCCGCCGAGTACCATTATCCTTCTCCCGCGATAAAAACTGTTAAATTAGATGAAGAAACTGCAAAGTTAAGATAAGAGATGTCGAAAAAGAATGAATTGAAAATAAACAATGCTGTGAAGGGAACCTTGGAAAGCTGCACAGGGCTACTACTCTCTTCTGGCTGTTTCTATACTTCTCTTATGGTTCCTTGGAACAGCCCGATCATCATGACACGGACCCCAACTCCAATTCCAAAGAATCAATCAGTAAATGATCACAGAAACATCTCATATTATATCCAATTCAGAAACCACTCCAAAAACAAAACCAACTATAGATGCATTCTAAAGATTGCAGGACTAGAAACAATAAGATCATTTGGCAAATAGATCGATACTTTCAGCCTCAGTCTAAAGGGCTTGTCTTAGAATGGCTCAAATTTTTTGGCCTCAAAGCTTACGCCTTCTTTAGATTATAAGTGGTTTAGAACTTTTATACATGATGCTTGGAGTCTTTATGCCTCAAGTAATGATTAGAAAACTAATATTATCTTGATGCCCATTCTTAAAATATACAAAGGTACATGTCTTACACTATTGCGTTGGGATAAATCAGGCCTACCAAAGACTAAAAATACATTGAAGCAAAAATCTAAGACATTGGATGCATGTGTTAGAAGCTAGATCTCCAATCACAATATGTTCTGAAGTAATAAATCAAAAGGGTTCTGAAGTAATAAATCAAAAGGGTTCTGAAGTAATAATCAAAAGGATGTAAATACGAGTAAAAACAGTAAGATATTAAACTTGTTTCATGTATTTATGGATACATAAATTGGTGAGATATATGTACATTAGAGATCCATGTACTTGGTTAATAATTGAAAAGTCATGGGAGTTAGATTCATTTGATTGATACATGTATTAGATTATTCATATATCACTATAACGATAGTACAAGTATTAGGTAAATTCGTTATTTAGTATTTGGTATATGTATGGCATGGAGGATGTTCCAAAAAACCTATAAAAGATCATCTATGTAGAGATTTATTATCAACTTTGAAATAGAATACATCTGTTCTTCCAAATAGCAAAATTTTTGTCAACAAAATTGGTATCAAAGCTAAGTTAAATATGACTTCATCAAGTTAATTATGGTAAATAGAGTATCCAAATGGAAGCCTTGTTGGGATCTTTGGGAGCATGGGACGCGATGATGAATGGATTCAAGGAGGAGATGAAGAAGGAGAAGAAGGCACTATGCACAAGAAAGCTTAAGAGGTATTGGAGAAAGCCTTGCTAGCAGATTTTGAAGCCTTACAACGAAAAGGTTCGGAATCAATTTGTGATTACTTCTACTATATAAACTAGGGTAATAAATGAAGACATGGGGAGAAGGTAGAAGTACAATTTGTGGAGAAAATCCTGGAATCTTTACACTCAAAGTTGACTCTATTGTCGTGACAATTAAAGAATCTCATACTCTTGAGAAGATATCAGCGAAGGAGCCTCAAGGCTCTCTACAAGTTTATGAAGAGGTAAACGTGGTGGTCAAAAGGAAGAACGAGATGGTCACGATAACCACTCTAATGAACAAAGCAGCAACCATACCGATGATAGTAAAGGGAATGGTCGTGGAAGCTATGAGGTGCCTAGCCAAGGCCGCAGTCATGGACATGGTCGACAAGGACCCATCCACGACCAAACCTCAAGCACACGCCTCATTGCTCCTATGACTATTCCTTTTACTATCATCAATGTGATTGCTATTTCATAAATTAGATTACTTATTGCAACCACCTCGTCCTCCATTTTGACCACCAAGGCTACCCTTACTCGAGGTAGCCTCCTTTTGAGAAGCCATCCTTCTTTTGGGAAGAGTTGGCTAGCCATCCATCTTTTGGGAAGAGTTGGCTTGCAGTGCTTGCTCCATACGTCTTCTTTCTTCTTTCTCAAGCCTCTTTCTTCATAGACTTGTATAGAGTCTTGAAGCTCCTCTACTAATATTTCTTCAAGTTTATTAGATTCTTCAACTTCCACGACAATGTAGTCAAACCTTGAATGTAAAAATCTCATAATCTTCTCCACAACTCGTACTTCTTCTACCTTCTCGTCATGTCTTCTCATTTCTTACACAATGGAGTTTACACAATGGAAGTAAACACATATTGATGTTGAATCTTCTTGATGTAGAGCCTCAAAATCTACGGGTAAATATTGCAAGCAGATTTTCTTCACTCTATCTAAACCATCAAAGTCTTTCTCCAGACCTCCCAAGCGTTCTCAGAAGATTTTACATGGACGATCAACTCAAACATGGCGTCATCTACTCTTTAGTGGATTGTGAATAACGCCTTCTTCTCCTTCTTCATCTCCTCCTCCTTGAACTCATACACCACTGTGTCCCATGCTCTCATAGATCCCAACAAGGCCTCCATTCTATTTACTATAATTGGTCCCATGCTCCAATAGATCCCGACCAGGCCTCTATTTAGATACTCTATTAACCATAATTTGTTTTGTTAAGGGGACACGAGTATGAATTGAACTAGATGAAGCCATAGTTAACTTGGCTCTAATACCAGTTTTATGGACAAATATTTACTATTTGGAGGAAGAGATGTATTTTATTTTAAAGTTGTCCTTATATAAGCCTTTTGAAATATCCTCCATAGTCATACATGTACCAAATATTAAATAACAAGTCTACATAATACATGTATTATCATTATGGTGATACATGAATAATCTAATACATGTATCAACCAAATGAATCTGACTCTCATGACTCTTCAATTATTAACTAAGTACATGGATCTTACATGTACATGCATCCCACAAATTCATGTATCCATAAATCTAATATACAAAGAGGTTATTTCCATGGCATTTCTCAATTCATCGAAATTACAACATTATCAGCAACAAAGGGGAAAATAGTACACAAGCACAATAGTGGTCTACCTCTTTAGCTTTATGCTTACGCCTTTCATGGTGATGTTTCTAACTTCGCTCCCTCTTCTTATCGATGCACAAATAATAACAATAACAAGGAGAAATCCACAAGTGAAACTACAAAGCCAAATAGAAGAAAAAAAAATGTTGTATAAAAACATCTACCGTTTTCGTTCTACCATTCTTCTTAAGCCGCTTTGAACGGCCAACCTCTTCAAGCTCACTTTGAGAAGAGCTATTGCTTCTGCATGTATATACAAGGGCTAGTAAGAATTATCTTGGGTACAAGGCAGGTGCTGTGCAAAAATAATTGACTGGAAAATAAGCAACACCACTCACTCAGACATGATCTTGAAAAGTATAAATTAAGAATCCCAGAAAATATGAAGCACGTCTTCTTCCGACCTCTCTCCCTTTTTCCTTCTCCTATCTGCAAACTCTCTTATTGCTGCTACTTCCAAAGCAATCAAAATGGAACAAACCACTTGAATGAGAAATTAATGATCTGGAACGCTTCATATCAAACAAGGCTATCTAAGACAAGGGATGCCCCTCGTTCCAGATCTAGAATAAATGAACGAAGTTGTTCCTCATTCTGATTTGGAACAAATGAACGAAGTTGTTCCTCATTCTGATTTGGAACAAATGAACCTGTTTAAAAACAGATCAAACTAGGCATCTGTCCAGATTGGATTATAACACATTCACCGCCCCATGTGGGAGAGAATTGAATGGGGATAACAGCTGCTGCGGTAATAGAAAATAGCCACCAGAGATTGAAGATTACAAAGTCTCTCCGCTGATGGGTTAAAGATGCAATCCCCCCAAGGGCTGCAGAACAAATTGATGGTAAGATCAGAGGAGGAGACACTGTCGACTGGTTTGGAAGAGGGGGGAAATTTTCAGGTCAACAATTCCGACGAGCCAATGGCTGACAGTGAAATCGGATCATTGGTGATCAGAGTACCGCATCGAAGCGGGTTGGAACTTAGAAAGGAGAAAGTAGAAGACCATAGCTTGAGAAGAAAGCGCCGAGGATTCTGACACCGATGATGAGCAGGCCAGAGAAAAGCAGAATGAAGACACTCAATAAAAGAATCATACTTAGCCAACACAACAACATACATCCATCCATTTAACCACCACATCAATTGTTTGTCAGCGAACGTCAGTCAAATTGGTTTACAACCATTTAGAACAAATCATTTGGAACAATCTTTCAAATTTCCGGATCAAATAGACACCAAACTCAAAAATGGAGACTATTTGCCCGAAGTTTAAATATAACAGAAGAACGCATTTTTGGTTTCCTTTTTAAAAGAGTACGAAATAATGAACCCTAAATTCTTCGCTCCCTAAACAGAAAATGCCATAAATTTCAAATTCATAACCAGGAGTTGAAGTTCTCATTCCAAGCAATTCTGATTGGCAACCTAATCATAACTAAGAGCACATAAATCACAAGACCTCCAGAATGACAAAAAAAGAACAGATTAGAAAAGACTCAACAGAGTTCCTCAAAGAGTATCAACTATCGCATAAAAACTCCCAGTTTGCTTCAAACTCTAATCAATAGCAACCGAACAACAACCAAGGTAAAAATAATATAATTTATGTAATAAAAAGATCAGAAACCACAGAGGAAAAGCATACTAAGAGAAAAATTGACACATTCAGGTTACCGGGAGTGATCGGAATCGGAGTCAGATGAAGAGAGAGAGTCGGAGGAGGAGCGGCGGTGCCTGCGACGGCATTTAGAATGAGAGAGAGACTTGTTGCGAATCCTAAGCGTGTCCCGATCTTTTTGACGGCGAATTCTCCGGCGATGGCGAACACGAGAAGAAGAAGACGATGAGTCGGAAGAGTAGGATGTTGCCAACGAAGACGAGGACGCCATTGGAGAGAGTGGGAGATTATGGTTTCGAAAAGGACCAAAGCTAGCCGCTAAGGAAAGGAACGGGGCACTTGTGGATTTGATAGTTGAGGTTTTTTTTTATCCCGTGCTTGATTTTGCAATCACCGACCTGATCATCACTTATTAGACCATCGCACCGCTCTAGCTCGGCTCTGTGTCGTGATGATCGAGTTGGGGTTAGCTCGGCCTTGTGTCGTGATGATTCGGGTTGGCTCGGCCTTGTGTCGTGATGATTCGGGTTGGCTCTGCCCTGTGTCGTGATGACCGGGTTGGCTCTGCCTTGTGTCGTGATGACCGGGTTGGCTCTGCCCTGTGTCGTGATGACCGGGTTGGCTCTGCCCTGTGTCGTGATGACCGGGTTGGCTCTGCCCTGTGTCGTGATGACCCTGCCCTGTGTCGTGATGACCGAGTTGGCTCGGCCCTGTGTCGTGATGACCGGGTTGGCTCGGCCCTGTGTCGTGATGACCGGGTTGGCTCGGCCCTGTGTCGTGATGACCGGGTTGGCTCGGCCCTGTGTCGTGATGACCGGGTTGGCTCGACCCTGTGTCGTGATGACCGGGCTGGCTCTGCCCTGTGTCGTGATGACCGGGCTGGCTCTGCCCTGTGTCGCTCTATCCCGTGTCGTGCCTGTGTCGCTCTAACCCGTGTCGTGATGACCGAGTTGGCTCTGCCCTGTGTCGCTCTACCCCGTGTCGTGATGACCGGGCTGGCTCTCGGGCTGGCTCTGCCTCGTGTCGCTCTACCCCGTGTCGTGATGACCGGGCTGGCTCTCGGGCTGGCTCTGCCTCGTGTCGCTCTACCCCGTGTCGTGATGACCGGGCTGGTTCGACCCTATCTCATGATGACCGGGCTGGTTCGGCCCTATGTCGTGATGACCGGGCTGGTTCGGCCCTATGTCGTGATGACCGAGCTGGCTCTGCCCTGTGTCGCTCTACCCCGTGTCGTGCCTGTGTCGCTCTAACCCGTGTCGTGATGACCGGGTTGGCTCTGCCCTGTGTCGCTCTACCCCGTGTCGTGATGACCGGGCTGGCTCTGCCTCGTGTCGCTCTACCCCGTGTCGTGATGACCGGGCTGGCTCTGCCTCGTGTCGCTCTACCCCGTGTCGTGATGATCGGGTCGGCTCTGTACCGTGTCGTGATGATCGGGTCGGCTCTGCCCCGTGTCGTGATGATCGGGTCGGCTCTGCCCCGTGTCGTGATGATCGGGTCGGCTCTGCCCCGTGTCGTGATGATCGGGTCGGCTCTGCCCCGTGTCGTGATGATCGGGTCGGCTCTGCCCCGTGTCGTGATGATCGGGTCGGCTCTGCCCCGTGTCGTGATGATCGGGTCAGCTCTGCCCCGTGTCGTGATGATCGGGTCAGCTCTGCCCCGTGTCGTGATGATCGGGTCAGCTCTGCCCCGTGTCGTGATGATCGGGTCGTTCCAAGAAACCACACAAGAAGTAACGGACGGATGAATGAAACCATAAGAGAAGTAATCGGCGAATAAAAACTAATTTATTAATAATAAAATGGGGAAAATGTCCTAATCCAAACTCTCACAAAATGGAAGAATTGCAAACAATTAACCATTTTATAAAAAATAAAAAAAATATATAAATAAAAAAAAAAAAAAAAAAAAAAAAAAAGACAACTCGTACGAACACACGGCTCTTACGGCCTTAAGCCTAGTTGCCGGCCGCCGGCCGCCATTTGAAAAGAATTAAAAAATATTGCTCACCAAAATCAATGAGCTACACCTCACTGTGTCCTCTCATTGTCAACCCCGGCGCGTACGGCGTTCCGGTGGCCTTTATCCATTTATCTCCCAATAAAAACCTACTCGCCGTGAAATCCACCGCATGCGCCGGCGTAAGAACCTTCACCCCCCTCCATTTCACCCTCTTCGACGTGTCCGACCCTGGCCCGTAGTTCCGAAACTCCGTGTAAAAGCATGTCTTCAACCCCCAGTCGCCGCTCCACGGTAGCCACCCGTCTGGATGAATCACGTTGTCGATGTATGATTCCATGATGATCGTTCTTGAATATTCCTTCCACGGTCTCCCGAGGAAGGATCGGAACTCATTTTTCACTGGGGCGAGGTCCGTGTCTGCCTTGAAGGTGCAGTTTTGGATGATTAGGGCGGAGGGTTGTCGGCGCTCCTTCCGGCCATGTGCTGTGACGATGTTTTGTTGATTTGAAAGCGGCTTGCGAATTAGGAAGATGCAGTTTTGGAAGACGACGGCTGCATCGCCGAAGATGAAGTCGATGGTGCCAGAGACGATGCAGTCTCTGTAGAATTGTCGCAAGGTGTGGACGTAGAGTGTGTCTTGGTAGCCATGCATCTCGCAGTTGAAGAATATGGCTTTGTCTGCTTGGACTCGCAATGCTACTGCTTGGTGCTTGTGTGGTCCTGCCGTGTTCACGAACCCTATGTCTCTTGCCAGGAAGTGCTCCGCTGTCACAGCTGCATGCAATTATTTGAACTAATATCAAGCATGCGAACACAGCGGCATGCAATTATTTGAACTAATATCAGGCATGCGGACACAGCGGCATGCAATTATTTGAACTACTATTAGGCATGCGGACACAGCGGCATGCAATTATTTGAACTAATATCAGGCATGCGGACACAGCGGCATGCAATTATTTGAACTAATATCAGGCATGCGGACACAGCAGCATGCAATTATTTGAACTAATATCAGGCATGCGGACACAGCGGCATGCAATTATTTGAACTACTATCAGGCATGCGGACACAGCGGCATGCAATTACTACTTGAACTAATATCAGGCATGCGGACACAGCGGCATGCAATTACTACTTGAACTAATATCAGGCATGCGGACACAGCGGCATGCAATTACTACTTGAACTAATATCAGGCATGCGGACACAGCGGCACGCAATTACTACTTGAACTAATATCAGGCATGCGGACACAGCGGCATGCAACTACTTGAACTAATATCAGGCATGCGGACACAGCGGCATGCAATTACTTGAACTAATACCAGGCATGCGGACACAGCGGCATGCAATTACTTGAACTAATACCAGGCATGCGGACACAGCGGCATGCAATTACTTGAACTAATACCAGGCATGCGGACACAGCGGCATGCAATTACTTGAACTAATAAAGTGAATCAATTATGTTATAGATCTCTTTAGGAGGAACAAATGACACATTTTGATAATGCGATGTTCAACCTAACTCGAGTCCATATCAGCAATGCAAGTTCATCCATAGGCAAGTTCATCCATAGACAACCTAACGGGTCAAGCAATGCAAGTTCATTCAAAGACAACCTAACTCGGGTCAAGCAATGCAAGTTCATCCAAAGACAACCTAACTCGGGTCAAGCAATGCAAGTTCATCCAAAGACAACCTAACTCGTATCAATATCAGCAATGCAAGTTCATCCAAAGATAAACCTAATTTTATAGAAGTATGACACAATCAAATACGATATTAGTATACTGACCAAAGGTTGCAGTTTTGAATGTGGTTATGCCATCGACGAAGTTCTTCTGGCCACTGATGATCGTCTTTTTCGGGCCATCGCCAATGAGCATCAAATGGGTGATAGATTTTTTAATGCTCACGTATTCCTTATACACTCCTTCCTTGATATGAATCACAAAAGTTTCGTTGTTCTTCCTCTTTGGAACTTTGTCAATAGCTGATTGAATGTTGTTGAAATCCCCACTTCCATCCACAGCCACCACAAAGTTTGCCTTCACTTTCCCCTTAGCCGCCAGTAGCCGCCGTATCCCGGGGTCGGCCCACTCGGGATAATCGTCGTGCCCGACGACAACAGGAGCATCGAGAAGTCGCCGTCGGCCGATCCCTGGCACCTTCAAATCTGTCAACATGGACGAGATCTCCGTCACCATCGCCAATCCATTGCTACTCAATCGCATCGACGTCTTCAATGCCTTCTTCATCTTCTCCGATGCATCCCCTGTTGTGTTTTCAAACGAATCCAAGCAAGTTTCCTAATTCAAAAATTTATCATAACCCATCAAACTTTAAACGAACAAAACTCGCCAGGTAATAGTTTCCCACACCAATTCAAAAATTTATCACAACCCATCAAACTTTAAACGAACAAAACTCGCCAGGTAATAGTTCCCCACACCAATTCAAAAATTTATCACAACCCATCAACTTTAAACGAACAACACTGTCCAGGTAATAGTTCCCCACACCAATTCAAAAATTTATCACAACCCATCAACTTTAAATGAACAAAACTCGCCCATGTAAGATTACCTGGTACGTAATGGTGGCACTAAGCCAAATCTTAAGATCGATCAATATCTCATCGAGGTGCGTAGTGTCGAAATCACCAAACCTACTCATCGAGAATTTAAGCTCGTCGATGGCGAAGTCCATGAGCTCCTTACAGCCAGCTAGGGCTTGGGAGGCTCTAGGGTCTTGCTCAAGTTGTTGCAAGGTGACAGATTGTTTAGCTGCGGCTTGGAGTAACTTCATGGCAGCTTTGAACCCAGCTTTAACCAATTCATGTGGGTCAGTAGAGTTGTTAGCATTAGACTTAAGACTATCAACACAGTCCTTTTTATAATCAGTGGATTGGCAAATGGATTTAATGGCTTTCACCGACGCCGATATTTCATTGGATTTGGTTCCGGTGGTCGGACCGCCCGCTTCGCCGTTGTTTAGGTTAACCCCGACCGTGACCGCCACCACCATTGCGACTAGTAACATCGACGAGACGCCGATGATGGCGTATCTCTTATTGCTCCCGGAATCATCTTCATCATAAGCCATGTTGTTGTGTCTTTGTTTTTTTACTTTGAATTACCCAAAAGGGGTTATTTTTTCCTCCTTTGTTTGTACAATCTCTCCCTCAAGAAGGGTAAAAAGAGGGTGAAAATTTTATTAGAAGTAAAAAGTAAAAAGTAAAAAAAGGGTTTTGACGCTAGTTGGGGACCTTCCTCTTAGAAGCCCCTTCTAGATGTGGATTTGATGAGGATTTGAAGAGAGGAAGAGATTATAAAGAAGCTGAACCCTTTGGTTTCAAAATTTAGTTGAAACTGTCCTCAAAACTTGGTGGCACACAAGACAGGTGCTCGGAGACATTTAAGGTTGTTCTGTTTTTCTTTACTAAAAATGGAAGCTTGCCCTTCTCAATTTTTAACCAATTTTGAGGAGAGACATATTAGATATTGCTTAATGTAGGAGACCAAAAATATTATAGTATTACTGTTATGTAATGTCTCTGTGTCTGGGAACGAGAAGAATAGCATGAATGAGTATAAAAATGCTCCGTGAGTAGCCTACTTCGAAAGAAAGTCACTGTTACTTAACATAGAAAATGTGTCGTTTAGTGATATATATGGGGGTTAGCCATAAATGGCTCTCAATCATATCTCGGGGCAGTTGATAATGTATCGAGACTGCATGCCTATCAACTATGATACATATGTGAACTGGTTATAAATAACTCTCGATCACATTTATGAACGGTTGAGTCTCAATTTTTAACCCTTAGGTTAAATTAAAGAACATTGTTATCAAAATTATAGATTTTGATATATTCATCGTATCATATTTTTAAACATAGTTCTCATTTCCAATTATAGGAAAGAAAAACATATCCAAAGATTTAAATTTCTAAGCCTATAACATATGGATGTTTAATTACTCAATCCCAATGTGAATTTAACCCCGGTTTTTGGTAACCATGTTCGACCATTAATGAAGCGCATAGGAGTGAAGAACCTAGCTACAGCGGTGTCTCGGATATTGTGGTACCCGGGCCATTTGACCCGACCCGAAAGGGATGCACCGGGTCCATAGTTTTTGAACTCTCCATACCACAATGTGCCTAAAGCAAAATTACCATACCACTCAAGCCATCCTCTAGGTTGTACCAAGCCACTCATGTAAGTGTTCAAGAAGACTGTCCTTGAGTATAGCTTCCATGGTCTTCCAAGATACGTTGGTTGAGTTGCGTAAATAAAGCTGTCTTGGATCGAAAACCCCGTACTCTGGTGGGGGGATTTTCGACCTTGAGCGGTGATCGTGACCTTTTGAAGCGGGAGCGGAACTCTAGTGTAGATGTTACATTTTTGGAATACTGCTGCTCCGTTGCCGAAGATGTAGTCTATCGTGCCGTAAATGTTACATTCCCTGTAAAATTGGCGTAGGGAGTGGACGTAGAGCGTGTCTTGATAGCCTTCGAAGCTGCACCGATAGAAGGCTGATTGATCAGAGTCGACTCGAAGTGCCACTGCCTGATGGTTTTGTGGTCCAGCCGTGTTGCGAAATGTCATGTCTCTTGCTATGAATCCCTTCCCGGAAACCGCTACATAGAAAAACATGTCAGTCTTAAACCAAGTCAAAACAATATCATGTTAGGAATCACGACTCTCTACAATGGTATGACATTATCCACTTTGAGCATAAGCTCTCGTGGTTTTGTTTTTTGTTTTCCCAAAATGCCTCGTACCAATGAAGATAGTATTCCTGACTTATACGTGGGACTCCCTCCCAATAATCCTCAACACATCATGCATATAGCTACTCACCAACTGTTGCAGTTCTGAACGTAGTCCATCCTTGAAGAAAATTGCGACTTCCCGTCACTACCGTTTCTCCGATACCATCTCCGATAAACATTATGTTGGTTTTCTTTCGCTTCATGTCGATATTTTCTTTGTAAACTCCTTTCTTTATATATATGATGTACCTTCTATTGCTATAATTTGGAGCTTCGTTTACCGCCTCAGTGATGGAACGAAAATCTCCGCTTCCATCCAAAGCAACAATTGCATCGACATGAGCGCTACGTGGATGAGATTTCACGAGCTCATGCTCGTCATCCGTCATCCAATCTGGAAACTCCGAACTCTTGGTTATCTCTATCGTTTCATTCCGTGGGGGTTGAAACGGCGAGCTGTGTAATTGAGTGTACAATGCCAAGACATTGCTAATGAGAAGCGTAACTTGCTTCAAACTACCTCTAATGAAGCCTACAAGATGTCTGTCTGTGCCCTCAAAGCCTTCAAGGCATGTGTCTTGGTTGCTAAGAGCAGCACTCAGCCATGCTTTTAGATTCCCTTCATCCGGAGCCTCGTTTTTGCCTGTACGAATCCTTTTCATCTCGGCTAACGACCAAGCGAGCTCGGAAACAGAGAAATCGAGAAGCTCCTTGCAGTCCTCAATCGCCATTTCTTCCCGATAGCTAAACGAGAACGTGCTGAACTTTGTTATGGACTCTATGGCTCGTCTCGCTTCGTTAAGCGTCGCTCTAATCGCAGCACTCAAGACAGAGCTTGGATTTGAATTGACACTTCGTCCTAGCTCATGTTGTATGTTCGAAATGCACGAATTTCGATCTTCCATATCGGAACAAATCTGAGAAATCATAGACTGTGTAACGTTATTTTGCTCGTTCGGGTAGATAACATCGATGCACGAAACTCGTAATGTAGGAAGGAGGATGCATATAAAAAGATGAATGGCTAAAGAAACTCTTAACATGATTGAAAAGGAAGGAAAAGAAGTAGATTTTTTTCCTCGTGTGTGGAAAACTTTTGCACATATATAATAAAAAAAAAAGCAGAGGAATTGATTGAATATACCTTTTCTCTTGACATGGTTCAAGTTATGCTTCGCTTTATTCCTTTCCATTGGATTCTTCTCTAAAGCCTCAAGAATTCGCAGCTTTCAAACCCCATGGTGAAGAAAAAACTGAAACATTTAGTAGAAAGACGTCAAGTAATGAATCTATTCGTAAATGATTCCCCAATATCACTATTGCAATCCCACGTCATTGACGGGAACGAAATAGTTCGATAGATATCAATTTATATGCATCTAATGCTCAAAATGGACAATATCGTATCATTGTGGAGGTTCGTGATTCCTAACTGGTATCAAAGTCATGTCTTTAACTTAGCCATGTCAATAGAATCCTCAAGTGTTAAACAAACAAGTTGTGTGTCTCGAAAATGTAGTCAGAGTGACTAAGCGTCGAACAAATTGTGTATTTAGGGGAGGCTTTATGGTGTACTTTGTTCGAGGAGAGAATTGTTGGGAGAGAAGTCCCACATCGACTAATTAAGGGGTTGATGATAGGTTTATAAGTAAGAAATACTATCTCCATTGGTATGAGACATTTCGGGAAACCAAAAGCAAAATCATGAGAGCTTATGCTAAAAGTGGACAATATCATATCATTGTGAAGGTTCGTGATTCCTAACATGGTATCAGAGTCATGCCCTTAACTTAGTCATGTCAATAGAATCCTCAAATGTCAAACAAAGAAGTTATATGCCTCGAAGATGTAATCAAAAGTGACTAAGTGTCGAACAGAGGGTGTACTTTGTTCGAGGGCTCCATACGCCTCAGGTGAGGCTCTATGATGTACTTTGTTCGAGGGGAGGATTGTTCAAAGAAGAGCCCCACATCGGCTAATTAAGGGGTTGATCATGAGTTTATAAGTAAGGAATACTATCTCCATTGGTACGAGCCCTTTTGGAAAAACCAAAAGCAAAGCCGTGAGAGCTTATGCTCAAAGTGGACAATATCATATCATTGTGAAGGTCCGTGATTCCTAATATGATATCAGAGCCATGCCCCTAACTTAGTATGTCAATAGAATCCTCAAATGTTGAACAAAGGGGACTAAGTGTCGAACAAAGGTTGTACTTTGTTCGAGGAGAAGAGTCCCACATCGGCTAATTAAGGGGTTGATCGTGGGTTTATAAGTAAAGAATACTATCTCCATTAGTGTGAGGCCTTTAGGAAAACCAAAAACAAAACCACGAGAGCTTACGCTCAAGGTGGACAACATCATATCACTGTAGAGGTTCGTGATTCCTAACATACATATCGAACATGACAAACACGTATGCACAAGAAATCTAATCCTGCAACCCCAAGCATTCAGAATTTCAAGCATATCTGAGGAGAGCACAAACGGGAGAGATGCATGCAACTAGAGTTTCTTGATCTGGAGGCAAGCAGGTTCATTAAAAGCACTTTAAAGGATTCTAAACTACAAAAATAATGGCTGATATTTAGCCAAATATTATGAAGATTTGAAAAGTGATTTAAAATAGTTAAAGACACTCTTTAGCATAGTGAATAAACAATCCCATTACTTTAGAAGCTACTTTCTGAAAGGTAGGGAATAAGATAAGCAAATAGCCTATTATTGTAACAATTACTTCATAATGAAACCATGTACCTGTTTCAAATCCAAATCTACTGATCTTTTACAACCAGAAAGAACACTGCCCCGTGTCTGGCTCTGATATCGTTTGTAGCAGCCTAAGTCCACTGCTAGTAGATATAGTCCTCTTTGAGCTTTCCCTTTCAGGTTTTCACTCAAGGTTTTAAAATGATAGGGAGAGATTTTCACACCCTTATAAGGAATGTTTCGTTCCCCTCTCCAACTGATGTGGGATCTCACAATCCATCCCCCTTGGGAGCCCAACATCCTTGCTGGCACACTACCCGATGTCTGGCTCTGATACTATTTGTAGCAGCCCAAGCCCACCGATAGCAGATATGTCCTCTTTGGGCTTTCCCTTCCAGACTTCCCCTTAAAGTTTTAAAATGCGTCCGTTAGGGAGAAGTTTTCACACCCTTATGAGTGCTTCGTTCCCCTCTCCTACCGATGTGGAATCTCACCATCCATCCTATTTGTAGCTTCTCCTCAAGGTTTTAATACTATTGGTAGAATCTCACCATCCATCCTATTTGTAGCTTCCCCTCAAGGTTAGTACTATTTGTAGCAACCAAAGCCTACCGCTAGCAGATATTGTCTTCTACCCAAACCTACTACTAGCAGATATTGTCTTCGACCCAAGCCTACCGCTAGCAGATATTGTCTTCTACCCAAGCCTACCGCTAGCAGATATTGTCTACTACCCAAGTCTACCACTAGCAAATATTGTCCTCTTTACGCATCCGTTAGGGAGAGGTTTCCACACCCTTATAAGAAATGTTTCGTTTCCCTCTCTAACCGATGTGAGATCTCACAGAAGCCATAATCAAGATACTGCAAACCAACATCGTCAACTGAAAGACAGACCACCATAACCAAAATCTCAAGCTTTGGCAAAGAAGATACAGAACGTAGCGATTCATTTGTCAAATGTATTAACCTAATATCAAGTTCAGTTCACAAATTTTAACTATAATACTGTATTGCCAAAAGAAAATGATCGGAACTGCTTGGCCGATGATTTAAAAAAATTCTAAAACAAAATTTCTATGAGAATATGTGCCCTAATTTTCAAGAATAACTGCACTTGTTCTTCAAGTGGAAGAACATAACGATCTTAAATTTTCTAATCCACTTAATAATCCTAGTTCTTGAGAAGCGTCTTAAAACCAGATGCTTATGAATTTTGCAAGGAAAACATCAACAATTTTGCAGCGCTTCACGTATTGAAAGTTGAAATTAGAAATTTCGCAACATTCACAAAGAAAATGATCGGTACTGCCTGGACGATGATTTTAAAAAAATTTAAAACAAAATTTCTATGAGAATATGTACCCTGATTTTCAAGAACAATTGCACTTGTTCTTCAAGTGGAAGAACATAGCGATCTTAAATTTTCTAATCCACTTAATAATCCTAGTTCTTGAGAAGTTCTTAAAACCAGTTGCCTATGGATTTTGCAAGGAAAACATCAACCATTTTGCAGCGCTTAGAACATTTCGTTTCACGAATTGAAACTTGAAATTAGAAATTTCGCTACATTCGCAACAAAAACCATAAGTAAAACAGATCAAGAAAAGCTTGAGATAAGAGAGATCAAGAACCTTCAAATCGGAGCACTTCGTACACCAAATCTCAACGTCGAGACTAGAAACCTGCAAACACGAACCTCATATTATCAAATTTGATTTGAGATATTAAGTTTGGAATATATTTTTATATACATTTGTGATTTTTTTTTCTTATTTTTAGGAATTGCATAGACCAGACCAGACGTATGAGTCATGATCATTCATGAACATTCCCTAAATTAGCTAATATGGGACAATCCTCGATATAGAGGTGAAATTGAACTTTTGATGAAACAAAGTACGCTATAGAGCCTCCCCAAGGCCTATGGAGCCTTCGAACAGCCTTCCCTTAATCGATGCTCGACTCCTCTTTTGGAGTTTTCGAACAAAGTACACCATTTGTTCGACACTTTAGTCACTTTTAACTATATCTTCTAGGCTCACAATACTTTGTTCGACATTTAAGGATTTTATTGTCATCGCTAAGTTTAGGGCATGGTTCTATACTATGTTAGGAATCACGACTCTCTAGATAATGGTATGATATTGTCCATATTCAAAATGGCTTTGCTTTGGGCTTCCCAAAAGGCCTCACCCTAATGGAGATAGTATTCCTTGCTTATAAACTCATGATCATTCCCTCAATTAGTCGGGGACAAACCTCAACAATCCGATCTCACCTTCTCCAACCCCTCACAATTGGACGTTGCCGTCAATTGCCAATCTCAAACCTCCAACTGTACCACATGTCAGAAAATTAGCAACCTCGTGCAAGCCATATTCACCGTCTCCAATCCGTTGAGGTTCGTAGGTTAAATGAACATCTTTAAATATTAATATTTTGTGTGAAGTTAAGATGTAAACGGAGAAAACAAGACATTATTAGACATAATCACTTAAAAAAAATAGCCTTAATTTTGGTTAGGATATGCAATGAAAACAACTATAAGATCCCACATTGAAGAGGGGAACGAAACATTTTTGTAATGGTGTGAAAATTTATTTAGCTGCATGCCAAGGAGGACGTTAGGCCTTAAAGGGAGTGGACACTAGACGGTGTGACAAAGAGGACGCTAGCCCCAAATGGGGTGGATAGTAGGTGTGTGCATGGTCCGAGCTGGGTTGGGTTTGGTTGAGAGATCTTTTTGACCCAACCTAATAGTTCGGTTTGGTTGGATTGGTAACCCAACCCAACCCTCCATATTTTCGAGTTGGGTTGTCAAATTTTATTTATCCACAATTTATAATTATTCGGATACAAATAAAATAGGTTAAAAGTTTCCAAACAAACAAACATCAATCTATAATTATCAAAAGAAAAAAAATATATATATATATATATATAGATATATATATAAACAAACGAAAATGGTTACATATTAACATAGTTCATCATTGTAATAAAACTAAAAACAACTAAATACCGACATTTCTTAAGAATTTGTATCATGAAATTAATTAAAAATATATACAAATAGATTAAAATTTTTTTTATTACATATTAACATAATTCAATATTGTCATAAAACTAAAAACAACTAAATACCGATTTTTTTTTTGAGAATTTGTATCATAAAATTAATTAAAAATATATACAAATATATATATAAAATAATAAATAAATTTAAAAACAACTAAATACGGACCTTTCTTAAAGAATTTGTATCATAAATTAATTAAAAATATATATAATAAAATTGACATTTCTTGAGAATTTGTATGATGAAATTAATTAAAAATATATATAAATAGATTAAAAAAAAATTTGTTACGTATTTATGTAATTCAATATTGTCATAAAACTAAAAACAATTAAATACCTACATTTCTTGAGAATTTGTTTCATAAAATTAATTAAAAATATATACAAATATATATAAAAAAAATAAATAAATTTAAAAACAATTAAATACGGATAGGAATTTATATCATAAATTAATTAAAAATATATACAAATAGATAAAAAAAAAAAAAATAAATAAATAAATTCAATAAAAAACAATAAACAAAAATTGTTACATAATAACATAGTTCAACGTTGTCATAAAACTAAAAACAATTAAATACTGACATTTCTTGAAAATTTGTATCATAAAATTAATTAAAAATATATATAATAAATTAGGTATAAATCATAATTAATAAACATATCATAAACCTACACAATAAAACATGTGTTTGCCTAGCGTCGAACTCGGACATGAGTGTTATTCCACAAAGGTTTTGTCCCACGAACCCGCAACCGAACCATTTCTATTCGGGTTCAAAAAAATGAACCACAACCCTACTCGAAATGCTAATCTATCCCAACCCAACCCTTAGAGTTCGGGTTGGGTTGGTCTGGGTTGTTAGGTTGAATGTACATCCCTAGTAAACACCGAGCAATGTATCAGCTAAAACGCTGAGATCCGAAGAAATGGATTGTGAGATCCCACGTTGATTGGAGAGAGAAACGAGTATGACACTGATCACGAAGGGGTAGATTACGAGATCTCACATCGGTTCGAGAAGGAAATCAAACTTTTATTTATAATTTTAAAAGTTATAGAACTCATTAATTAAAAATTATAAGATATATAGCAACTAATATCTTAATTTTAAACTTAAATATATAACAATTTAGTTCACAAAAAATGCCTTTAAATATTTTATTTCTTAAAACTCGATATGGGGTTATTATCGTCATTTCACAACATCTTTCCCCTGGCCCCTTCTATATAAGAAGGATCTTACAGGCTAGGGTTTTACACCAAAGGTTCTTCACATATCATTTTCTGAATGCTTGTTTTTGTTTATGCGCAGTCGAAGTTCGGTAGATTTCAGCGTTTTTTCTTCAAATTCTGGGGTTCAATATCTCAAATCTCGCACATAGTTCTTCTTGGAAATTTGTTTCTTTTTGAAGTTGTTTCCAGGATTTTATTTGTGCGTACAGCGAATCATCCTTTCTGCTTGAGCCATCTCTCTCTTTTCCATAGAGATTTGCTCCAATGTAACTGGATTATATCAATTTCATTCATCCCCGAATTATCTTTTGAATTCTGTATTCGATTATTTTGTTGATTTGTTTAGGATTGCGCGTGAATGCCTAATATAAGTATGCTTGACCTCGCGATATTCCATCGATCTCCGGTGATTTCTTGGCTTTAATCTGGTTTTCGATGTTTTCTCCCTTAGTTTCCTTACACATTAGGTTTTTTAGAGTTCAAATCACTGGAAATCGATTATTCCTAGGTTTGAGTAGGTTTTCACCAGACGATCTGTTAGTAACATTATTGTTTTCCTCCATTTTACGGCTGATGATAAATTGTTACTTTAGTTCATTGACGGATTTGCTTACATGAGCTGATTGTTGTAGGGAATCTCACTAAGGATGTGAGTTTATAGAGATCGTTCAATCAATGGCATTTTGATTAGATTCATTCTGTAGATATGTTCTTGCTTTTGACACAGTGTTCAACATATCAAGTTTTCTTGCATCCTTATGAACCTAAGATCCAGATATGAATTTGAATTCTACTATAAGAAGTGATAATGTTTTTCACGGATCTGAGCTTAGCTGCTTAGCTTTACATTCCCCTACAGAAATTAAATATATCAGAGCGTTGTCTTGGCCAGGATGATGCTCCACATCTGATCAAGAACTTTAGGCATTTGTAATTGGTTTATGTTTTCATTTATAACATTATCTGCTGCAATGTTGAACATAATTTGTGCTACCATAGAGATGGATCCATTGCTTTTGTAACGTGATTTTAAAGATTGATTTGCATAGGTCATTGACAGGGAAATCGCTGCAGGTGTCGGTGGAAATCACCCTTTTCAAGGGATTGAGTCCTACTTTGATTAATTTAGTGGAAGATCATTGATTTGTAAGTGAGAAATACTATCTTCGAAACTTTCTGGGGAAGCCCAAAGTAAATCAGGAGAGATTATGCTTAAATTGGATAATAAAGTAAACTTTTTGAGGTTTGAGTGAATAGTCTGTGAATATTCTTATCGATAAATATTCTTGCTGACAGACGAGATGGAAAGAACTAAAACAGCCATGGCAATTGAAATGAGCTTCTACCATTTTTGCTTGAAATTAAGAGTCGAAGATGAGTGGAGAAGGTTGAGAGGATGGCCTTCGTATGGCAATGGTCGATCTGAGCTTTTGGAGGTCCTTATCATTTTAATGAAATTTTTTAATATATGATTTTTATTTTTTCAATATTAATTATTATTTGAAGTGGAAGATGGTTATGTAAATTATTATTTGTTTTATTATTCGTTGATGAATTCCCTTGCAAATATATAATTAATCTATGTTTGGGTTACAATTTATCATTCACTTCCTATAAAAAATAGTTTTAATTTTTAATTTGGTTTGTTTATTTTGTTATATTTTTTTCAAATATTTGAAATATAATAATGAAAATTGATTCATTGAGTCAATTATTAATTAATGTTTTCTGTAAATGCATAGTTTTACCCCTTAGTTTCAATCACAATATTGGAATTTTTTTTAAATACAAAATGACTAATTAGTTTTTTAAATAAAAAGTTCAATATTTTTAAAATATATTTTTATGTTCTTTTTAAATATATATTATTTCCAAATTTGTGCGTTATTTTTAAATATATATATATATATATATATATATATATATTTTTTAAGTTTTGGTTTGGGGCTCTCACAAGTTAAATTTTGCATATACAAGTTTTTTGTGCTCACAAGTTAAGTTTGAGGCATTCACAAGTTAAATCGCGTGGTGTTTCCACGAGTTAAAGTTTTAATGTCTATGCTAGGGAGATGTTTTTGAATGTTTGGTTTTACATGTCTAAAATACCTCATTCAACATCCTTGTTGGCATTTAGTCTTAGATATGATTTTGATATTATTACTTTGCTGATTGAAAATATACTTTTTTTGATATTCGAATCACTCCGTTCACCAATACACTGCACAAGTAAAATCGATCATTTCTAACTTATGATTCTAAACAAGTAATCTAGTAAAGAAATTTAGTGCTAAAAAAAGGTAAGGAACATGTGCAAAGTGACCATCCATCTAAACTATACATAGAATGGATATAACAAAATAATTTTATTAGATCTAGTATTTTCTTATTTTAACTTGTGTCTACTACATTTCTATCACTAAACAAGAACAAGAGCGAACAAAGAAATGGAGGGGACTAAGAGGATATAAGAATCGTTGTCTAAGATTTGAATCACTCTATGTGTAAGATCAATCATGTGAAGCTTGAATGTTCCTAAAGAAACATACAATTGTCTAAGATTTGAATCACTCTATGTGTAAGATTCACTCTATGTGTTCTATGT
Source organism: Cucurbita argyrosperma subsp. sororia (assembly GCA_018691285.1). Classification (NCBI taxonomy): domain Eukaryota; kingdom Viridiplantae; phylum Streptophyta; class Magnoliopsida; order Cucurbitales; family Cucurbitaceae; genus Cucurbita; species Cucurbita argyrosperma. Next base: position 10,908,333 of record CM031890.1, on the reverse strand, counting down.
GTAAGATCAATCATGTGAAGCTTGAATGATTCTAAACAAACATACCATCTAACAATTATTTTGATCATGTTAACTTGTGAAGCTTGAATCATTCGAAAACTACACACAATTATGTAATATACAATCTGAAGAATGTGAAGCTTGAATCATTCGAAATATACAATCTTAACAATTACTCTAGGACCAAAATCGATCATGTTAACTTGAATAATTATTCTAAACGTAAAATCTAAAACTACACACAATTATGTAATATTTTAAATAATTTTAAACATGCAATCTAAAAAAAAAAAAAGAAATTAAAATATAATAATGAAACACTAATAATTTTTATCCATATTCATATAAGAACAAAGTCACATTGTAGTTGCATTTATTTGGAGACTTGACTAATGTCAAATTGATTACAAATTCTTGAGTTGATAATTTGAATGAACTTCCTTCAAGAAGTTCATTAGTGTCTTGTTCATATTAGAGATCTTGTATGTAGAGGGTCCACAAGTCTCCTTCCCCTCTCCACCTTCAAAATTCATATCAAACAACATCCAAGGAGTTGAGTTGAAAACTTGCAATAATCGCTAATCAATCAAATGGATTGCAATATGATCCAAGTTTTTATGACCATCATCAAATCAAATGGATTCTAGATAGATATCTCTAACACGAACCAGACACAAAATGGCCATCACAAAATCAAACAAAAGGACTATAAAAGTCTCGCTGAGTAGCATTCGATCGATTCGTAATCAACAATATTACGGCAGAATCGTAAGCAGAGATGGAACAACTGATAGGTAACTAAAATCTACCAAAATTTGCATTTTGAGTTCAAAATAACACACACTAGCATTGAATTAGCTTGAAAACAACGTAAGATCAAATCAAACCCTGTATCCCCTGCTGTTTCTCTTTCCTCTTGCCCTCTCAAACTTCCTACCCTTCGACCTCACATACGGTTTGCTATGGCTGTGCGGTACACCAGGCGCGGGACCAAAATGCTTCACAGCCTCCCGGGAGTTCTTAGAACCTCTAAGAAGAACCTGCAGATGGGACCAAAAGAATAAAAATGTAGCCAACAGATGATTCAAACCCCTACAGAACTACTAAACCATTATTGCTGGAAACTCGTTAGCTTTTATCTACAGTCTACAAGAGATGATATATGGATAAACATTGCTAACTGAAAACAAAACAATATATTAATCCCAAAGTGTAGCACCAAGTTTAAAATGCAAATGGACTACATTACTTGAACCCAAAAAAAGCCCATTCGGCACATTCAAAAACAGTGTTAACAGAAGTATCAATGAAAAGTGCCATACCGTGTTCTGACCCAGTGGAGCCCTCAAAGCAAGCTGGTCAAATGTCAAGCACTCCCCACCAGCCTTCTCAATCCTTGCCCTTGCTGTCTCAGTAAACCTCAGAGCAGCAACTTTCAATGGTGGAACTTCATAGACACGAATATCATCGGTAATAGTCCCAACAACGACAGCAATCTTACTTTCCTATTACATCACAAGGAAATGTGCAGAGTTTCAGATATATCAAATATGCACAATCCTAAAAAACAACCCAAATAAAATTAGAAAACTACATAATTAACCAACCTTTCCTTTCGTGAACTGGATAAGCCTAGAGAGAGAAAGTGGAGGCTTGTTAACCCTGCTCATAAACAGGCGCTTGAGAATCACAGCATTGAACTTGCTTCCAGTACGACGAACAAGGAAGCGGTAAAGCTGATAAGAAATAGGAGAAATAATTTGTTTAGTGAATGCGGGCCAGGTGATGTGTGTATTTGCAAGAAAACACACAAGTAGAAAAACGTATTACACTTCATGCATAAAATACATGAAGGTAAATTAAGTACCCTCCCCTCTCCCATGACAGAATCACCATAAAAAAACGATGCCCATCCATCTCACTTAAGAGCAAGATATGCAATCGAGCTCAAAATATAGAAATATTGGAGCCAGTTCCCTCAGAACAATTAAAGTAAGGATTAATCACAAAGTGATCAGCATTAGCATGGTCAAGTTAATCATCACTGGGAACATTTTATGCTTTTCCAACAAAATCAAACAAAATCCGAGAAGTATAGCTCATGCAAATCGAGGTATATTGATATATTCAGTACCCAAAAAGGGCAAGTAATATAGGTAACATAGTAATTTACGTATTATCCACTTACATTTGAGTATTTTCTTATCCTAAAAAGGAAAAAGCAATAATTTACTTCAATTGTGGAAACATGTTATGGATAGAAAAAATGACACTAAAACTAGACGCAAGGCTCAGATATTGTGGGTAAAAGACTATTCCCCGACCTACAAAAGATCTCATCATGAGCTGGGATTCACAAATATCATCAAAGCAGAAAGACCAGTCATCGAAACCAATTCGTTCGAAAAAAAATACAAAAATTAGGCTTATAAACTGCTAGCAATTTAAAACGGATTTGACAACCGCAACGCAGACAGAGCGAAATTAAACTTAGAAGATGAATCAAATAATGAGGGAAAACTCCGTTTACAGAAACCAAAAATCCAACCGACTGACATTTCAGTTAATTTTCAATGGAAGCATCTCAAAGACAATCCAACAAAACACAATTAAGCGACTCAAACAATCAGGCATATTTAAGAATCAATAGATCAAATAAAAGTGCATATGCACGAGAAATATCGATTAACAAGTACCTTGACGAGTAACTTGAGATAGATATCATCAGATTTGGGCGCAGTCCTCTTGGTCTTCTTGCTCTTACCTCCTGCGACGAGATCGATCCCCTAATCACAGCAACAAGTAAAATCCAAACAAGAAATACAAATCAGCCATTAAAGGTGGAAATTCAAACAGAGAAGGCAACGATTAAGTAGCGAGATTTAGAGGCTACCATTGTAGCTCTCTGAGTCTGCGAGCTGCGTTCTGCTGCCGGTGCTGAAGGAAGACGAAGGTGAAAACTAGGGTTTTAAATTCCTTTTATAGTGCTGGATCGCCCCTTGTCCATGGTGGGCTGGACCGGGCCAGGAAGACGGCCCGTTTTAAAATTAGCCATAAAAAGAAAATAAATAAATAAATAAATAAATAATGCTCATAATTAATTTTTTTAATTTTTTTTTAATTTTTAATAATACTATTGAAGTATGTGAAGTAGAGTAGATGTGTATGAAATTGATACCTCTTACATATGAACATATTGTGTGCTCGATGAGGCTTAGGGAGCGTTAAAGTAGTATGAGCTTAGTGGGTTTTGTACGTGCAGAGGTGATGTATGCATAACTATGTGTATGAAAGTGATACACATCACGAATGTAGAAAAGAATTAGAGTCGAGGTCTGTCCTTGAAGTCTCATTAAGAATGTATGTTATGACTCATATCGCACGTGGTTGCTTTTTGCAACTCCGACCGTGGAGTTACTTATTGAACATTTTGATATACTCAACCTTTATGACATTTTTTATCCGCATGGCAGTTAACGACTCTTGATAAATGGGTGCAGGTGAATTCTCCGTCCGATGAAATTCCCGTGTAGACGGAGAATAGGAAAGAAATGGGGAATATTCTTTTTCATTAGGTAAATGGGGTTAATGGGGAGGAAGTGGGGAACGTTTTTTTTTCGATAGATAAATGGAGTTGGAGACGAGATTATACTCCCCATCCTCGCTCAATTCCCCATCCGCACTCCATTTAATATATATATATATATATATATATTTATTATTTTTTTTTTTTGCTATATTAAAAAAATAAATCTATTAATTTTAAGACTATAATATATATTTTAAAATTTTAAAGAATTATGTTGAAATATTAAAATTTGATTTTTAATCTATTAATTTTAAGACTATAATACATATTTTAAAATTTTAAAGAATTATGTTGTAATATTAAAATTTGAATTTTATAGAAATTAGGTTATCCGACCATTTTATATATATATATATATATTTTTAATGAAATATATAATTTATTTTTACAATTTTTAATAAAGATTATATTGAAAAAATGAAAATTTCAAAATAATTATTCTATTAAAAAATAATAAACTAGAAAAAATTATCACGTCTCCCTACCCGATAAACGAGAAAAAGTTATCCGATCTCCCTATCCGATAAACGAGAAAAAGTTATCCGATCTCCCTATCCGATAAACAAGAAAAAGTTATCCGATCTCCCTATCCGATAAACGAGAAAAAATCATCCCATCTCCCTACCCGATAGTTATATGTATCCCATCTTTCAAAATCTCTCTGCCCCGTTTTCTAAAACTTTCTTCTTGAAACGAAACCAGAGACTCGTGCATACGTCACTTGATCGTAGGCAAATCAAGAATGAATAGGCTTAACTCACTTGTTGTTGGAAAGTGAGTGCCGCACAATCATCATTCCGCTGCCATCAAAGTGCGATTGTGACAAGCGGTGGTATCATCCCAAAAAAAAAAAAAATAAAAAATAAATGGAAAGCTTTGTGGATAAGAAATGAAATAGGTGGCAAGGATAGGGACGGAGAAGCCTTCCCCTTCTCTAACCCGGGGACATCTGGAAAAAAAAAAATGTTAATTTGAGCATAGCTTAACCGACCGGAACCAAAATGATGCAAAGAAGTGCATGGAGAGCAGATTCACATAATAATGTGAAGGGATTTTAAGTACAATTCTGATACTAAAAATATGGAGACAAAATAGGCTGTTAAGACTTATAAAAGTGCAGAGAATGAAGAAATTAAACGAAGTTCGTTCTCTAAGTCGTGTCGGCCCCACCCATCCCCCGACGTTGTTTCTTTAAGATACCCTCAATCGAGTCGTTCCATCTGCAACCGAAATAAGATATAGCTTCGACATTCAACATCTACACTAGGCAGCATGAAGAAACATGGGAGGGAAGGGAATGAACTATAATGTACCTTCCAAAGACCGTCGTTAAGGTAATGCATATTATCCACGCCAATCCCTTTGTTCGTCGCCCTTCTGTAAATTACAAACGAGGAGTTTTAAGTTTCATCCACACCACGTCAACGACATTGTTATTGTAACAACTCAAACCTACTGCTACCAGATATTGTCCTTTTAGATTTTCCTCTTAAGGTTTTTAAAACGCGTCTGTTGGGGGAGAGGTTTCCACACCCGTATAAAGAATGCTTCGTTCTCCTCCCTACCCGACGTGGAAACCTCTTGAGGGAGAGGAAACCTCTTGAGGGAGAGCCCAAAGAGGACAATATCTACTAGCGGTGGGACTTAAACCGTTACAGTTATTTGACAAGTTTACTCACATTTCCTTGGCTGACATCTTTGTGAAGCCAATAGCAAGAGCATGTTGCTTCCCTTCTGCCATTATTGCCTGAAAAAAAAATGTTTGATTCTATATAAGAAACCTACTAACAATCACAAACGGAATAAAAACGACGAGACTTTGAGTCGGTAGATAAGAGTGGATGTTTTACCACAGGCGTATCGGCTTCGACTTCATCGTCCAAGGCACCGCCGGGGGACGTAAGACCAGGACACATTATGTTAGCACCAGCAAGGACAAACTTTATGGCACCTCTGTCTACTTGTAATTTTTTCATAATGTTAGGATCTGCAAACCAAATAGAATGGTACAAGTCATAATCTGGAACTGAGGAATGGATAATGATAATGACGAGAACAAATCAGTACTATAAACAAGAATGTCATAAAAACAAAGACGAGAACAAACGGTCGAAGGAGAGGTCATAATGTTGATTCATAAGGGCATTTGTAAGGCCGAATGGCATGACCAAAACTTCGTTATGGCCTTCATGAGTTCGAAAAACGGTCTTAACAATGGACTCCTTGTGCATTCCTATCTGGTTATAACTCGAGTTCAACTATCATCCTTGTACTTGACTCGAAACCAGACTAATATTGGGCCTAATAATTCCACCAGCTAACATTTCATCTATCAAGCATTCGATCTCGAGCTTTTGAGCACGAGGATAACAAAACAAATCCACATTCACCATGATTCTCAACTCCAATGACAAGGCTCGAGAACTCCTCGACAGAGTCCCATCCCTTTCACCGCTTCCCAAGTTCCCATAACAACACCGTAGCTAGTAGATTACGTCGAAGGCAACTTTCCAACTTGTGTGTTGCTCCACAATCTATCAATATTATAACGTCGTGATCCTCGATAAACCCTTTTAGTTTCATGGTGTGGATAGACCAACCACCGAGTTTGGCGATAACTCCACCCCCGAACTCACTTCTAACATCTAAGTCTCCTCATGCACGTCTTCCATTTCATCTTCTATCTCGTCTGTTGATACCAGAAGTCGGAGCTTTTTTTTTTTTTTTTTTTAACCGAAGCTAATCGAGTGTTTCTCATCACAACAATAACACAACCCTTTTTCTTTCCTCGCTTGTAGTTCGGTATCTAGTAGTCTCTTGTAGAGTTGATCCCTACAACTGAACGGTGTCCTTTCAGCTAATGTCATTGTATGCGTCTTTTGACCATCATTACTCTTTACCTTTGGTTTTTTAACAACCTTGGGCTCCTTAGAGCTTCTTGGATTTTGGCATTCTTGCACGCCCTCCAACTCGGTAAAGCACTCTCTTATCTGGAGTATGCTTGGGGCCATTAGAAGTTAAAGCAAAGATGTCCTTATTCGTAAAACATGCATCCCGCGAAACCCTCTAATACTAGAGCAAGGATGCGCTCTAGGGCGTTGCGTGGGGTGCCCCAGGGTGTGTAATGGCTATGTTTAAATGGAAATTTGGTTGTAAACCCTCTTTCCTCGGATTGGCTTGTTGTGATAGGAGATGCGATTGGAATTCGTCCACTGAGACCAACTCCAAAGTCCGGTCTTTAAACTAATAATGAAGGTTGTTCCTATTTTCTTGCCGACCCATCATTAGTCAATTTCAAAGAAATTAGAAAGTTAGCTAAATATCCTTTACACGGCTAGAGTATCATTAAGTATCTCCAAACTGTGACCAAGAGAGGTCAAAATACCTTCCAAATGAAAAACTACACAACTTATCTGAAAACGAGAGTATCACATCGGTTGGAGAAGAGAACAAAGCATTTTTTATAAGGTGTGGAAACTTCTCCCTATTTGACACGTTTTAAAAACCTTGAGGAGAAGCCCGAAAGGGAAAGCCCAAAGAAAACAATATTTGCTAGTGATGAGCTTGGGCTGTTACAAATGATATCAGAGCTAGACATCGGGCGATGTGCTAGCGAGAACGTTGGACCCTCAAGGAGAGTGAATTGTGAGATCTCACATCGATTGGAGAGGGGAACAAAACATTCCTTATAAGGGTGTGGAAACCTCTCCCTAGCAGACGCGTTTTAAAAACCTTGAGGAGAAACCTGAAAGAGAAAGCCCAAAGAGAATAATATTTGCTAGCGATGGGCTTGGGCTGTTACAAATGGTATCAGAGCTAGACACCGGGCAATGTGCTAGCGAGGACGTTGGACCCTCAAGGAGAGTGAATTGTGAGATCTCACATCGATTGGAGAGGGGAACGAAACATTCCTTATAAGAGTGTGGAAACCTCTCCCTAGCAAACGCGTTTTAAAAACCTTGAGGGGAAGCCCGAAAGGAAAAGCCCAAAAATGACAATATTTGCTAGCGGTGGGCTTGGGCTGTTACAAAAAAATAAACTCTTTTGTATAATTCCAAAGCGTCTCCAATCCCTTTCAGCCCAAATATACCACAAAGTGCTTTACTCAGCATTCTACAGTAGAGCTTTTGATGAGCTCATTGGGAGGCCACAAGAAGGAAAAATTAGTTATAAACAACCAGTTGAACCATTTCCCCCTTCCCAATTTCCTTTCCAAACCGAGATCTAAGTATTCTATAACAGCCCAAGCCCACCGCTAGTAGATATTGTCCTCTTTGGGCTTTCCCTTTCAAGCTTCCCCACAAAGTTTTTAAAACACGTTTGTTAGGGAGAGGTTTCCACACCCTCATAAAGAATGCTTCGTTTTCCTCTCCAACTAATGCGGGATCTCACATATTCTGTGCCTATATAATTGTAAGCTACTTCTAATCTGGACATAAATAATCTCACATAAGCTCTCATGGTTTGTCTTTTGGTTTCCCCAAAAGGCCTCATACCAATGGAGATGTATTCCTTACTTATAAACCCATGATCATCCTCTTAATTAGCCAATGTTGGACTCCCTCCCAACAATCCTCCCTTCGAACAAAGTACACCATAGAGCCTCCCTTGAGGCCTATAGAGCCCTAGAACAACCTCCCCTTAATTGAGGCTCGACTCCTTTCTTTGGAGCCCTCGAAAAGTACACCCTTCGTTCGACACTTGAGTCACTTTTTGACTACACATTCGAGGCTCACAATTTCTTTGTTCGACATTTGAGGATTCTATTGACATGACTAAGTTAAAGGCATGACTCTAATACCATGTTAAGAACCATGGACCTCCACAGTTGTATGATATTGTCCACTTTGAGCATAAACGCTCATGATTTTGCTTTTGATTTCCCCAAAAGGCCTCATACCAATGGAGATGTATTCCTTACTTATAAACACATGATTGTCCTCTTAGTTAGCCAACATGGGACTCCCTCCCAACAATCCTCCCCTCAAACAAAGTACACCGTAGAGCCTCCCTTGAGGTCTATAGAACCCTCGAACAACCTCCCTTAATTGAGGCTCAACTCCTTTCTCTGGAGCCATCGAACAAAGTACACCTTTGTTCGACACTTGAGTCACTTTTTTACTACACATTTGAGACTCACAACTTCTTTGTTCGACATTTGAGGATTCTATTGACATGACTAAGTAAAGGGCATGACTCTGATACCATGTTAAGAACCACAAACCTCCACAATGGTATGATAGCTTTGAGCATAAGCTCTCATCGGTTTTTCTTTTGGTTTCCCCAAAAGGCCTCATACCAATGGAGATGTATTCCTTACTTACAAACCAACGATTGTCCTCTTAACTAGTCAATGTGGGACTCCCTCCCAACAATCCTCAACACCTACGATATGTATTGCAACAGAAGTTACAAGGGTTGTCAGAAGAAAATTGTAACGACCCTAGTTTTCTACTAACCTAAAGTCACTACTACATGCATGACGTAACATCTTATGCGGAAATATTCATTTAAAACATCTTCATAAAACATTGCGATGGACTTACATGTTCAAGAAAAAAGATCTACATATTGCAACAGAAGTTAAAAGGGTTATCAGAAGAACATTACATTGATGAAGCAACCTTAATGTAGGCATGTAGGGCCCATCACGGATATTGAAAAAGAGTGGCACATTGTTCACAACAACCAGATTGAGATGGTTTTGACTATAAATCCAAAAACAAAATCCAACATAAGCCTCATATGATCAAATTAACAAAGAAAAACAAAGAACATCCATCATTTTCTGCAAAAATAGAAGCAAACAGAAGTTCTAACCACTTAGTTACAATCAGAGGAGCTTTTTTAGGAAGCAAATCATCCAAAACTGGCTCCAGTCCAGGATACTGCAATCAAAAGACAAAAAACAGGTAGATATCAGTTGCTATCTAATGAACATGATTCCGAGATTCGAACGGTTAAACCAATGCTTACTTCTTCAGCTATGCTTTGCCGAATCCTCCGTTGCACCGATGCCTTGACTTGATTCTGGGCAGACACGTCTTCAGTAGAAAACCTACAATAAGACAGCAAAAAGAACACAATTGAAAGATTTGTACAAACAACACACTCACTCAACTCCACAAGAAAACATCCCAACTCCAAAACTATCATTTCAATTCAATGTTCAAATTCAGCAACAATGATTTATCCACAGCTGCCCAAAAGAATCAAACGAAAAAATAGAAGCAAAACAATCATTTGTTCAGGGAAAGGCAAGGCATCCCTGTACGGGTAACAATGATATCGCAACTCGAGACCATGACACATGCATAGGGCAGTTGCATTTATTTCCTTAGTCTTAGGTTAGGATAAGATGTTTTTAATTCTAATGTCTATTTATTTCATTTAGTATTTCGTTGAGTCGTTTTAAAGATGTTTTCGAACATGTAAGTCCATGACAGTGTTTTAAGATGAAGTTTATGTCTTATGTCAAAGTTTCAAATGATTATTTCTGCACATTATGACGACGATAGCAACTCTCGACAAATAGAAATCTAGGGCAAACAATCAAACGAAAAATAGAAGCAAAACAATCATTTTCAAGTAAAGGCAAGGCCTCTACGGCTAACAACGACATCGCAACTCGAAACCATGACACGTGCATAGGATAGTTGCATTAATTCTAATATTTATTTATTGCATTTAGTATTTCGTTGTGTCGGTTTAAAGATGTTTTCGAACAAGTAAGCTCATGACAGTGTTTTAAGATGAAGTTTATGTCTTATATCGAAGTTTCAAATGATTATTTCTGCACATTATGACACATTACGACAACGATAACGACTCTCGGCAAGTAGAAATCTAGGGCAAAACAATCAATCGAAAAACAGAAGCAAAACAATCCTCTTTTCCTATGAGAAGAATCAACCCTACAAACAAATCCCCAGCGTAGAACGAGAGAGAAGACACTAATCGAGCAAAATCCAGAGACCAGTAACAAAAAGTGAAGAAATCAAACCATTTCCTCATATTTTAATCCCCGAAAAACAAAACCTAGATATCATTTTCCACAATCATCAAGCAAAGACATGAAATCATAGCCGAATAACGAGCAATATAGAGAGAACTCACTTTTTGAACATGATGCCGCAGAGTTATTTGAGGAGAATCCTAATAAAAATTTCAGAAAATACAGATTGTTAGATTGAATTTGGAGAGGACTCCAGAACGATGGGAGACAATTGCTCGGAGCACACCAGAGGATCGGTGTGGAAATGGGAAGAGAGTACGCAGACGTCGAGAGAAGATTTACCGGCGGAGAGCGGCTGCGTGTGTATTAAGCCGGTCGGAACTCTTGGGCCGGAAACTTGGGCTTTTATTTATTTTTATTTATTGGGCTTTTGTTCATTTTGTGGGCCACGCAAAATAACGTTTACATAAGTAACCTCGATTTTTTTTAATAAATAATGTAATTTAAATAAATATCATAAACGTGCGTACTTCCCTACACACGACCCACATGTGCGAGCGTGAGCCCATCCGTTCATACACCTCCTGGGCCCATCATGGTCAGACTAGTTGGTAACCCGATGTAAATGAACATACAATATGCACAAAATCTCCATACTTTTCATCTTAAATCATTCATGTGACACAACCCTACACATCCTTCTTATGTTACTCTGTGTAAATGCATGCCTAAACTTCCATTATTGTTGGCTTTTTAGCCATTAATCTCATATTAATTAAATAATTGATGTTTTGATGATAATAAACCTACCTTTAATTATTAACGATTTTCAGTATTTTGAACCATCCACAGTATAAGGCTAGGAATAATGATTTCATCGACTTTTCAATCACTCAAATCAGAGCTAAAACGAAGAAATTACAGTCGAGACAACACGACGTGATGACGTGGCAACTAAATCAAAATAATTCACCACACTTTTTCACACACAACTTCTATAATTCTTCGATCTTCAATGGTTCAAAATCTTCATTGTTGTTGCTCTCTCCAAACTTCTAAGTTTATTTCTCGTTCATCTTATTCTTGAGAGGGATTTTTATTGTATTGTGAGGAAATAGTTGTGATTGCTTCAAATTGTAAATCTACTCTTTGAGAGACTTGTGGTGTGTAACGACCCGAAATTTTTTACTTAATTTAAGGTCGTTACTGTATACATACCATAAACATTGAATGCGGAAGACTTCATTTAAATTCCATAAAACATAACCTTTAACTTAAAACACAACCATGGACTTACGTGTTTCGAAAATATCTTTGAAACGACACAACAAAAGACTCGAAATAAAATAAATAAACGTTTAAGTTTAAAACATCCTATTCTATCCTAAGTCTAAGAAAATAAATGCCACTATCCTATGCATGTGCCATGATCTCGAGTTGCGATGCCGTCGTCAGCCGGGAATGCCTTGCCTTAACCTGAAAAATGTAGTAGCACAAGGCTTGAGTATTTAAAGAAATACTCAGTAAGTGACCCCACTATTGGGGTTAAATGCAACAATCACATGCAATAAAATGATGGGACCTATCTTTCATTTCGTTTAATTTGTTTCGTTTCGTTTTCCCTACAGTGTAATCCTAACAGGTAATCGTGGACGTGTACCATATACTCTACACGCAGCCCATACGTGCAAGTATGGGCTCACCAGCTAGTTCGCACACCGCTGGGCCACTGTCCCTAGCCGGTGGGCATGCTATGGGGGCCCACCGGGACCCGTTAAAACTAAAACCGTCACGGCAGCGCTATGCAGGGCATAACGATCGTTGTCCTGCCATTTGGATGTACGCGTCCGTACCCTCATGATGGGATAGGGGTATCCCCCCAAATGCATGATCACACAATATGCATGAGGTCCGACTAGTCCTACATTCATCATTTAATGAACATAACCCCGTGTCACGTTTTCATGCTTACATGTCATTCTCATTCTCATTTCATTACATATCATACATATTCCTAGCGGGGTTATGTATCATGCAATTTACCGTATCTCATGTCATACAATTCATTCAGTTACATTCCAATACTCATACAACAAGTCATAATCGTACAAGGGCCACACATCGTCATATGCATTCATAACACATCAACTAAGCAGCATAAATAACATACATTCACGTTCACATGATTTCGTACTTAAGCACAATAATCTAGCATACAATGTATCATATCATAACCAAGTCATAACGTAAACACTTCATAATCATATCATTCTCTAACTTACCATAGTCTTAACGTTCTTATATCTATCACGGACATATCATTACGTGACGTACCTTAGTCATATCGTCACAAGAACGTACCCTAACGCTATCGTTCTATCAATCTATCACAAACCTATCCCTTTCTACCCATAACCTAACCGTATTCTTTCATCAATCTCTCCTATCCATAGCACTCCGGTATGTAACCTAACTCTACGTTTCATGAACGTATCTTACTCCTATCGTTACATTTCGTTTTGTGCATCCTCATCGTACCCTATCTCAAACATATCCTTGAGCACATCGTACCATAATTATTATTATACAAACCACATATTATAACATAACATAACATATAGGAAGCATATCGATCCACAGACAATTCACACATGTCAATATATATGACATGTACAGAACTATAGGGCACGTGTCAACATCAAATATAATCATGCCGATAGTAAGGTCACTTACCTCGCTAGCTTAAGTCGTTGTCACAAATATATCTTTAATGAAAGTTCGATTCCGTCCTTTGAAATCCGAGTCAACCTATATGAGCCCATGACATTAGTTTCAGGTTTGAACTCTACAACATTATTTCTCTAATTTACATTGGTCTATTGTTAAAAGTCTGAAATGTTATATATCTATAATTATATTTTTATTAAAAATCTTACTTTTCATGGTTACTGTTACATAAGAAAGTAGATACACTAATTCAAGTTATTTTTTGCCTTACTACTCTCTGTCTACCCTTTGTATTTACCCTTCCCTCTATATTTAGTTTCTGGTTTTTAATTCCAAGTCTTCTTTTTTCTTATCGGTTGCCTTTTAATTTTGTTCTCATGTATTCCAAATTTCAAGTGAATTTCTGTTTCCAAATCTTTTCTTATCTCTCGGTGTTTCCTATTTCCTTATCTTAGTGTTCCCTGTTTAGACGTTTTCTTGGTCATTCTATCTTTAATCTATTCATTTTGCTACTGATAAAAATTTAATCTAATATTACTAGAATAGTATAAATGATTGACATTTAGTTTTTAACTCTAGACCATTGTAATAATCAGAAGATCTAACTATAATTGGTTGTGATTTTTTTAAAAAATAGGATAAAAGAAAATGAAGATTTAATATATACCTGATTGATCAGACCTATCTTCAGTAAATCTCCCCGAATCTCAATTGAGTAAAGGTCATTCTCATTTTTTTTTTCTCAAGTAAATCTGATGATTATTGTTTTTCTGTTTCTTTTTGCAGTAACTCTCATTTTCTAGCGTAAGGATGGGTTGAAGAGAGATAATTGGGGGAAGGGATGAGAAGTTAGTAGAGAGAAGAGGGGAAATGTTGTTTTTTATTTATTTATTATTATTTTAACTACTTTTTATAATTATTTTTATTTGTTTATTTCTTTATTTATTTTTGGGCTATTACATGGTGTGTTACTACCAAATTCAAATACTTGTACCGGTTTGATCCTGCGTCGTGGAAAGGATTGAGTTTTCTCTTGAACTCATAAAAAGAGCGGTGTAGCGGTTTGGCTCTGGTCCGTGGAAAGAGTCGAGAAAGTTCTTTATTCAAATTCTCAAGTGGTGCTTGGGGAGTGGAGTAGATTGAGTTTGACCGAAACACTGTAAAACTACGGTTCATATTTTCTAGTTGATTACTGTTTTGACTTGAATTATTTTGTTCGAGTAATTATCATCTTCTACTTATTTATAAAAAGTTGAATAATTAAAAAAATTAATCACGTTTAAATACTTTTATCGTTAATACCCTATTCACCCCTCTAGGTTGTCATACCGATCCAACATTTATAACATCAGAGTTGTGTTTCTAAAAACTATTCATCATAACAACATCATAATACCATATAACATACATGACACGTGCTAGGGCCACCAGACACATGTCATCATATACAAGACAAGTCTTTCGGCCGAGTCGATAGTAAAACCTAATATAATCGATCAATAAAAGCATCCAGTCAACTCTCGTTAGATATCTCATGAATTACCCCATGACCCACATTCCATCCGACACTCCTTGCCATGTAAGAACACAAGGCACAGAGAGGAAAAGCGACCACGACGAACTACCCCATGACCCAAGTCGGTTATTTCCTATTTTATCTTGTTTCAGCTATAACTTTTTTGTTTTAGCTCTAATTTGAGCAATTTAAAAGCCGTTGGAATTGTTATTCCAAACTTTACATATACCGTTCAAAATACTACCAATTGTTAATAATTAAAAGAAATTACTTAATCACTTACGAAAAACGCTATAAAATGTCTATGATGTTCTTGTTAGCTATAATATCCATTGTTTTCGTCAGTATCTTTGTTTGATTTTTTAAAAAATTATACGTCAAATTATTGGAAATAACGTTCATATTTTTTAAAATCATCCACAATACTCCACGTCTACTAAAACGTCAAACCCTTAACCTATTTAACACACTTATAAAACATGTTACATTAAAAACATCAAAATTGAATTGCATTTTATTAAATACTAAAATAGTAAAAAATTATTTATTTTAATTTAATTACGACCACCTTTTCTCCCTCTAAAATTAATACTCTCTCTCTATCTATAAAGATTAAAGGAATAGAGAAACAAACAAGAAGATAAAGTTGGTGATTTCAATTGTCCTTTTTTTTTAATAAATAAATAATAATAAAAAAAATGAATTATGAAAATAATAATAATAATAATAAAAAATAAAGTGAATCCAAAATGGTACCATCACCTCTCCCTTTCTCTCACCATCTCTTGTCTTGCTCTATGTGTATAATTTAATTTAAGTGAGTTCTCGTAACTTCCATAGTATTTATTTTGGTCGTTAAATTTTTTAAAAATAATTATTTCGATCGTTGTTACGTCTTTACTTATTCAATCTTCGATATGTGAGATCCCACATCGGTTGGAGAGACTTATCACTATTAGATACGTTTTAAAACCTTGAGGTTGATGAAAATACGTAACGGGCTAAAGCGGATAATATTTGCTAATGGTAGGCTTGGGTTTCTATAAATGGTATTAGAGCCAGACATCGGGCAGTGTGCTAGCGAGGACGCTAGGCCTCCTAGGGGATGAATTGTGAGATCTCACATCGGTTGGAGAGGGGAGCGAAACATTTTTTATAAGTGTGTGGGAACCTCTCCATAGTAGACGTGTTTTAAAACCGTGAGGCTGATGACCATACGTAATGGGCCAAAGCGGACAATATCTGCTAATGGTGGGCTTGGAGTTTTACAAATGGTATCAGAGCTAGACACTGGGCAGTGTGCCAGCAAGGACGTTGGGCCTCCAAGGGGTGGATTGTGAGATCCCACGTCGGTTGGAGAGGGGAATGAAACATTCTTTATAAGTGTGTGAAAACCTCTCCCTAATAGACGCGTTTTAAAACCGTGAGCCTGACGACGATACGTAACGGACCAAAACAGACAATATCTGCTAGCGGTGGGCTTGGACTTTTACAAATGGTATTAGAGCCAAACACTGGGTGATGTGTCAGCGAAGACGCTGGGCCTCCAAGGGGGTGAATTGTGAGATCCCTCATCGGTTGGAGAGTGGAACCCAGCATTCTTTATAAGTACGTGTAAACCTCTCCATAATAGATGCGTTTTAAAACCGTGAGACTAACGCTGATACATAACAGGCCAAAATGGACAATATCTACTAGCGACGAGCTTGGGCTTCTACAAATGGTATCAGAGCTAGACACCATGTGATGTGTCAGCAAGGACGCTAGAGCCCCATGGGGGTGGATTGTGAGATCCCACGTCGGTTGGAGAGGGAAACAAAGCATTCTTTATAAGTGTGTGGAAACCTCTCCCTAGTAGACGCATTTTAAAACCGTGAGACTAAAGGCAATACATAAAGGGCCAAGCCAAATTGGACAATATCTACTAGCGATGGGTTTGAACTTTTACACAATGTTAACTTATACCGTTTAAATACACGTACATATTATCATGTTAGAGCATATATTTTAAGGTACGGTTGGAAGTTCATAAACCCAAATGAGATTTAAGCCCAAATTAAGTGACGGTTATGTCCAGACTATTTAATACGCACAATGTACAGTCCGAATCTTGATTATGAGTCGATAGCGTTCTCATATGTATAGTGATATTACACAAATCCTCCCAACCCGAAAAGTTATATACTGTTTAAGCCGTTATTGTTGCTTTTTGCTTGCATGATATCTTTCTCTTGCTTGCTTATATAACGTCTCTTTCCAAAATCTCTCTTTCTAAAATCTCTCTCTCCTCGTTTTCTAAAACCTTCTTTTAAAACCGAGGCTAGAGGCTCGATCATACGTCGCTTGGCCGTAGGCGACACAAAAACAAATTGGCTTAGCTCACTTGTCGTTGGAAAGTGAGTGCCGCACAATCGCTAGTCTGCTGCCTTCGAAAGTGCGATTGTGTCAAGTGCTCCCACTCTCAATCTCTCTCTCCCTGTAATGACCCAGATCCACCGCTAGTAGATATTGTTCTTTTTGGGTTTTCCCATTCGGGCTTCCCCTCAACGCTTTAAAACGCGTATGCTATTCCCCACCCTTATAAATGGTGGTTTGTTCTCCTCTCCAACCAATGTGGGACATCACACTCCCATTCTTGCTTTCAAAACTCTTTTTCCTAACCTCTCTCCCCCGTCTTCTAAAATCTTCTTTTCGAGACCCGAGGTTTGAACGCATGTTGCCCGACTATAGGCAATGTGGTCCAAAGTTGGCTTGACTCACTCAGTGCTGCGGGTGAGTGCCGCACAATCGCCAAATCCACTGTCATCTCTTGATCTTAATACCCATCAACATCAATACTATCGTAAAATTGAGACAAATCATTAACAAGAAGGTGGAGTTTTCATAACGAATCGATTACAAATCCAACTCGAGAATAGAGCGTTTTTGCACGTCTCGTTTCAAACACAAGCATTTGTTTGGGTTAGTAATGGTAAGGCTTCATTATCACAAATGGAGGGTCCACTTGAAAACCACAAAAAGCTAATTAAAACGTGTCTCCATTGTAGTGGAAAGGCTTCACTTTGGAGAATCTATAACCCAAAATTCAATTTCCTTTTCCTTTTCGTACCATTTCCGCACTCTCTCTCTCTCTCTCTCCCTCTCTCCCTTCTTCCCTCTCTCTCTATTCTTCAATAATTTAATTCCTCCGCCGCCGTCGCCGCCGTCACCACTGCCACCGCCGTCTTCTTCTCCGGCAAAGCCATGGCTACTGATCTGAGCACCGTTTTGGGTATCATTGGTCAGTTCTTTTTTTTTTTCCTTCATTAATTTTTTTTTTTAATTCTTTGTGGGATTTTGATGGGGTTTGTGGGGATGTTTGGATGCAGGGAATGTGATTTCTATCCTCGTTTTTGCTTCTCCCATGTGAGTATTCAACTTGAGCATAGTTTAATTCGACTATGATCTAATAATTAGACTAATACAAGCTACTAAACTCAGACTATAAAAGTTGGGTTAGGGTTATTTTTGTCTTTTCAATTTTGGGTCGGATTGATTTTTTGAAAAGTTTAAAATTTAGTTTAGTTTGGAAGCTTATAGGACCCGACCACCCCAAAAATAGGGTTATACACGACTCCCATGTGAGTATGTATGTTTTAATTCAACTTGAGCATAGTTTAATTGGACTATGACCCAATAATTAGACTAATTTAGAATAACTCAAACTATAAATATTGGGTTAGGGTTATTTTTGTCTTTTCGAATTTGGGTCGGGTTGAATTTTAGAAAAATCTAAAATTCCGTTTAGTTTGCAAGCTGATATGACCCGACCACCTCGAAAATAGGGTTATAACCCTACCCAACTTTTAAAAAGATAAAAAATATTTAAAATTTGTAACGGAATAATACGACATTTTTAATAATTAAAAAAAGAACAACCCAACAACAGGACCTAGTTCAAATGAAAAATAGAGAGTTGAATTAGTTATAAACTCTTTTCGAGTTGCCGGGTGACAGGTGTACACTCTATTTGGCACAATTTAGGGACAATTTAGGGACAAAATTCCAAAGTTTGTTAGGAAAATTACGTTAAAGTACAGAGAATTGAGGGTGGTCATAAATAGGGTTTAATTACTATTATTTAGTTTTTATTTTTATTTATTTATTTATTTTGAAGGGCATATTTGTAATTTGGGTTTTCACCTACTTTCCCACTTTCAAAGTTTGGGTGAAAAGATGAAACTCTTTAGAATATTTCTTTTTACTGTCGTGGACCGTTTGGTAGTTACGTTTGAAAATGTTTTTGTTTCCAAGTATAGATTTTACCCTTTTTTTTATTTATTTATTTTTTATTTTTTGGGTTTTAATTTATTTAATTTTTTAACTTTTTCGAAAAAAAAAAACTCGATCAACCCAACCTAACTTTAATTTGAGTCGGGTTCAAATAAATAATAATTTTATGAATTGAGTTGGGTCATGAGTTCGAGTGAAATTGATATTTGATCCATCCAAATTTATTTTTAATTTTAAAATACACCATTAATATTTTCTTTTTATCAAAAATAAAAATTTAAATAAATAATAGAAATGGGTTGAACCAAGAGATTCAACTTAGAAGTATTAGTTGATTATTTAAGAATGCATTTGTGATACCCCACGTAAGTTGGAAAGGAAAATAAAATACTCTAAGGATGTGTAAACCATTCTCTAGACCTGTTTTAAAGTTTTGAGGGAAAGCTCGAGAGAGAAAGTCCATAAAGGACAATATCTGCTAGTGGTGGGTCTGGACTATTACAAATGGTATTAGAGCCGGACATCGGACGATGTGTCAGCCTTCTCGTTGTTGCCCGAAGGGGTAGAAGAGAAAACCTCTTTTAAAGAGGACAATATCTGCTGGCGGTGGGTCTGGGCTGTTACAAATGGTATCAGAGCCAGACACCGGACGATGTGTCAGCCTTCTTGTTGTTCCCCGAAGGGAGTAGAAGAGAAAACCTCTTTTAAAGAGGACAATATCTGCTAGCGGTGGGTCTGGGCTGTTACAAATGGTATCAGAGCCAGACACCGGACGATGTGTCAACCTTCTCGTTGTTCCCCGAAGGGGGTAGAAGAGAAAACCTCTTTTAAAGAGGACAATATCTGCTAGCAGTGTGTCTGGGCTATTACAAATGTATCAAAGCCAGACACCGGACGATGTGTTAGCGTTCTCGTTGTTCCCCGAATGGGGTAGAAGAGAAAACCTCTTTTAAAGAGGACAATATTTGCTAGCGATGGGTTTAGGCTGTTACAAATGGTATCAGAGCCAGACACCCAATGTGTCAGCCTTCTTGTTTTTCCCCGAAGGGGTTAAATACGTAGGGGTGAATTTGGTAGGGGTCCCACATCGACTGGAGAAAGGAACGAGTGCCAGCGAGAATGCTGGGCCATGAAGAGGGTGGTGGATTATGATATCCCATATTGGTTGGGGAGGAAAACGAAACAGCCTTGATAAGGGTGTGGACACCTTTCCTAGAAGACCCATTTTAAAGAGGACAATATCGGCTAGTAGTGGGTCTGGGTTGTTACAAATGGTATCGGAGCTAGACACCGGACGATGTATCAACCTTCTCGTTGTTCCCCAAAGGGGTTGAAGAGAAAACCTCTTTTAAAGAGGACAATATCTGCTAGCGATGAGTCTGGGCTGTTACAAATGGTATCAAAGCCAGACACCGGACGATGTGTCAGCGTTCTCGTTGTTCCCCGAATGGGGTAGAAGAGAAAACCTCTTCTAAAGAGGATAATATCTGCTAGCGGTGGGTCTGAGCTGTTACAAATGGTATCAGAGTCAAACACCGGACGATGTGTCAGCGTTCTCGTTGTTCCCCGAATGGGGTAGAAGAGAAAACCTCTTCTAAAGAGGACAATATCTGCTAGCGGTGGGTCTGAGCTGTTACAAATGGTATCAGAGCCAAACACCGGACGATGTGTCAGCCTTCTCGTTGTTCCCTGAAGGGGTTAGACACGCAGGGGGTGAATTTGGTAGGGTCCCACATCGACTGAAGAAAGGAACGAGTGTCAGCGAGGACGCTAGGCTATGAAGGTAGTAGTGGATTGTGATATCCCACGTTAGTTGAGGAGGAAAACGAAACATTCCTTATAAGGGTGTGGAAACCTTTCCTACCGACAATATCTATTAGCAGTAGGTCTGGGGCCGTTATAGCGTTTTTTGAGAAGGAACTAAACCGAGAAATTTTTTTTTTTTGGTGGGGAATGAAAGAAAAACATTTATAGGAATAGTGAAGAAGAAATCAACGGAGAATTACAAAGCGATACCGTACGTGACGACGCTATTGAGCACAAGCTTGTGGACATTTTATGGGGCTTTGAAGGGTGCTGATGGGTTGCTTGTTACCACCGTCAATGCTGCCGGCGTTGCCTTTCAGCTCACTTATGTCACTCTCTTCATCATCTTCGCTCCCAAACGAAAGAAGGTCATTCTCTCTCTCTAAGCTCTCCTTAATCTTTTTTATTTAAGAATTTCACCTAAATATTGTCCTTAAATGAAAGTTTGTCCGGTGTTTGTCTCGTGTTGACGGTTTTAGAGTGTGCGAGTGTTTTCCACAGAGAGTTATGTTCAATAGACGTTTTGTCTGTTTAGAGTCTTTTCGTGTTGATGAATCGTAAACTTGAGTGTTACGGTAGACTTACGTGATATAGTACGTACTGAATTGATAGATACTTATAAATGTAGCCCTTAAATGTTTTATTTTTCAATTTAGTCCATGGAGTATTGATGTTTTTCGAGGTTGAGTCTTTCACGGTTGGTGAATTATAAAATTGAGTGTGTAATGGACTTACATGACATAGAACATGTTGTGATATCCCACGTAGGTTGGAGAGGGGAACGAAACATTCTTTATATGGGTATGGAAACCTTTCCGTAGTAGACACGTTTTGAAAACCTTGAGAGGAATCCCGAGCAGATACTCTTTCCCTAGCAGACACATTTTGAAAACTTTGAGGGGAATCCCGAAAGGGAAAGGCCGAAGAGGAAAACCTTGAGGAGAAGCCTAATAGGAAAGCTCAAATAGGACAATATTTGCTAGCGGCGGGCTTGGGCTGTAGACAAATCTTAAAAACCTTGAGGAGAAGCCCAGAAGGGAAAGTCTCGAAAGAAAAAACCCAAATAGGACAATATCTGCTAGCGGTGGGCTTGAGGTGCAGACACATTTTAAAAACCTTGAGGAGAAGCCCAAAAGGGAAAGTCTCGAAAGAAAAGGCCTAAATAGGACAATATCTACTAACAGTGGACTTGAGATGCAAATACATTTTGATAACCTTGAGGAGAAACCCAAAAGGGAACACCTCGAAAGAAAAAGCTCAAATAGGACAATATTTATTAGCGGTAGGTTTGAGCTACAGGCACATTTTAAAAACCTTGAGGAGAAGCCGAGAAGGGAAAGCCTCAAAAGGAAAAGCCAAAATAGGACAATATCCGTTAGCGGTGGGCTTGAGGTGCAGACACATTTTAAAAACCTCGAGAGGAAGCTCAGAAGGGAAAGCCTCGAAAGGAAAAGCCTAAATAGGACAATATCTACTAGCAGTGGACTTGAGCTGCAAACACATTTTAAAAACCTTGAGGGGAAGCCCAGAAGGGAAAACCGTGAAAGAAAAAGCTCAAATAGGACAATATCTGCTAGCGGTGGACTTGAGTGCAGACACATTTTAAAAACCACGAGGAGAAGCCCCGAAGGGAATACCCCGAAAGAAAAAGCTCAAATAAGACAATATTTGCTAGCGGTGGGCTTGAGGTGCAAACACATTTTAAAAACCTTGAGGGGAAGCCCAAATAGAACAAGATCCGTTAACTGTGGGCTTGGACTGCAGACACGATTTAAAAACCTTGAGCGGAAGTCCGAAAGAGAAACCTTAAAGAAGGAAAGCCTAAATAGAACAATATCTGTTAGCTGTGGGCTTGAACTGTAAACACGTTTTAAAAACCTTGAGCGAAAGCTCGATAGAGAAAACTCAAAGAAGACAATCAATATCTACTATGAGCTCGAGAAATACATTCTTCGAGTGTTTCAATTTTTTTTAATTCCAATTTAGCCCCTAATATTTTTTGAGTTTGACATACTATATAGTTTTTTTTTTATAAAATAAAAAATATTTAATTTAAAAATATGATAGTTTGGAAGGTCATTAATTACCAAACACTCCTATTTATTGTCGTATTAAATAATATTAAATGCGAATTAGCTAACGTGTGACACTATCGCTATTCATTAACATGCAAATTTAGTTTGAAATTCAATGCTTATTTTATTACATCCTAATCTTTATGAGTTTTGACCAAAATTTTAAAAATATTTGAATAAACCGAGACCATATTCGAATGAGAGTGATCTTGAAAATAGGATGATTAAGAAGGTGCACCTTTCTTTTCGATAGCTCAATCATAAGAACTCTATAGTTAAACGTGTTTTGCTTAGAGTAATTCTATGTTGGGTTACCTTTTGAGAATTTTCTAAAGATGCATGTGAGTGAAGATAAAACATGTTGGAAGCACTCGTGTTGGTTTGTGAGGATAATGGACGAGGAGGAACACTCGTAACCATGTTGTGTAGGGTTATTAGGTGCCGAATTCAAATTCTGAATCCTAATTCGAATCCTTAGGAGGGATAGTGAGCTAGAATGACTTGTATTGGTTTGTGGGAATGGTGGGCAAGGAGGAACATTCGTGATCCAAATCGTTGTGGGGGATAGAGAGCTGGAATGACTTGTGTTGTAGGGTTAGCTAGAATGACTCGTATTTGTGGGGATAGTGGGCTAGGAGGAACATTCGTAACCATGTCGTAGGGTTATCAGGTGCCGAATTCAAATTCTAAATCCTGATCTGAATCCTTATGGGGATAGTGAGCTGGAATGACTCGTGTTGGTTTGTGGGTATAGTGGCCAAGGAGGAACATTCGTGACCATGTCGTAGGGTTATCAGGTGCCGAATTCAAATTCTAAATCCTGATCTGAATCCTTGTGGGGATAGTGACCTGAAATGACTCGTGTTGGTTTGTGGGGATAGCAGGCAAGAAGGAACATTCGTAACCATGTCGTAGGTTTATCAGGTGCCGAATTCAAATTCTGAATCCTTATCTGAATCCTTATGAGGTATAGTGAGCTAGAATGACTCGTGTTGGTTTGTGAGAATAGTGAGCAAGGAGGAACATTCGAAACCATGTCGTAGGGTTATCATGTGCCGAATTCAAATTCTGAACCCTAATCTAAATCCTATGCAACATAGACCGTAAATCACAGTAAGCCTGACTTCAAATACGTGCATTATTGTGTTGTTATGATCAACATACATTAAAGCTATAATATTTTCCAAGCCCGAACATATATTTTAAAATTTAGAGACTAAAATAAACGTTTTAAAAGTTCGAAA
This sequence comes from Cucurbita argyrosperma subsp. sororia, assembly GCA_018691285.1. NCBI lineage: Eukaryota > Viridiplantae > Streptophyta > Magnoliopsida > Cucurbitales > Cucurbitaceae > Cucurbita > Cucurbita argyrosperma. The sequence goes on along the minus strand of CM031890.1, from coordinate 10,884,149 downwards.
CGGATTAGAATTGAATTGATTACCTTGTTTGGGAATAATTTCAGGTGACAACAATCAAGCTGGTTTGTCTGTTCAATGTTGTGTTCTATGGAAGTGTAATTGGTGCAACCCTCTTAGCCATGCATGGAAGCTTGAGGCTCACCTTTGTTGGCATTCTTTGTGTTGCTTTAACCATTGCCATGTATGCTTCCCCTCTAGCTGCCATGGTAACCATCCTCAACCCTAGCTTGCCCCGATTACGTTTCGATATCAGTCGAATTCTCGAGGTTGAAAATACGTATTTGTTCAACAGAGAAACGTGATAAAGACGAAGAGTGTTGAGTATATGCCGTTTCTTCTCTCGTTCTTCCTGTTCCTAAATGCTGGTGTCTGGTCAGCCTATGCTATTCTCGTTAAGGACATCTACATACTGGTAAAGTTATACTTGCTCTCGGTAATTTTTTAATTAAAAGCATGACTTTTCCGTGTTCGAAATTTTAAAATTATACTATTTCGGTAAGATCCCATATCAGTTGGGGAGGAGAACGAAACATTCTTTATAAGGGTCTCGAAACCTCTCCCTAACAGAGTCGTTTTAACCCTAACAAACACGTTTTAAAAGCTTTGAAAGAAATCCCGAAAGGACACCACGCTAGTGGTGGACTTGAGCCGTTACAGTTTCGAAGGTAAATGAAAATTTTTCGTTTTGCTTAGGTGCCGAATGGAATAGGGTTTGCATTGGGGACGGTCCAGCTGATTCTGTATGGAATGTACAAGGACAAGTCAAAGTCAACAAAATCAACGGAGATGATGGAGGAAGAGGGATCAGCACATCTGGTAGAGATGGGAATGAACGGTGATGATGAACATCCAAAGAACAGAGGCATAATCAAAGGGCTGAGCCTTCCAAAGCCAAGCTTAGATAGGCAATATAGTGTCCAAAATATTTTAAGGTCACTTTCTTATGGTCCATATGACTTCTACCCTCCGGGAGCCCTAGATGAGGTCGATGAGGCCGAAAATGGGAAAATGTGACCACTTTTTACCCTCGATACGACTTTTACGTACTTGTATTAAGAGTTTGTTTGGTAATCATCTCGTTTTCAAAATTGTACGGACCTGACACGTACTCTTTCGTCCCTTTATAAGTAAGGTGTTTATCGTTCGATCCGGTCTGATTTTCACTGTAACTAAAAAATTGATCTGGTTTGAGTTTCAATTTGAACCGAGCCATATTAATTTTGATTTGATTTGGTTCTGTTTGATTAATTTAGGCTAAGACCCATGTTCACGTGATTTGTTTTGATCTGGTACGGTGAACCCTGATGAAGTAAATTGACCTAGTAAATTTTTTGATTTGATCGGGTACTTCATTAGGGTTCTCAAATATGCATTGCGGAAGCTGTAAAACTGAATAATGTGCTAAACCGAGGCTTAGCTATTATGATACTAGGTCAATTAGGCTCCTAAACATGATTTCTAATCATTTTCTCATGGTCCGACCCTTTGAAACTTGCTTCATATGGCTACTTACTTGTTGGATTGTGTTCGGGATCACTGTTCATGGCCTTATCAAGGTTGGAATTCCTTCAAACTTCTTGGGTAGATGGAAAACTGTGTCTAGTTTTTTGAGTATCGAACGTTTTTGTGAGAACCAGTCTAAAAATAGGTGAACCGATCCAATCAGTGGGTAAAGGTTGTTTTATATAGTTGTTTACTAGTTTAGTTGTGTTCGGGATCATTTTTCATGACCTTCTCTCGTTCATACAACAAAGTATACAAACAAAAGATACGGTCTCTTACTTTCAAAGAAGATCTTGTTTACAGAAACGGATATTGTACGAAACTTTAAAATGAATTCGATCCGATCTCTTACTATCAATACAAAAACGGGTATTGTACGAAACTTTAAAATGAATTCGATCCGATCTCTTACCTTTAAAAAAAACGTTTACATAAACACGTATTGTATACAAAACTTCAAACCGAATGGATTCAATCGATCTCTTACATTCAAAAAACGATCTTGTTCATACGAAACTTCAAAACGAATCAAATTAGAGCTCAGCATTCCCTTCAAAAATTAAATATATCCTCAGAGTTCATATTCCTATTTCCCTGAGACAAGATATTTGCCATAGCCAGAATAATGCTGCAGATCTGATCAAAAACTTTAGACATCTCCACAATTGGTGACTTGTGGTCTGGTTTCTCTTTGAACCCATTTTCACACACAGCTCCATCATTCATGGCTGCTGCTACCCATGTCTTGATATCATGATACGCTTTGAACTCGAGCGCTGTGATCGAGTCCTCGATTTGGTCCGTCGCGTCCTGATAGCTCTCCAAGCAATCCGTCAAACACTCATCCATGAAGGTATCCATTTCTGTCTTGTTTTGTAATTCCATTAGGTGTTCATGTATGAGGCTCACATTCTCAGCTGCAATATACAACATGATCTCTGTTAGCCCATATAGATCTGTGCCATTGCTGTTGGGAGATGACTCTAAGATTGATAGGCATAGGTCGTTGTAAGGAGTGCTGCTGCAGGTTTTGGTGATGAGATCGGCGTTGGTAAGGAAGGGCTTTTGGGGGTTGTCGGCGAGTATCTGGAAGTGGGTGATTGATAGAATTGTGATAGCCATGGCAGCAATTGATATGAGCTTCATGTTCTTGAGGTGTTGGTTGGTTGGTTGGTTGGTTGGTTGGTTGGTTGGTTGGTTAATGATGATAGAACTATGTGTTGTTGGTTGAAGATGAGATGATAAAGTTGAGATGGACATGTTTTTTGGTTGTTTCTTGGTTGGGATTAGCTTTCTATTTTAAGGGATTGTTGAATTTTTCAATCAAATTGGTTTGTTTGTTCTTGTTGGGGATTTGTTTTTAGGAATAATAGTGATTAATGTAACTTAAATGACTAATAAATGAACTAAATTAGAGGGCGGCCCGACCTAGATCCATGTGATGTCCCGGGCCCTAGATCCATGTGATGTCCCACATTGGTGGGGGAGGAGAACAAAACACTGGGTGTGGAAACCTTGCCCTAGCGGATGAGTTTTAAAGCCTTGAGGGGAAGCCAAAAGGGAAAGTCCAAAGAAGACAATATCTGCTAGCGGAGTATTTGGGTTGTCTCAAATGGTATTAGAGCAAAACACTGGGTGTGGAAACTTTCTCGTAGCAGATGAGTTTTAAAGCCTTGAGGGGAAGCCCAAAAGGGAAAGTCCAAAGAGGACAATATCTGCTAGCGGTGGATTTGGGTTGTCTCAAATGGTATTAGAGCCAGATATTGGACGATGTGCTACCCTTCTCGCTGTTCCCTGAAGGGGGTAGACATGAGGGGGTGTGCTAGTAAGGACGTTGGGCTTCGAAGGGGGGTGGATTGTGATGTCCCACATTGGTTGGGGAGGAGAACAAAACAACATTTAGAAGGGTGTGGAAACCTTCCAGCCTTCTCGCTCTTCCCCGGAGGGAAGTAGACATGAGGCGGTGTGCCAGTAAGGACGTTGGGCCCCGAAGGGAGGTGGATTTGGTGGCGGTCCTGTTAGATAAAACTTGATTTTTCCTTATTTAGATTCACACGATTACATTCATTTTTCATTTGACCATTTGACAAACACATCGAATGGATTAACTAAGTTTTAGACGGCAATTTAGTAGGAAGTGTCACAAATTCAGTTGGCCACTCTCCACTGGATAAATTATATTTAAATAAGAAATCTGTTTAGAATTTTTTAACGACCTGAATTAAAGGCGCAGTCAAAATTTCATCATCATTCTCTCTCTTTCTTATTTTACATTTTATTTTTCTTCCAACAACCTGTTGTCGACAATTTCCTCTCACCGAAAAGAAAGGATTTTCTGGCCGATTATTGAAATCCAACAAGTGGTATCAGAGCCCGATTGAAGCCATCGGTGTATATCATTGCGGAGGAGCCAACCTATCAACAATCAAGTTGAATTGTTCAAGTGGCTAGAGCGTCGACCTAATAACACATAGGTCTCAGGTTCGAGTAGAAGAAAATGTAAAGTGCAAAAATAAACACATTGTCGTTTGAGCAAGTGAATCAGGGAGACGGTTAATATAGTTATAAAAAAAATGTGAAAATGGTAAAATAAGACGGTTGAAATAAATTAAACAAAATAATAATAAAAAAAATAAATCATTAAATTCAATAAACAATAAAAAGGATTAATTTAAAAATGTTGTCTATAACAAAAAAAAAAAAAATAGTAATAATATTAAAAAAAATTAAACAAAATAATAATAAAAAAATGAAATAAATCATTAAGTTCCATAAACATATTAAAATAATAATAAAAAAATAAAATAAATCATTAAATTTAATAAACATATTAATAATATAAATAAAAAATTAAACTGTATATAGAAGGGGACTCTCTCAAACCTATTAATATATAACTTTTTTTAATATAATTTATATATTTTTATTTGGCTCAGGTTAATTCGAAAATTTTATCTATAAAATGGAATCAATACAGTTCTGGGTTGGTTCAGATAAATGATCTCAATCTTACCCAAAATGCCAACCCAACCTAATTTTTTCGAGTGAGTTAGTACACGTTGTCGGATTGAATATACACCCTTACTACTCTTATTAAAGGACGAGCATTATTGCAATTTACTCTGTATAAATTAAATATTATAACAACCTTCTTTTTATTGTTCGAGAATTTATTATTTTTCCAGAAACGAAGAACAGATTGAAACGCTACAAGTCCTGATGATTTCCCACGCCATAAGGGATGAATTCAACGTAATCGAAAAGGAAACAAAATCAAGGCATAGCCATGGACACAATCCAGCACAGAACCGTGAGCGTCAATGGCATAAACATGCACGTAGCCGAGAAGGGTGAAGGCCCCATTGTGCTGTTCATCCATGGCTTCCCAGAGCTTTGGTACACATGGCGCCATCAGATTTTGGGCTTGAGTTCACTCGGTTATCGCGCTGTGGCGCCGGATCTTCGCGGGTATGGCGATTCTGATTCCCCTGATTCGATTTCTAGCTACTCCGTTATGCATATTGTTGGGGATCTTGTTGCTCTTGTTGAGAGTCTTGGAGTTAAGCAGGTTTTTGTTGTGGCGCATGATTGGGGCGCGATTATCGCTTGGTCTTTGTGTTTGTTCCGCGCTGATATTGTGAAGGCTTTTGTGTGTCTGAGTGTGCCGTTTAGACCTAGGAATCCGATGATGAAGCCTGTTGAGACATTTAGGAAGGTTTTTGGCGATGATTACTATATCTGCAGATTCCAGGTTAGGTTCTTTGATTTCTTTTGGAAATTTTCATAATCTTAGGGTTTTGAGAGTGCTTTTTCTGTGGTAATTATTCACTTTTGTGTTCATGAACGCCATCGTTTGAGCTTTTGCTGGTTTTGTTCATGTTGTGGAAGAGTTGAACTATGGTTTTCCCCTGTTGCAAATAGTTAAACAGTTGCCTAATAGAATTGATCATGGATGAGTGTAACAAGATCTCATACTCTGAAATCCATATCTGAAATTCATGCTTATATTGATCTGTGGAACATTTTTTGTTCATCTTAATCTGTGTCTGAGTGGTTTTAGCATGAGTTTTCGAATAAGATAGGAATTGTTTTTGGAACCTTTTGTAGTGTTTGGTTGAATAATGGAAAGAGATTTTGAAATTTGCAAGAACACCTAGAACTGCTGAAGTATTTAAGTACTACTTTCAAAATTTCTGGTTCAAAATGCTACTTGGAAGAGTCAGGAATTGTAACAGCCCGGCCCAAGTCCACTGCTACTAGATATTGTCTTCTTTGAGCTTTTTCTTTTGGTTTTTAAAACGTGTTTGTCAATGAGAGGTTTCCACACCCTTATAAAAATGTTTCGTTTTTCTCCCCAACCATGGTAGGATCTCACAATCCACCCCCTTCAGGGTCTAGCATCCTCGTTGGCACTCGTTATTTTCTCCCATCGATGTGGGACCCTCCAATCCACTCACTTTGGGCCCAGCGTCCTTGCTAGCACACCGTCTCGTGTCCACCCCTCTTTGGGGCTCAGCTTCCTTGTTGGCACATCGCCCGGTGTCTGGCTCTGATACCATTTGTAATAACTCAAGTCCACTGCTAGCAGATATTGTCCTCTTTGGGTTTTCCCTTTCGGTTTTTAAAACGTGTCTGATAGGGAGTGATTTTCACACCCTTATAAAGAATTTTTAGTTGCTGGCACACCGTCTCGTGTCCACCCCTCTTTGGGGCTCAACCTCCTTGTTGACACATCGCCCAGTGTCTGGCTCTAATACCATTTGTAATAGCTCAAGTCCACCACTAGTAGATATTGTTCTCTTTGGGTTTTCCCTTTCGGTTTTTAAAACGTGTCTGATAGGGAGTGATTTTCACACCCTTATAAAGAATTTTTAGTTGCTGGCACACCGTCTCGTGTCCACCCCTCTTTGGGGCTCAACCTCCTTGTTGACACATCGCCCAGTGTTTGGCTCTGATACCATTTGTAATAACTCAAGTCCACTACTAGTAGATATTGTTCTCTTTGGGTTTTCCCTTTCGGTTTTTAAAATGTGTCTGATAGGGAGTGGCTTTCACACCCTTATAAAGAATGTTTAGTTGCTGGCACACCGTCTTGTGTCCACCCCTCTTTCAGTCTCAGCCTCCTTGTTGGCACATCGCCTGGTGTCTGGCTCTGATACCATTAGTCCACCGCTAGCAGATATTGTCCTCTTTGGGTTTTTCCTTTCGGTTTTTAAAATGCATGTGATAGGGAGTGGTTTTCACACCCTTATAAAGAATGCTTCGTTCTCATCTCCAACTGATGTGAGATCTCACAAGAATGCACTAAAGTGCTTTGTGAGAAAGCTCTTAGCTCAAGAACTTGACTAAAAGCCCTTTGTGAAAGACTCTTGCGGTGGTTTCGCCAAAGTGGGCCTGTGATGTCCCACATTGGTTGGAGAGGAGAACAAATCACCCTTTATAAGGGTGTGGAAACCTTCCCCTAACAGACGCGTTTTAAAGCCTTGAGGGGAAGCCCGAGAGGGAAAGTCCAAAGAGGACAATATCTGCTAGCGGTGAATCTGGGTCGTTACAAGGCCAATTCATATTGGTGTGTTTTTTTGGTTTGGAATAGAACTATGAAACAACTATACTTGAACAGGATCTGTGTGTTTGAGTTCTAAATAGAGCAATCAAACTTAAGATGTTTGTTCTTTTTTGTTCTTTTGGCTTATAGAATCCGGGAGAGATTGAAGAAGAGATGGCCGAGGTGGGTGCGAAAGCGAAAGCAGTGTTACAAAGCATATTGACAACAAGAAACCCAGGTCCTCTCATTTTGCCCCCCAAAGGACAAGCCTTCAAAGCCAGGCCTGGATCCCCTCCTCCTCCCTTGCCGTCTTGGCTCTCAGAACAAGATCTTTCTTACGTTGCCTCCAAATATGAGCAGAAGGGCTTCACTGGACCACTGAACTATTACAGATCAATGGACTTGTAAGTCACCCACTACAAAACTCTTGATTTAACCTTCATTATTGTCTTTCTATCTTTCACTCTGGCTTCGCTGGACCACTGCTAGTAGATATTGTTCTCTTTGGTTTTTAAAACGTGTTTACTAGGGAGAGGTTTCCATACTCTTATAAAGAATGTTTCGTTCTCCTCCCCAATTAAGATAGGATCTCACAATCCACCTCCGTTGGGAGCCCAGCGTCCTCGCTGGCACTTGTTCCATTCTCCAGTTGATGTGGGACTCCCCAATCTACCTCCCTTCGGAGCCCAGTGTCCTTACAGGCACACCGCCTCGTGTCCACCTCCTTCAGGGCTTAGCCTCCTCGTTGACACATCGCTCAGTGTCTGGCTCTGTTACCATTTGTAATAGCCCAAGCCCACTGCTAGTAGATATTGTCTTCTTTGGATTTTTCTTTTGGGCTTTCCCTCTAGGTTTTTAAAACACCTCTACTAGGGAGAGGTTTCCACACCCTTATAAAGAATGATTTGTTCTCCTCCCCAATCGAGGTAGGATCTCACAATCCACCTCCCTTGGGGACCCAGCGTCCTTGCTGGCACTTGTTCCATTCTCCGATTGATGTGTGACCCCCAAATCTACCTCCCTTTGGAGCCCAATGTCCTTACAGCCACACTGCCTTGTGTCCACCTCCTTTAGGGCTTAGTCTCCTCGCTGACACATCGCTCAATGTCTGGCTCTATTACCATTTGTAACAGTCAAAGCCCATTGCTAGCAGATATTGTCCGCTTTCTCTTTCAGGCTTCCCCTTAAGATTTTTAAAACACGTCTACTAGAGAGAGGTTTCCACACTCTTATAAAGAATGTTTCGTTCTCCTCCCCAATTGAGGTAGGATCTTACAATCCACCTCCGTTGGGAGCCCAGCGTCCTCGCTGGCACTTGTTCCATTCTCCAATTGATGTGGGGCCCCCCAATCTACCTCCCTTTGGAGCCCAATGTCCTTACAGACACACCGCTTTGTGTCCACCTCCTTTAGGGCTTAGTCTCCTTGCTGACACATCGCTCAGTGTCTGGCTTTGTTACCATTTGTAACAGCCAAAACCCACTGCTAGCCGATATTGTCCGCTTTCTCTTTCTGGCTTCCTCTCAAGATTTTTAAAACACGTCTACTAGGGAGAGGTTTCCACACTCTTATAAAGAATGCTTCGCTCTCCTCCTCAATCGAGGTAAGATCTCACAATCCACCTCTCTTGGGGGCCTTGTTCCATTCTCCAATTGATGTGGGACCCCCCAATCTACCCCCCTTCAGAGCCCAGTGTCCTTACAAACACACTGCCTCGTGTCCACCCCCTTCAGGGCTTAGCCTCCTCGTTGACACATTGCTTCAGTGTCTGGCTCTATTACCATTTGTAACAACAACCCAAGCCCACTGTTAGCAGATATTGTCCGCTTTCTCTTTCTAGCTTCCCCTCAAGATTTTTAAAACACGTCTACTAGGGAGAGGTTTCCACACTCTTATAAAGAATGTTTTGATCTCCTCTCCAACCGAGGTAGGATCTCACAAAATCTAACCAAAAGTCATTCGCGTTCTTGCCTTCAATCTTTCTACAGTTCATCTAGCACCCCATCGGCAAGACAGCTCTAACATCTCATACATTCTACTAACGAAACCGTACTCGTGTCGTAAGTAACAGACTGATTTGTATTTGTAGAAACTGGGAGCTAACAGCCCCATGGACAGGGATGGAAGTGAAAGTGCCAGTGAAATACATAGTTGGAGATGCTGACATTGTGTATACAACACCAGGAGTTAAGGAGTATGTCAATGGCGGAGACTTCAAGAAGAATGTGCCATTTCTACAAGAAGTTGTGATAATGGAGGGAGTTGCGCATTTTCTCAACCAAGAGAAGCCTGAAGAGATAAACACTCACATCCTTAACTTCATCAAAAAATTCTAGTTTCATTCAACAAAACACAGTGCTTGTCTCTTTGTATGTTTGAGAATCACATATTTTCATGAACCGTTTGTTTGTTTTTTAGATTAACAAGTCATTGTGAACTTTAGGTATTACGGAAATTTCTTTACGATTAAGGGTATTTTTGGAATATTATAATAAGTTCAAAAGTATTTTTGAAATAATTTACCAAACGGTTTCTATTCAAAACTAATGATAAGGGTATTTTTTGTGAGATCTAACATCGATTGTGGAGGGGAATGAGGATGCTACACCCAGAATGGATATTGTGAGATCAGTCGGTTGGAGAGGAGAACGAAACCTAGGGTGTGGAAAACTTCATTTTTTAAAATATTGAGTGAAATTTCGAAAGTGAAAGCCGGAAATGGATGCTGGCTCTTTCCTTCCTTTTGCCGCATTTTGCTCAAAGGGTTGAAGGGAGATAGTGCATCAAGTTGTTCGCAAGGGCGAACTTGATCCTCTTCTCCAAGGATCCCAGATGAGAAACCCTAAGAGAGCCGCCGATTATCGTCCATGTATGATCCATACTAGATCTGACGAACTGCCCATCCTATCTCCTCTGCGTTATCCTTCCTTTTTCCGCATTTCGCTCAAAGGGTTGAAGGGAGATAGTGCATCAAGTTGTTCGAAAGGGCCAACTTGATCCTCTTTCCCAAGGATCCCAGATGAGAAACCCTAAGAGAGCCGCCGATTACCGTTCATGTACGATCCATACTAGATCTGACCAACTGCCCATCCTATCTCCTCTGCGTTATCCTTCCTTTTGCCGCATTTCGCTCAAAGGGTTGAAGGGAGATAGTGCATCAAGTTGTTCGAAAGGGCCAACTTGATCCTCTTTCCCAAGGATCCCAGATGAGAAACCCTAAGAGAGCCGCCGATTACCGTTCATGTACGATCCATACTAGATCTGACCAACTGCCCATCCTATCTCCTCTGCGTTATCCTTCCTTTTGCCGCATTTCGCTCAAAGGGTTGAAGGGAGATAGTGCATCAAGTTGTTCGAAAGGGCCAACTTGATCCTCTTTCCCAAGGATCCCAGATGAGAAACCCTAAGAGAGCCGCCGATTACCGTTCATGTACGATCCATACTAGATCTGACCAACTGCCCATCCTATCTCCTCTGCGTTATCCTTCCTTTTGCCGCATTTCGCTCAAAGGGTTGAAGGGAGATAGGTTCGCAAGGGCCAACCTGATCCTCTTCCCTAGGGATTCCAAATGAGGGAACCCTAAGAGAGTCATCGACTACCGTTTACAATCTATACTAAATCTACCCAACTGCCCATCCTACCTCATCTCCATTCCTGACGGCCTTTCAGTGTCTTTAATTTTAAAAGTTTTGAGATAAAATTATATTTTTATTAATTTAGTTATATATATATATATATATATAATAAAAACAATATTTTTTTTGTTTTAATTGTTATTAAAAGTACTATAAGAATTTATTTATTTACATAATAGGAATTAAATATAAAAAAAGAAAATATGATCCTATATCAAATTTAAATATCAGATATAAGAAATGTAATCCGTCAAATTTAATTATTTTTTTAATTTTTTTTTCACATTTTAATTAAATTATTAATAAATAGTAAAAAAAAAAACGATAATATATTATGATAAAATAATATTAAAGATTTAAAAAAGAATAAGAAAATGATTTGTAATTACAAAAAAAATCAATAAAATTTTGAAATCACACAAAAATTTTATAAAAGTTGCCAAAATTAAATCAAAATTATAATTTTTTTAAAAAAATTTTAAAATAGATTTTAATTTATTTAATAAACTTGTAAAAAAAAATATATCAAACGAAAAAATGGTAGTTTATGTGAAGTTAATAAAAAGAATTAATTTTAAAATTTTGGATTTTTTTATTTTAATATAAATTTCCTTTTTTGTCGGCCAATCAAATCCTTTTATTTAATTAGTTTAAAAAAATAGTTTTAGGAAAATATATTTTCAGATTCAATTATTTTTGGAAACTTTATTTAAACCCATTTATCTCTCAGAGAAGTTCCAAATATATCAACAAATCTTTGGTTTATTATAAAGCATCTTCAAATCTTCATTTCTTGACGTCACTCTGATCAAACCTTGTAACGCTCTCGACGATAGCAAAGAGATCGACGACAGACAAATCTTCGTTTTCCAAACAAACGTCTCTCGATCAGACCTTGTAACGCCCATCTCGACAACAGCAAAGAGACCAACAACAAGACGAATTGTAAGAATATTGTTCTTGTTTTTTTTTTTTTTAATTTTGTTTTTTATTCTGTCATGTTTTTATGTTTTTTTTTTTTTTTTTTTTCGTTTAATTTCAAAATAATAATTAGAACTATTAAAAAAATAACCGTTTAAAAATTAAATATTTAGAGTGATTAAATAAAGAAAAATAAATGAAGTAAAAATATTTTTAATTTATTATTTTATATTAAAATATATTTTTTTTAAAAAAAATACATACTCTATTTTATTTGATATTTTCTATTTTTTTTATCGTTTTTTTTCTTTGACAGATTTTTTAAAATATATTGAAAAAAAATTGTTTTAATTTAAAAAAAAAATTCAATTTTTTTACTTTCAAACTTCTATTGAAATATTTAAATTAATATTTAATATGATAATATATATTAAATATAAAAAGAATATATTGATTATATTTGATAAATTAAATGCTAAAATAAATAAATTATAGAATATTTTAAATTAGGATAAAATAATAAAATATATATTTTTTCTAAATATAGTATTTCTCTCCATTTTTAAAAAAATTTAAACTCTTTATTTATTTGTTATATTGTATTGATTTTAATTAATTTTTAAGATAATAAAATGTTCATAATTAAATATTAAATAGAACTTTTATAAATATAATAATTATTTTTTTTATTTATTTGCTATATTTGATTTTTTTTTTCGATTTATATATATATATATATATATATATATATATATTTTTTTTTTTTTTTTTTTTTTTTACAGGAAGAAAATAATAAAAAGATGAATACAGACCTCCCCGAGAGTATTATTGAAATTATAATCTCCAAAGTTACGAATGTCAATTGTTTGGTGTTAAGGCTGGTTTGTAAAGAATGGAACGACATAGTTATTTCAAAATTCTTTCCAAACACTTTTTTGGTTTGTACTCGACAGCTTAGAGTCCCTCGAGTTTTAGGTGCACGAATGGAGTACGATTTTAGTATGCGTTGCATAGAGTTCGATCAAAAGTATCGTCAAGGTATGAAAACTGTTGCTTCGTTTCGATTTGGTTCTTATGATTGTCTCGTTACCGAAATTGCAAATTCATGCCAAGGGTTATTATGTATTGTCAATGGAAGCAGATGCTTTCAAACTTATATTAGCATTCTAAATCCCATGACGAGTGAGTGCATTAATCTTCCCGGATATGAACAAGAATGTTATTGGTATGGATTTGGGTTCAGCCCGAACCTCAAACAGTATAAAGTAGCGAGAATTTGTGAGAGCAATGTTGAGATTTTTATTCTCGGAAAAAGTAGCCGATGGAGACAGGTTGACTATCTGCCTTTTCATGTTCAAAAAGATGGGGTTTACTTCGACGGAGGACTTTATTGGATCGGCACGAGGGGAAAGAAAAAAAGGTTATGTCGTTTGGACGTTGAACATGAAAAATTTGACATAATTGATGTTCCAAAATTAGCTGATTATGTCACGATTGGCGTTTTTAACGGCAATCTCTACGCCAGTATTATGGAGATAGAACAACCTTTTAAGATTGAGGTGTGGATGATGCAAAGCTATGGAGAAGAGAATAGCAAATGGACGTTAGGATTTGTGATTGATCGATCACAGACATTTGAAGATTCGATGTCTTTCGAGATTCCGTGGAAGGACGTGGTTCAACTTATTAAAACAGATAACAATGAAGAGATTTTGTGTCTGTTTAATCAAACATATTTGTTCTTGTATAATATAAGGACAGGAAGAACAAAATCATGGTTCGAACCGACAGGTGAATGTTTTTGGATTTATCCTATCGAATCCGTAAATTTCGATCGTTTTAGTAATATTTTTGTAAATGGTTCTTAATCTTTAATGTAAGGTTAATTATGTTTTTCAGTTGCTATTAAAGTTTGTAATAGCTATTAGTTTGAATTTTAAATTTTATTTTTGTGTGAATTTTTTTTATGATTCTAATTCTTTAAAAATTTTAATATTTATTTATAAATTAAATAATTATTATTTTAATAAAAAAATTCAAAAATACTCTAATAAAACTTATTTAAAATCATAATTAATATATGTTTGGTTCAAAAGAATAAGTCGATGACTTAATATGCATCCATTCCGGCCGGGTCCTGCAAAATACGCGTCCATTCGGGCCGGGTCTTGCAAAAAATCTCTGTTTTGTAGCGTTATCATGGACAATGGAGTTTATATTACGAACAATAGAGCTTCTTGCTATTTTGTATTGCTCAAAATTTTTGCTATATGTCTATTTGATCAAACATATTTCTTTTCGTATAATATAAAGGCAGGCAGAACAAGAACAAGTACATGTTCGAACAAAGACGAAAGTTTTTGAGTTTATTCTCGAAGTCGTAAATTTTGATTTATATTTTTTTTTATATATAAATTTCCTTAATTTTTATTGTTTTTATGGACAGGGAGATATTTAAACAAGGTTAATTATGTTTTCTTCTTTAAAAATTTAACATTTATTTATAAATTAAATAATTATTACTTTAACAAAAAAAAAAATGTAAGGTTAATTATGGTTTTTTAACGATGAAAAATAGAATTGGGATCGAAGAATGCGGGATCAAAATCCTTTCCAATCCAATTTTCATTATTGACAATAATCTTAGATACCAACTAACTAAAAATGAAAATATAAACTAATTAAATCTTGAAAATAAAATAAAATATACTACTATCAAATCATTACTAAAGAGATATTTGATTCCATAATATAACTGGTTTAAAATCATAATTAATATATGTTTTCGTTCATAATATTTGAATTTTTTATTTTTTTATTTATTTTAGTTCTTTTTTTTTTTAATATTTGGACATTATTTTAACCTTATTTTTATTATTATACGAGCTTAATATTTAATTTTAATAATAATATCTTAATATTTTAAAAAATAATTAAATTTAATATATTTTGTACCATATATATTCTATTTTTTAAAAAAATATTTTCTATTTTCATTATTTTATTTAATTAAAAGTGTTTTTTTATAAGTTATAAAAAATTATATATAATATTTTCTTAATATATTATTATGAAATCCATCCTATATTAATGGGAAGTTTAAAAATCTTTTATATATGATTTTAAAAATTCAAAAAGTTACGCATTCAATAATTTGGGAAATATCATGAGTTTATAATGATGGAATACTCCATTGGAATGAAACCTTTTGGGAAGCCCAAAGCAAAATCATGTTCATCCAACAATAATAATGTGGAGCTACGCAAAATCGAGTCAAGCTGTGGTTAAAGGGCACAGGTCAAGCTGTGGCTGAAGGGCACATGTCAAGTTGCAGGGTCAAGTGGGTCGATGATGAGCACAGGTCAAGCTGTGGCTAAAGGGCACAGGTCAAGTTGTAGGGTTGTCGATGTTGGGTTTTATGTCCTAAAACTCATAGTTTGTAAACAAAGATATATTCTATTTTCAATAAAGTTATTATTGATGTTTATTCAGTAAAAATTGTTATTGAATAAAGTGAACTTTACGATCATTAATCTAAATCCAATAAACTAAGAACACTCTGGCTATAGTATGATTACTTGAACTATATGTAGAGACATAAGAGTGGATCAAGTTCAAGTATATAGTCAAAATGATCTATAGTATAAGGATAAGACTGAGTACCTTATTCTGGGGACACTATGAATGCGGCCCACTTTTGTATATGATATAAACAATGTGATCACTAAATTGTGCATGTGGAAACATGTGAGTGGGGGCGTCCTATGCAATGAGTATTGCATAAGATCGGACCATGAAGAAAACCACTCTCACTTTATAAAGTCGTTTACTGTTGAGACTGATTTTCTTTTCATTCGATAACCTAGGTAACTCGGTTTTAATCCTGAGCTAACCATGAACTCCTGTTTATTCGGAATTATCCTTAGATTTGCATGGGTGAGAGTGGCTCTAGTTCGCCGACTCAACAGGCCTCCCATTTCAAGGGTAAGATTGGGTGAATGGCTAGAGACGTGGGGTGCAAGACGGAATTCACTCCTACCCACTTTTAGGGATAGAAGAAAGGTAGTTTCCTTAATCACTGACTCCAGGTCTTGAACAAGGGGCCCCACCCTCTCATTGGCCTGAGAGGGATTCGGTTTACTGGTTGGACCACAAACCAATTGTTCATTAGAGGATCAGTGAGACATAAGGAACAAGAAGTAACTTCAGGGGTAAAACGGTAAATTGACCCAGCTCTAGTTACGAACAACCTGTGAAGGATCGACTTACTAATCATGGTTATATCAGATGGACAAAAATATATCTATAGTGAGGGGAGTGCAACTACTAGGCTATAGTGGAGTGTCCTAGTAGTTAACGAATGTTGGTTAACCAGGTTAATGAGTTTAATCGGTTAATCTTGGATCGTTGGAGCCCATGATCTATAGGTCCATTAGGTCCATCTACTAGCTCATATCGGACTAAACCATAGAACAATGTGACGAGTGAGTTCGAAGTGTTCAAATTCAAATTAGGGAATATGCGTTACATATATACGATATATTTAACCGCAATTTTGTTTTATTTACGAATTAAACGAAAAGAGAGAATCTGAGATATTTAAATAAGATTTAAATATCTTAATCAATTATGTGTCGGAATTGATTGGGATTGACATTTGAATTAATATTAAATATTAATTAAATAGTTTAATTAATCATTTAATGTTACTTTAATTTGAAATTCATTATTCAAATTAATTGTTGAATTAAAATGAAGAAAGTCAAAATGTTGACTTTCATCTAATGGAAAAATCCATGATAGTGGAATTTTGAGGTGTCAAAATTTGGTTTAACCAAACGTGCATGTTTGCCACATAATCCCAAACATTTGAGTGGAATTTTAAGTGTCAAAATTTGGTGATCTCAAGTTTGCATGAACATGCAAACTTGACTGTTTAAATAGAGTGATCATGATACTTGGAGGGGATTCTTCATATTGATGAAAAACCTTGAGAAAAACTTCTCACAAACACTCTCTTTCACATATACAAAATCCCTCCCAAGTTTAGTCACTCACTGGATTCCGCAATCCCATTCTAAGGCCGGAGGATAGTGGAGAAGACACTAGTGGTGGTTCGAAACCGGTTCGTGAGGCAAAAGGAGTTTGAACTACAAAAGGTTAGTATTTAAACTCATTAAGTTTTAATACTTATGAACATGCTAGTAATTTACAATAATTGATGTTCTAAAAGTGCCTAAGATCCAAATTGCTTCCGCATGTGTTATATTAACACCAATAGTCGATATGGGCACAGGTCAAGTTGCAGGGTCGTCGATGATGGGCACAAGTCAAGTTGTGGCTAAAGGGCACAGGTCAAGTTGCAGGGTCGTCGATGATGGGCACAGGTCAAGTTGTGGCTAAAGGGCACGGGTCAAGTTGCAGGGTCGTCGATGATGGGCACAGATCAAGTTGCATCACCAAATCGAGTCAAGCTGTGGCTTAAGGGCATAGGTCAAGTTGCAGGGTCGATGATGTGGAAGTTTGTTTGAATGTTTCGAGTTTGACCCAGTCAATTTACGACTCACACCCAACTTACAACACTTACCACAAGACTGTGAGAAGAGCTCTATAAAGTTAAAAAAAATTGACTTGTCTTAGCCTTTAGAGTTCTATGAATTTTAAAAAAATTGACTTGTTATACAACCTCAATCCGACATGTCGCAGGTAAAGACTTGTCTTAGCCTTTTATACAACCTCAATCCGATATGTCGTAGGTAAAGACGGATTTAATCTCCTTTTTGTCCTCCATAAAATTGTTATTAATTATTTATACTTTATGAAAGCTTTGGACACGTGGCGTAGTGAAATTACCTTTTGACAGAGGTCGGAAGTTCTACATGGGAGGGTAAAAGAGTCAAGAGTGGTTAAGGCACAAGATTCTAGTCTAGCCCAGCTTCAGCCACTATATAATACCCTGTTTTCCCATTCTCGATTTTTTTCATGAACTCAGAAATCTTCAAGAATCATCTCCTCTGTTTTCTCTCTAGCCTTAAAATCAACAGGTATCAATTGTTCTCCTTCAATTTGTAGTTTTCACTTTCGAATTTTTGTTTTCAGTTCTTGACAGAAGAATGAAGATTTCGTCATTTCGCGTGTTGATTCTCTTTTTCATTTCGATTTTTGTGTTAATTTTGATAGCATGGTGATGATCGATGACTGCGATTATGCCTCCATAGGTTATTCTTCTCTATCACTATTTTAATCTATACGCTGCTCTTTCTACTGTGTGATGCAATTTCTGTTGCCATTTATTGTTATCCTTTTCAAGATTTTGTACTTACTGTTCACGACGAAGGAGACGATGAGTAGCAGAAATAGTCGCACTATCTATGTTGGAAATCTTCCTGGAGATATTCGTTTGAGTGAAGTAGAAGATCTATTTTACAAGGTTTGATATCCTCGAATGCATACTTGTTTTGGTGAAATTTTTGTTTTAAAGTATTCGAGTCTGTGGATGGAACATTTTCATCTGAGTCCCTAAAAATGTTTTTTGTTATCATTTTGGGTGTGGTATTCAAAGGATCCAAGTAGTTGCACTGAGCTGTTGGTGATCCTTATGTAAAACTTTTATTGTCTTCATCAGTTTGAAGATATTCATGATGCTGAAGACGCGATTTACGGTCATGATGGATATAAGTTCAACGGATGTTGATTACAGGTACTAGTCGCAATGCATGCTTGCTGATATTATTCCTCTATGATGTTTTATCCTCGTATGGAATTGTGAGATCCCACATTGGTTGTAGAGGAGAACGAAACATGTTTTTATAAGGGGTGGAAACCTGTCCTAGCAGATACATTTTAAAAACCTTGAGGGGAAGTCCGAAAGGGAAAGCCCAAAGAGGACAATATGATTAGCGGTGAGCTTGCAGATTAGAAAACTTGATTCATTTGAATGGGTAACAGTCTCTGTTTTGGGTTTTGCGTTCCTATCTTAATGCATTTGCCTGGTGCTTTGGTTCTATTCTTTATGAAATGGATGATGTCAAGTCTAGGCTTGTGTTGTTCCCATTGATGAAGATGTGGAGAACTTGGCTTCAATACCCCGACAACCTCGATGCCGATATTCTTTCCTTATTCATGATTTCCCAATTGTTGCTAACACTTGTGGAAAAGCTTGTTGAGTTGTACTGTCGTAATCTCGTGCAGTCGGTCGAGAATTATTTTCTCCGAAACATGCTGTTCTATAGTACCTAAAACTTTTTTGCACATTAATTCTACGTTAGTATGTGTGAGATCCCACATCGGTTGGGGAGGAGAACGAAACATTCTTTATAAGGGTGTGGAAACCTCTCCCTAGCATACGCGTTTTAAGAACCTTGAGGAGAAGCCTGAAAGGGAAAGTTCAAATAAGACAATATCTGCTAGTGTGTTCTTCCCTCTCCCCCTGTCTTGCCACTGACTGTTCATCCGCTTGGATTCTATATTTCTAGTCAACTGTTGATGACATAGGAGGAAGAGTTGAGAATATGCCTTCGTTGTCGAATGTGGATCGCCATCATTTCGACTTTTGGCTATAGACCCAGAATTTCCTAGATACTCGATATCGTTTATCTCTTTTTCCCAGGTCGAGATCAACGTCGAGATCAAGATCAGGATCGCCAGTTTCATATATAGCCCTCCCCTTTCTTTGGATTGTCTTAGGGACTTCTATTCTGTTTCTCATTGTTTCATTGATTGCAGCGTCGACAAACCTCCGAGTCGGAGCAGATCTCGGTCCAAGTACAGAAACATATCCAGATCCCTTTCACCTAATGTAAGATCCTGATTCAGACTTGCATATTTCTTAGAACAAAGATAACAGTATGTCCAGACTTGGTTTCTTTTAAGACGTAATAACGAATATGAACTCCGACTTAAGCAGGTGAGCCCAGTTCGAAGCTATAGCCGATCGGTTGATTCCAGGTACTGATATTCAGAATAGAACATTGTTGTTGTGATGGTTCTTGGATAGGATAATAAAGGTTAGGAGAAAAGTCTTTGATGATGTTTATGTTTATAATTTGAGATGAGATAATTCACTGTCTTCATTGGGGCTGTTATTCTCTTGTCTTCTAAATCTTATAGATGTACTTTTCTGTCTTTTCGCGTTTTTATTTCCCCTAATAATTTCTCGAGAGGTCGAGATGCAATATTACTTCAGGTTTGTTTCTTTTTGTTTTGTTGTTAATAGAACACGAGATTGAACTTGATTTTAGGAGTGTTTATATGACTCGATAACCTGACGAGTTGAGAGTTCTAGTCACTCAATCTAATTATGACGTCTAGAATTGATATTAGTGATGCATTGTTATTTGTGAATGTTTGATATTTGAGTTTAGATTTTAGTGATTAATATAACATGCATTATAGATAAATATTTTTTTTTAATAATTAAAAAAAAAAAACAACCTAAAACGATCCTCTATTAAGAATTCGGCTGTGACTTCTATATGAGTTGTGGTTACTAATCCAATTAACTGAAAATTTCAGATTGGTCCAAAAGATTTTTTTTTGATCGACCCTACTTGATATCTATGGATCAATACGATTAAAAAAATATATATATATCGCTTCTTAGATAAGTGTAACGACCTAGGTCCACCGCTAGCCGATATTGTTCTCTTCGGGCTTTCCCTTTCAGGCTTCCCCTCAAGCCTTTAAAACGCGTAAAGTTTTCACACCCTTATAAATGGTGGTTTGTTCTCCTCCAACCAATGTGGGACATGACAATCCACCCCCTTCGGGGCCCAGTGTCCTCGCTGGCACTCTTTCCTTCCTCCAATCGATGTAGGATCGTCCCCAAATCCACCCCCTTTGGGGCCAGCATCCTTACTGGCACACCGCCTCGTGTCTACCCCTTTCAGGGAACAACGAGAAGGCTAACACATCGTCTGGGGACTGGCCCCAAATCCACCCCCCTTTGGGGCCCAGCGTCCTTATTGGCACACCGCCTCGTGTCTACCCCCTTCAGGGAACAATGAGAAGGTTGACACATCATCTGGGGACTGCCCCCAAATCCACCCTCCTTTGGGACCCAGTGTTCTTACTGGCACATCGCCTCGTGTCTACCCCCTTCAGGGGACAACAAGAAGGCTGATACATCGTCTGGGGACTGCCCCCAAATCCACCCCCTTTGGGGCCCAACGTCCTTACTGGCACACCGCCTCGTGCCTACCCCCTTTCAGAGAACAGCGAGAACGACCCGGATCCACCGCTAGCAGACATCACAATAAGAATTTTACTATTCTTTCACGTGTTAAATTCCGTACACAGTTTGGTAAGCTTAAATCAAATCAATACTACAAATCGACACGAAATTGATAAAACATAATCACATTTGACTATGCTCATGAAACCACCACATTTAATTGTTTACAAATAAACACCGAATATTTTCAACTATCACTGCAAGAACACATTTACCAAATTTAATAATCTCACCCTCTGGAGGCACCTAAATCAGCCCAACATCTTATGAACTGGATGGAACAGGAAGCATTTGGACCTACAAATCTCAGCTTTCCCATCCAATTCATACTGTTATTCTATACTCTCCAGGGCAGATAAACTCAAGAAACTCCATCACACTAACCGTATCGCCAGCCCGAAACAAGCGTTTTTTTTTTATCGGCTGCTCTTACAGCATTTAGAGTCTATCGTGTCAAAGACTCAGCAGCCATTACATATCATCATCTCAATCATTACATAAATTTCAGTTTCGAGTCATCATAGTGATAGTTTTTCTTCACCGGAAAACGATAAGTAAATGATGGTTGGTTGGTCTATGACCAGTTTTGTGACGATGTTCTCTCCGAACCATGCCTTTGTCGAAAGTTGCTGGACCTGATGCTGGGATCAGAAACACTGGCGGCACCCTGATGGATTTCTCCCCACCCTGATGGATCTCTCTCCATCTGGCTCAACCCAAAAGACGGTAAGTGATCTCTTTCCCAAGCGTGAAAACGATTCGGTATGGCGTTTTCCGGTTGGAAATTACGACCCCCCGATGCTGATGAGTAGAAGTAAAAGCCACTGGGTTGCTCAGATGAAGAAGCCATGGGTGCTTGTGACAGCCCTCTGTGACTACTCGATCTTCTGGCACCAGAAATTGCAGGTGTGCGAATGGTTCCAGTAGTGCTAGGTTGTTGTTGATAATATGCTTGAAGAGCTTGAACTCGGTCACGAGCACGTGCATTGCTGCCAGGATAGGGAGGAATCATCGACGAAGCGACTGAGCTCCCAACCCTTGCACCAGAACTGCACGAATCAAAAGACCAAGAATAAGTCCTACTCGTACGACACACTTCAAATTAAACCGTTTCTCTCAGTTTCAGAGAAGAGCAACAAGACGACCAAGAACAAGTCCTACTCGTACGACACACAAACAATAAGGTTGGGAAAGTGATTCCACAACAAGGCAGGCAATCAATAATGTTAAGAAGACTTTCAACTGGTTACATACAAAATTATGTTTAGACATACCTATGACCAACGAGGAAGGGATGAATTACACTCCCGGATCTCGGTAGTTCGGAACCGACTCTAGTAGCAGATCTTTGGGCAATGGACGCAACCGATGGCTGATCAGCACCAACACGATTGTTCATTGTGGAAAAGGGCGGTGAATGATGCTCCCAATTTTGATAATGAAGATCCACAGCAGGAAATGCATATGAAGATGGCATTTCACTGGGAACTGATGGGCCATTCCAATGACTGCTGAAACTAGACGCTTCAGAAGCGCTTGAACTTGACGATGAGGGATGAATAGGACCGAAATAAGCGATATACGGGCAAGGATGAGCGGCAGACGATACTGCCGTATGCTCCGCAAAAACAGCATGTTGTCCCAAAAGGTCATGATCTGCATCACAACATAATCAACCCAGTCAAATTCGGTTCCTTCCCAAACCGAAGCTAAGAAAAGGATCGACGGTTGTCGGGGAAAGGAAGTCTTACAAGCAGTCGAGGAAAAGTCGCCATCCCTGGAAAGTAAAAAAGGAAAAAGATTCAAGACATCGAGTAGGAAGATTCTGTACTTTCACAACAGTAAAAAACGGCAAGAGACTTTCATTATTTAATAGGTTAAATCAAGAAAGTAACTTTGTAGTGAATTTCTACTAGAGCAGAGCACACAACAGCCTACTATTTGAACTTCATTCATATTTACCCCACGAATTTCCTTTCCGAATGTTCCAACGGGACCTATTACACGATACAAGGCCAAGAAGATTCAACAAGCATTCATTCTTTATCTACAAAGTTGAATAGACCAGTTCGATCGTTATTTCATGTGTTACAAGCTGATTCAATTGAGGAAGACCGTTTAGAGCTTCAAGAGTGAATATTTGTACGGTTGAAGTAGTGGATGAGGTTGCTATAACTAGCACTTAACAGATAATTTGTTAGAAAACTTGTGTTATTATTTTAATTCCATAATTTCTTGTAGTGGAAAAAGGGTGAGAATTTACTTGTCAAAGTGGTCATAACATCTTTTTGTGTGGAGATTTAAAGGGTAGTGGGAGTAATTCACCGATCATGGCCACTAACTTCCTTAGTGGGCATTTGAAGAGTTCAATATTTCTTTTGTGGATAGACTATAAATACCCACAAAATACCATGTAATGAAATTTAGCTCTCAAATCAAGACTTTCACCCTTAGAAATTTGAGGGTCATTTTTTGTCATTTATAAATTTCATGCAATTCTTGTGGTAAATTACATCTGAGCCATTCAATCAAGCCTTGATCAAGTTCGATTAAAGAGTTATTCAATTTAGAACAAGGTTCCAAGTCTTACTTCTAGATCTTTGATCTGAAGAGATAATCTAATTTTAGCCTTATCTCTGAGTGATCTTAATTTTGTAAGAGGAGGTGGGTTATTGCTCCAACAAAAGCTTAGATCATTGGGCTGAGGATTAGGGTTACCTTATCACTATCTTAGGTGGTTGTCATCCTGGTTCACGAGGACGAAACAACCAAAGAAAGGGAAATGCTCAAACAAAGCCATTTGAAGCGTTATAAGGGTGTAGACGAATGCCGAGCTACTAAAGCTGCAACTTCGATTTTTTAGCCATTCAATCTCCCTTCTTAGTTAGTATTAGCAAGGGCCTTCTTCTCTTCACCTAGATATATACAAATAGCTGAAGATAACCAGAAGCTTCCAGATACCCCGGACGAGTATCGCCCCCTAGCCTCTTGAATTCTCATCTGGATCAAGTATAGAACTTATGAACGGTAAAGAACATTCTAGGATACAGCTAAAATTCGGATCGACAGGAGTAAAAGAGGCTAGTATTACATGGATATGGATCCTTAACGTCACTCACGAGAAATGTGTGGGGTTCGTCCACGAGTGAAGTCCCTAATGATTAAACCATAGAAATCCACCATACATTGTGCAACTATTGTTGTTCTTGCATAGCCTACCCAAAGGTTCATACTATATTGTTCTTGCATAGTCTACCCGAACGAGGACCTATTCTCAGTCTAGTCGATACCTTATATCCACCATAAATATCCACCATCATGACTATCACGCTCTCAGATGTTCTTCCACATCATTATACTTCTTAAAGGTGGCGGTTTCGACACTAACGCTAAAGTCCTAAATGTCCAAATTGTGCCCTCCGACTAAACCGGTGCATACTCAGTAATAATTTGTAAGAACGGGGATCGTCGTTTTTAAATCTCCCCTTGCTCTCTCCATGTTCAGTGGAAACTTCTTCAAAGCTTCAACATGAACATATCACTCCCCAACTCATTGCACACACATTTCCTGGAATGAGCAGAATAAAACCTTCCAAGAGATTTTGAGATTTGAAGGAAATATGGGATGGTATTGTTCGGGGCGCTTCCTCGTGAAGCCTTCCGTCCAGAGAACTTAATAACGTTTCTCCCTCTACTATTTCTTCCACTTGGCCTTTTCTGTAACTCCTGGGTAGTAACTATTCACATCAATGAAAGTATATTTTTCGTACTCAAGGAAAAAGGAGAAAAGAAAAAAACGAGCAGCAGAACGACAGAACGTGAACTGTAATGCAGATATGGAAGTTATGAACAGAATTTACCAGGAGCTAAAAGACGACGTCACCCACATTACAAAAAACACCAATTTGGTCACCACGCACACACGTGCATTTAATGCTATTTACTAAAATCATGTAACTATTCAAGCCCTTATATTTCTCGATGAGATCAGTTTCTTTCCTTGCATCTCTTATCGGAAAGCATGTTCATACGTTTTCAAAACTCAAACGGGTGTCTCAGCATTTAGAAGGAAACGACTTATTTTCTCTCCCTATATAGATAAAAATCAAAACCAATTTATAGAACATGAACAGAAACAAGAAAGAAGACATCAACTTAAGAACTGGAGCGTCAATTATCTTTGATCGTACGAGTAATCAAAACTTACTCAAATGAAGAAGGAAGTCGAGTTAAGCTGCCAAAAGGACACCATTGAACTCCGAAGGCCTGCAGCGAACCAAATTGCAATAAAAAATTGGTGTAAAAAACTTAAATACTATGAGTATTGACCCATTTAGAATATGAACTCCTGCAAGATAAATATATAAACAATTTATTACAAACCCACGTGTTTAAACGGAAATTAATAGCACATGGAAGTTTATGAACATCAGCCTCGAACACATTTCAAATCAATAAAGGAAAGAATTTACTCTCACTCGATAGTCTCCATTTTAATAACAACACTTGCTTTCATAATGACATACGAAACTACCTAAGAAGGCCACAAAGACCGGTCGAGTGCTCCACAAACTATATAGAAAAGATCTTCCTGCATGAACCATCAAAACAAGGATGTAGGAGAATTTCCTCGATCACCGTCGATGCCCAAGAGAGTTTTTTTTTTTGTAACAACCCAAGCCCACCGCTAGCAGATATTGTCCTCTTTGGGCTTTCCCTCTCGAGCATCCCCTCAAGGTTTTTAAAACGCGCCTACTAGGGAGAGGTGTCCACACCCTTATAAGAATGTTTCGTTTCCCTCTCCAATCTGGGGATGAGAGCTTTGAACCTATGACCTCTGGATTAAGAGTATATGCCTTATGCACGCTCAGGTTGGTGCAAGCCTCAAGAGTTAAAAGCCAAGGAAATCTACTAGTATCTGAGCATCACCGTAACAAATGTTTAAACGTTTTTTTTTTTTTCCAAAAAAGTTTAAAAGGAAAAACAAAAAACACCATTAAGGACCAAATACGACTGCTAAAGACCTTCGAACGAAATCATAAGAATTAATCCTCCCAAGGGGAATACGTAAAGAACCTTTCCTTCTCCATGATTAACACTCTCAAATTTGGTTTAATTCCGAACTTTCGTGACAAAGTTAAAAAGTTTTCGAGTAGGTGAACCTAGGCAATGTTTGGATATATGTGCCAGACCAAAGAGATGACGAAGTTATCTTGTTTACCCGAGTGGAATATCGATTAACGCAAGAACATATCCATTTATTGAAAAAAAATCTCCTAGAGTTGAAAGTTATCAAATGTTTTATCTATTAAGGGGAAGTTTCAGAACACGTTTCAAAGCGAAACGAAACATTTTCATCACAGATATCGCTTCCTGGTTCATTTAACTTCGTCTTCTTCTTTACTCGATACCCTAGTGATCGAAAATTACGATCGACACACATAACGATACACATACCAATCGATGAAAGATAATCACTTACCATTTCCGAATAGCTTAGATCATAAAGATCTTCTTCGTGCGTCCAATCATCCATACTAAAATCTGGAAACGACCTACAGCCATTAGCATAAAGCCATTGACCTTTTTCAATCTTCCGGCAATTGGGGCATTGCATTGCCCCCTTAATGTTGAACGCTGAACCAATGCAATCTAAACCAAAATAAAAGAAACACAATCAAGAACGAACCATGAAATATTTTGTATCTAAACCATCTCGTTTTCGCACCAGCTTCGAAATTATGAACAGATCTAAAATCACAAGAACACAAAATCTAGCATTAAATCCCGTCAAAATTGAAGAACACCGAACACAAATCTAATCCGAGAAAAATTTAAAGAATCAGAGGGGATTAGAAGAAGGAAACTAACCAAGATGAAATTGATGGCCACATTGAAGCTTAGCCCAAGATCTATCACCAGAATCGGCAACAACATCGAGACAGATCGAGCAGGCGACCGAACCAAAAGACTTTCCACCACCGGCACCACATCCTCCATCGCCATAATCGCCATCTTCAGCCACCGCATCGTCGTCGTTACCCAATCCCATGTGAAGAAAATCACAAATCTAAAAACCCTAATCAGCCAATCGAAGAACAAAACAAAAAAACAAAACAAACAATCGTTCCCAAAATCACAAATCAAGTTCCAGTCAGAACAAAATTGCTCCAAAAATCGAAGCAGATGAGGGTTAAAAAGGTTTTCCTTCCACCAAAACAAGAAAAAATAAGAGGTGAAGAACGAACAGAGAGAATTTCTGAAGAACAAAGATGTAAGAGAGAGAGGGAGATGGTTTCTTTCTTCCTCAGACAAAGATACATAAAAAGAGGAAAAAAAGATTTGGGGATGAAAAAAAAAAACTATATATTTTATCTTAAATATTGACCGTTCGATTGCTTATTCATGTGGACCGTCCGATTCGTTATTGGTAGAGAGAATAATATCAGTCCTCTAAATTTTGATGGACTGCAAATGATTTTTTTTTTTTTTTTTTTTTTAAATTTTCTTAAATTTAATTATTTATTTATTAATGGTAATTATGTGGGATAAAGAAATTAGGTTGTATTTATTTATTTTATTATAATTTATTAATATATATATATATATATATATATATATTTGATTTATTTATTTTATTTATTCATAAGAATATTTTTTTTATTAAGAATTAAAAGAAAATAATAAATATGCGAACAATAAACTATAGCTTGCCTCGATGTATTCCAACAACATAGGAAACATTTGAGTTCTTTCACATTCAACGAGTACTATTTACCGTACTTTTGATATGAACTAAGAGACGTTATTCATACAATATATTTCAACAAAGATGTGAAAAAATATATTGTTGAAATTATCAAAAGATATTTCAATTCATGCGAAGAATGAAGTTTTACTGTTATAAATTTGGAGTGGATTATAATTTATAATTATTGTAATGGTAGGTTTGACAGGGCGTTACTTCGTCCTAACCTTTTCAATTCATGCCACATCGAACAAGAATAAAGTATTACTGTTATAAATTTGGAGTGGATTATAATTTAGAATTATTGTAATGGTATATTTGACAGTTATTTCGTCCTAACCTAAACTATTTATACGAGTTTGACGACTATCAAATACATTATTTTGTTTCATTTCTTTTATATATTTTTTTTATTATTTTTAGCTTCTCTATTTCAATTAAAATATTTATATAATATTTTTTTTTATTATATATATAGTATTTTGAATAATTCATTTTTAATTTTATGATTTATTTTATCATTTTTATATTTGAGTTATTTTTAGTTTTATATAAATGTTTAATATGTTACCATTTTCACATTTTATTCTTAATAGAAATTGGTTTTTTTTTTTAATAATTATAAATTGTTTTGTTAACTTCTAATTATCTTTTATCATTAGAATAATTATAAATTAGGATAAATAAATTTTTTCTAAAAAAATAATTTTTTTATAACAATCAGACAACCCAACCCCTAACCGAAGAAAATAGAGGGTTGAATTAGGTTGGGTTGTAAAAATTTATTTAATATATATTAATTATTTTAATATTTATTATATCAAATATAATAAATATATTTTTCTCTTTTCATATATTTAATATATTAAATATCGAACTATTTATATTTAATATATTTAATATATTAAATATTAATTTGAACATTCTAATAAAATTCCAATATAATTAAAGTCAGTGTAGGAGAAATTTTTATAGATTTTAAGCTCAAATAATATCAAGTTAATTAATTAAAATTTTTAATTAATCGATTTATACTCATCACTCCATTATAGACTTAAGGGTGGATTATGCAAGTTATGTTATTAATATAATCATTACAAATAAGTTAACTATTCATCCGTTGTTTACAATTACAATTATGTCAAAAGTTCGTTTTATTTATGTAACTACATCTTTTACTTTAAGTACCACCGATTCTCTAATAAACAATTTATTTATGATCTAATCATAAACCAAATCTCTCTCAAACCAATGAGAGTGTGCTGCCCCATTGTTTAAGTCTCGAAAGAAGGAGAATAACTCTGATATTATGTTTCCAGCTGCCTATTTGGTCAAGTCCTCGAAATGGTAGACATATTGAACCAGCTACAAAAGTCATTCTGACTCATGCAAATAAAAGGATAAGCTCTCAAAGGCAAGCATTTATAACTCACTCACGGTTAATATCGAGTTGCATAAAAATCAGTGAAATATTAATCTTCTCAATTAATTAAATATTTCTTGGTCTAATCTTATATAATCTCAGAATACTCACACTCGCATGTTTCCAAATGAACAATTTGGATCAAATCATTGGTAAAAATTACAAAGTGGGTCATATCAAGAGTGTGGACAGGATAAGACACCAAACCTTATCTATATACAATAGATCATTTATGTTATTACTTGATCATGATTTGTCAGCCTGAAGATTT
Organism: Cucurbita argyrosperma subsp. sororia; assembly: GCA_018691285.1. Taxonomy (NCBI): domain Eukaryota; kingdom Viridiplantae; phylum Streptophyta; class Magnoliopsida; order Cucurbitales; family Cucurbitaceae; genus Cucurbita; species Cucurbita argyrosperma. The sequence continues at coordinate 10,854,871 of CM031890.1, read as the reverse complement.
CATTAATAACCTTAGATTTCCATACCATAGAAAATATTAAATTATAAATAAAAATTAAATAATTAATTACGAGGATTCAAGACATAAATTCCAACACTCGTTAGGTTCGTTATTTGATGAATTTGGGGAAACTCCAATTTCTTCATCCACGATCCATTTAAAGAATATCATTAGCTTAGTGGCAATAAGAGGGAGATTTTTCATGAAGAAATAGAGAGCTATAAACCTCTATATCGAGTTGTCCAATAAACTCCAAAATCGGGTGGAAAAATAGGTATGAAACTACGTATCCACACAAACTCGTCCTCTGAAAAGTATTTCTTTAGTTCGAGGAGAAGACGATGAAGAGATCTCATGAAGGAATCGAGGCTAGAAAGTATCTAAAATGTCTCAACCAATTAGAAAAAATTATGGGTTTTACTTCCCTAAAGAACATGTTTTCCGGTGAACTTTGGAAGGTTATAACTAGTGCTACGTGTCACGGTCATTGCCGCACAATCACAAGTCCGCTATCATTAAAAGTGTGATTGTAACACTACACACCACAATCTTCGGTAAAGAACATGTTTTCTGGTGAACTTTGAAAGGTTATAACTAATGCTACGTGTCACGGTCATTGCCGCACAATCACAAGTCCGCTGTCATCAAAAGTGTGATTGTAACACTACACACCACAAAAAGGTATAAAATCAATCCTTAACTCTTTCTTATAACTTCATCTAAAAGTTTTATGAAGATATTGAGTGGACTCGAGACCTATATAGAGCTGCACAAGCGTAAAACCAGATGTAGATGGTATGAAAAATTGTGATTCCGAACAACCTCAAGGACGAAGATGAAACCCTAAGTCAATGGCAAAGATCAATAAAAGTCAAATGTAATTCTATTTTGACATTTCCACAGTTTGTATTCAATCTAACCCCATTTCAGACTCGTTCTTATAATTTCCTTTTGGTTCCTAAAACTAGACACATCAAGGGTCCTATGTAAGAAAATTCGAAAAACTTCGGACCCCAAAAACTCAAAAATCGAGATCTTGAACATCAATTAAGACGTAAGTAGCCAATATAGACTTTTGTTAAGAAATATTTGTAGGCTTCCCTTCGATCTAAAGGATTGTGGAAGAAAAATACCAATAACGGTAAGTTAGGGACTCAAACCGACTCTCTCTGAAATTAAGTAATGTTAAAATAACTCACTTAATGAACTTCGTTGCTCATGAAATTTGAATGCTGAGTATAATATGATATGTTAAACGTGTGTATATATATATATATATATATATATAATTTGATTGTCGTTGGATAAGGTTAAGTAACTAAACCAAGTAATAGTATAAAATGACCAATTCTCCGATAGTAATGTAAAGCCGGTTAACGACCTAAATGACCTCTAAATGACATGATATTTTAATAAAAGGCCTAAGGTAATATATTAAGGCTATGTATGAAGTTTAGTAGTAATCAGAGTTCGTTTAGGGGCTGAACTAAGGATAAGTGCAAAATGACGAAAATACCCCTACATGCCTAAACATTGGTTTTCAAACCAAATGAATTGAAAATGACCTAAGATGATTTTATATACGGTCTCTTCTCGAGGGTATAAGGGTTTATGCAAGATTTTAAAGTCATTAGACCACATTTAGGGGTTGAATCAAGGATTTTAGGTAAAATAACCAAAATGCCCCTAGGATAATTGTAAGCCACACGACCTTGAGATGGCCTTACGTTTTAAGTAAGGTCTATATATAATGGTATAAAGCTATACCCGAGAGTTTAAGAAATTTGGAACACATTTAGAGTTTAAACTAAGAAACGAGGAGGTAAATGACTAAAATATCCCTACAAAAACTCAAAGATGTTTTCAAGGCCCTAAGGAACTCCAAATGTTACGAGTGATCCATGTTCTAAGTGATCCATGACCTCCCACCGCACGGTGCATCACAAGGCTTGTGTCTCCTCTTCTAGGTGGGATGCCCTACTCCATGTTTTCCTAGCAGGATGTCGTGTTTGGGTCTCATGTTTTCCCTCACTTAGATGAGATTCTCTCTTCTATATTTACTAGTAGATGTCACGTTCATGTTTAGCATTGATCATGTGACATTCCCGATCGTTCATAGGGAGTAATCTAGGGCCATGTTAAACGATAGCTATCAGGTTGACTATATGTCATAGCTCATGATACAAGAAACCAAGATAAGTCCTTGGTTAGCAATAGAGAGTACATTATTCTTACTATGAATCAAGAATATCCTCACGAGAATTCATGACACTTGTGAAAGACCAATGCATGAAGATGGCTAGGTGCCACTCTAAACTACCTAAGGTCTTCCATGATACTTCATGATCACATGACCATGTCACGAGGGGATGTAGGAGATTTTTGGGGTCACTCGTTATAGGCCGAATCTAAATCCTGACTCGAGGGGACGCTGGAGCCACCATGGGAAAAAATCGAAATCGAAATCGAAATCCCAGTTCACTTTCAAACCAATGATAAGAACATGAACAAGGATCAAGATCCAAGTGTTGGGATTCATGTCCTAAAATCTATGGTATGAAAATCCAAGATCATTAATGTAATCATGATAGTATGTGCTTGACATACAGGAGGATCGTGTTTAAGTAATAACCGAGTCTATAGTATATGGATAAGGTTGGGTGCCTTATCCTGACAACATTATTGATACGACTCACTTTGTAATTATTACAAATGATTTGATCCAAATCGTTCATGTGGAGATATGTGAACAGGGGTATCATATACAATGACTTTGTATAAGATTGGACCAAGAAATATTTAATCTCTCCTTATAAATCCATTAATTAAGAAGATTACTCGGGTCACCAATCCAACTAATCTAAATTTTCGGATTGGTGGAGTCGCATCGGTTTCTAGACCTTTCTCTTTTGATCCTTATTTGTATCGGTTTCTACACCATTGTGATATTCCACATCGGTTGAAGAGGGGAATGAAACATCTTTTACAAAGGTGTGAAAACGTCCTCTAGCGGACACGTTTTAAAAATCTTGAAAGGAAGTCCTACCGAGAAAGTGCAAAAAAATATCTGATAGTGATGGATTTGGGCCGTTACGCTCTAGTAAACGGAAGTATTTAATGAGGTTCTTTTCACATTCCGTGCATATGCTACTTATTCTTTGCTCATGGAGAAGCCTGAGAGATGAGATGAAGGGATGTGGAAAGAGGAGAGCTTCCTATGCTATGACTCTGGTTTGCACAGCAGTGTCATGGCATGTCTCCTCCATTGGTTAGTTGGGGTAGATTGGCTTGTTCGAGGCGTGTTGCCCGTAGCCGCATGCCCATGCCAGCCGAACCCTTTATTTAATTCATGTTGTATTGCCTTATTATTGTATTTACTATTTGTATGACTATTCAACGAAATCATGTCTAGGTCTGTTAGACCTGAATCACCTCAATGTGTACTATAGGAGTTGTGACTAGTCGTCAACTCCTCCCATCTAGGTTTTGTACGACCGTTCAACGAAGTTTGTATGATTATTTAGCGAAAACATGTCTAGGTCTGCTAGACCTGAATCACCTCAATGTGTACTATAGGGGCTGTGACTAGTCATCAACTCCGCCCACCTAGATTTTGTACGACCGTTCAGCGAAATCACGTCTAAGCCTATTTAGCGAAACATGTCTAGGTCTGCTAGACCTGAATCACCTCAATGTGTACTATAGGGGCTGTGACTAGTCATCAACTCCGCCCACCTAGATTTTGTACGACCGTTCAGCGAAATCACGTCTAAGCCTTCTAGACCTGAATCGCCTCAAAATGTACTATACTAGGATGCGACTAGTTGTCAAGTTCTCCATGCCCAAATGTACTATACTGAGATGCGACTAGTTGTCAAGTTCTCCATGCCCAAAAAGTTATATGTTACTTAAGCCGTTGTGTTGCTCTTTCATTCTTACTTTCAAGCTCACGTTCGAAAATCTCTCTACCCTGTTTTCTAAAACATTCTCAAAACAGAAATAGAGGTTTGAGTATACGTTACTTGACCGTAGACGTGCTGCACAATCACAAAGTCCACTGCCAAAAAAAACGCAATTATGACAATTAACACATTGGTTGTGTCAGTGGTTCTAATTAGCACACAGAATAACGACAAGAAGTCGTCAAATGACCTAACCCGACCAGAATGAGTAAGACGATGTCAACAACAAACAACAAACAAGACAGAATCTTTCAACATAGGTTGTTGTTTATTATCTTTCATGTTATATTTAGGTATATGATTGTTCACATGTAGGCATTGAAAACAATATGTTTGAATGCTTATGTAATATGGCATCCAAAAGAAGAGCTTTATAAAGAAGAAAGGAGCTAATCCCAGTTCTGAAACATAAAAAAAACAAACCAATGCTAGTAAAGGTCTGCTCATTTCTAACGTTCTCCTCTCGAGAATGCAAAAACGGCGACCCTCTCGAGTGAATCACTCGAAGATGAAGCTTAAAGGATGAATAACTTCAACGATCGTTACATTACAACATTACGTTAAAACTTAAGGTTCGTAAGCATAAACTAAAACATCTAAAAGCTGATGTCATTGACTCGTGGATACTGGTCGTTCCTTAATCTGCTTATTTTGAACTGCCATCCCCAAGGAATTGGTCTACTAGTTTCGCTACTGAGTTCGCTAGATCATCTGCTGCTTCCTGTGTCGATGCCTCTGCGTAGACACGAATGACGTCTTCGGTTCCTGAGGGGCGTATGAAACAACGTCCTTGAGGATATTTCGCTGCAGAAAATGAAGCCAATTGTGGGCATCATTGTTGAGCTGATCATGGAGATATCATGTAATCCAATTCAAAGGAGAGAGGGCTATCATATCTGAAGGAAACCATCTTTCTTCTTTTTTTTTTTTTTAAGAAAAAGAAATTTCAGTTGGAAAGATGAAAGGATAACAAAAACAAACCAACGTAATGGTAACGGCCCAGACTCACCGCTAGCAAACATTGTCCTCTTTGGGTTTTCCCTTTCAGGCTTCCCCTCAAGGCTTTAAAACGCGTCTGCTAGGGGAAGGTTTCCACACCCTTATAAATGGTGTTTTGTTCTCCTCCCCAACCAATGTGGAAAATCACAATAACAAAACAATTCACCCCCCTTCGGGACCTAGCGTCCTCGCTGGCACTCATTCCTTTCTCCAATCGAGGTGGGACCGCTACCAAATCCACCCCCCTTTCGGGCTAGCGGATACTGGCACACTGCCTCGTGTCTACCCCCCTTCGGGGAACAATGAGAAGGCTGACACATCGTCCGGTGTCAGGCTCTGATACCATTTGTAACGGCCCAGACCCACCGCTAGCAGATATTGTCCTCTTTGGGCTTTCCCTTTCAGGCTTCCCCTCCAGGTTTTAAAACGCGTCTGCTAGGGGAAGGTTTCCACACCCTTATAAATGGTGTTTTGTTCTCCTCCCCAACCACACCCTTATAAATGATGTTTTATTCTCCTCCCCAACCAATGTGGGACATCACAATCCACTCCCCTTCGGGACCCAGCGTCCTCGGTGGCACTCGTTCCTTTCTCCAATCGACGTGGGACTGCCACCAAATCCACTCCCCTTTGGGGCCAACGTCCTTACTGGCACATCGTCCAGTGTCTGGCTCTAATACCATTTGTAACGGCCTAAACCCACCGCTAGCACATATTGTCTTCTTTGGACTTTCCCTTTCGAGCTTCCCCTCAAGGCTTTAAAATGCATTTGCTAGGGAAAGGTTTCTACACCCTTATAAATGGTGTTTTGTTCTCCTCCCCAACTAACGTGGGACATCACAACAACAAAACAATCCTCATGCCCAATTACAAAACGGGGATCCAATCCAAAAAGAATCATACTAAGCAGATAATTACATAATAGCATATCAACATATAACAGACGCCCACATGAATGATTTAAACTTAAATCACATCCCAAAGATCCTTCTCAGACCGCTCGACCCCACGAAAAATACCAAATACTCCAAAACAAAGCAAAAAAGAAAGAGAAAAAAAAAAAAAAAAAAGATTGCCAAAGAACCCTTCCTTTGTCATGAAAATGAGGATTCAAGAACACTTCTCGACCAACAACCTCTATTACAGGCCATTGCAATCCCAAAGGTTCTAAAGAACCTGTTCCTCTCTCCTACGAAAGACGAAAGACGAAATACGAAAGACGAACCATGGCTCTTATAAAAACCCTTAAACCTATCACTTGAGACCCATTCAAAAGGGTGCTGTCCATACTCGCTTACAATAATTCATCTACCACAGAGAATCAGGCTCCAACTGAAACCGCCATAACTATTTCACAAAAGAGCCTCATTACATAATCTCACTTTCTCAAAGCTGCCATAACAATCTATCTAGTTTAGCTGAAATGGAATATAAGAAACAGATCCTATTCAAAAGGGTGAAACATACAAGAACTCTCAAGGAAATGGCACAATGAGTAGAGGGGGAATAATTACTTAGCAGTTTTAGAGTTTAACCTTCAGAGAGAATCGAAGAGAAAACACAACAGAATCACAAATCTAACTAGGATCTGTTCAAACATCTGAATAACATGGCCGTTCTTAAAAGTTAATTTCAGTACTTATTCACAAGATAAATGGAAAACTTAGTATTGTACCAATTAAAAGACATGTTTCTTTTGTTTTTGGTTTTCGGCAGGGTGAAAATATTGGCAAGCAATTGAAGAGGCCACATATTACCCTACATCTTCCACTAGGATTGTGTGAATTATGAATGATCATTGTTCAAACGAGTTAGAAGGCCTTTAAAAGTAGTATTTTAAGTAAAGCAGTTTGGTATGAATACTTTCAGGTAAAAGAAAACATCAGAAACGAGACTGTAAAAAGGAGGAGAAAGATAATTATTCAGTTTCATTTGAAACTTGCAACAAAATTAACCAAGCAAATAAAGATTTTAGTATTGTCGTTACCTATTTCCAAATCAATTGCTTCTTGCAACCCAGGTGGCTTCACGACCTTAGTTTCTGCGTTGGAAGTCTCAACCGCTGTTCTATCAACGACTTTCACCTGCGTGTCAACAAAGAATGAGTCAATTCTCAAATCAAAAAAATTATATGAAGCCTCTTCAAATAGTTGCAAAAGAAAGCAACAGACAAGCATGCTCCCATCTTATAATGTAACCTACTTGAATGATTTTTCAGGTGCTTAATAACAATTTTTTTGTACTTAAAAACACTTTTTAAAGCACTTACAAAATCATTCAAAACAAACCATTATTAATGTTATTGCCACACACACACAGCAGAATGAAAAAGAAAGGATGGGAACAATTTCCCCAAATTAAAAATTTACGTAAGTTTTCCTTCAAATTCGTCCCTCTAAATTTTGAATTTTAGAACTGCAAAATTTGGTTCTACCACAGTTGAAACAAGAGCGAGTTGTCATCTGATGGTCACGCAAGGATAGTTTCTAGTCATATGAAGAGATAAAACTGCTTAGGTTGACCACCAGCAACAGTTTTTTGCACTTTCATTCCTGACTAGCAAAATTCACCTACTTCAGAGACAGTATTAGGAATTTGCATCTTAATTGTACTGTTCATTAACTAATGAAAGGGTTATTATAGAAAATAAAACATAGATACTCGTAAGAAGATTTATGATGGACTTCAAAAACAAAGAATATGACCAATTCCTTGTTAAAACTCCAAAAGACAATCAAAAGAAAGCTCCAAATACAGAACACAATTTTTGCTTCTTTCCTCTAAAAAAAATAATAATAGTACAATAAACTTGTAGCAAGGAAAGAGACGAGCAAACCTTGAGCTGCCTACTCGGTAGGTCCTGATAAAGCTCACTCCATTTATGTATCGACCAATTTTTGTGCCGTAGAATAGCCTCAACTAGCAGCAAGCCACTCAGAGCATCTCCCACAGCTTGATTAATCAATTTGCTAATTGCCAGTAATCTCAAGGCTGCCTTGTGCGGTTCTGAACCTGAAACACATAATAAGTTAACTTTTATACTCAAAATATAGTTGTTAGGATCCTGGTTATATGGTAATATAAAAAGAAAATTGTAATGATAATAGTTTTACGAGGGGGCTATCTCTTTACCACATAAAACTATTCCCAATATGTTCCTCCCCCAAACTTCCTAACTTCCTCTCCATTAATAACCATTCCACCCTAACAAACTCCTCAGGCAATGATTAGTATGCCAACCCCTGCTACTCATAATATAGCCTCCAACAGTGAATCAACCAGCATAATAACTACCATGTCAAATGTTACCTGCAAATACATTGGAAAGCTCCAAATAACTGGGCTGTAACAGGGAGATGCAGTAATCTGAGAACAAGACAGTCCCATGACCATTTGCTTCAAAATAGATCCCAATGTCATATTCAGCAGCTTTCTCATGCAAGTACTTTACTCCTGTTGGAGTGAGCACTACTTCTAGTCCCAAGTCTTTAAGATATTGAGTTGATGCTCCATTTGCATAAGCAGTTTGCACAACACCAAGGCGGGGCTCAAAAGCAATTTTGGTGTCTTTGCTCCTTGCTGCCAAAATTGTTAATTGTTCCTTGATGAATATAGCAAATAAAGATAATATCTTGTCCCCATCAACAAGATTGATCTTATTGCTACTTCCTGATGGCACAGTAAAATATACGAGTCGATCGGCATCTCCATCAAAACTAACACACCTGAAAAGCTAGAAGCATCCAAGCATTCGATTAAGAATATTATCGTTCTCAACCATAAAAGATATATCAATGAAAATTTTTCCCTAATTTAATAGATTAAACTTTCTGCGATTGAAAACTGATATCAATCCCAAAGGTCCATAATGATGATGAGAAAATAAAGGAGGCTATTATGTGTGAAACAATAATGATGATTAGAAAATAAAGGAGGCTATTATGTGTGAAACAATGTTAAATTGCAAGTGAAAAGTCGTCCTTTATCAACAACTATAACCTGTCTTACAGTTGTTGAATGATGAAAGTCCCATATCGGCTAATTTAAGGAATGATCATGGGTTTATAATCAAAGAATACTCTCTCCATTGGTATGAGGCCTTTTGGTGAAGCCCAAAGCAAAGCTGTGAGAGCTTATGCTCAAAGGGGACAATATCATACCATTGTGGAGAGTCGTGTTAGTCTAACATGGTATCAGAGCCATACCCTAAACTTAGTCGTGCCAATAGATTGGTAAATCCTCAAATGTCGAACAAAGGACTCTAAAAGAAAAGGAGTCGAGCCTCCTCGAAGGCATAGTAAAAAATAACTAAGACTCCGAAAAGAAAAAAGGAGTCGAGCCTCGATTAAGGGGAGGCGTACTTTGTTTGAGGGGAGGTGTTGGATGATGAAAGTCCCACATCGGCTAATTTAGGGAATGATCATGGGTTTATAATCAAAGAATACTCTCTCCATTGGTATGAGGCCTTTTGGGGAAGCCCAAAGCAAAGCCATGAGAGCTTAAACTCAAAGTGGACAATATCATACCATTGTGGAGAGTCGTGTTCGTCTAACAACAGTCACCTCCCGATAACTTCAAAGGATGTCATATTGACGAAACATTTGTCTACAAAATCAAAGATTATTTCTATGCAAATGAAGATCAAAATATTTCTTAAGTGATATGATGTGTAAGTGTAAGCAACATCATCATAGAATTTTCCATAGAACAACAAGCTCCAATAATCAACAAAATAGCAATGACAAACCTGATCCCAACATCTTGTGAACCAAAGTTACATGGAACTATCTTCTCTTTCTGAACAAAATCAGCACCTACTCTTTCATTGAGTACACCTTCTCCTTTTCCTGAATTACGAATCTCAATAGCCAAACCATTCAATTTTTCCTTCAAAAGTTCTAACTTCTGTCCACCCACACCATTAGCCCCATCAACAACCAACCTTTTATCCCAATCATTCAGTTCATTATTATTTGGGTTTGAATCCAACAACCACCTATCAAACATAAAAGTCCTTTAAAAATGTATTCCAAATAAGTCAATTTCTAAGATAAGTAAATAAAATAAAACAACTTGAACGAATTTGAGAGTCCATCGAAGTAATTAAGTTCGGATGATTCCAAGCCTTTATTCCGAACATGAACCATCCAATGCAGCTGTGGGGTCGTCAAAATTCCCATATCTTGAGCAACAGCCCCAATGATCGAACCGATTCCCTTCATCGAGTCAAACAGTGAACAAAATAACAGTATTACAACCAAGAAGATAGGAACAAAGATTAAAAAAAAAAAAAAAGAAACAAATTGAACTACTATTGCAAATAAAGGTCAAATACATTTTTAGCAGCATCAAGTAGCACTTCTCCACTTGGCCTCGTGTCTCTTGCCACCAGAATTTGAGCTGATTTCGATCCATCTAATAAGATATTTTCCTTCTCCGCAAATTCATTGATTAACTGCTTATCAATTTAATCGCATTGCACATCTTAGAATCCATGTCCAGCTATATTAAGGCAACCAAATGAGAAATAACAACAAACTCACTCTCTAATATAGAAAAAAAGAAGAAAAAAAAAGTCCAATTTCTAGTAAAACAAAGAAAACCAGAGCATTGTAATTGATAGACATACTCGAACGAGATCTCGCGAGGAAGGCGCATTAGCAAGGGCATTGGCAAAGGGCTCCCACTCTTGGGTGAGCATTCCACCACTCGGATCAGCGATTTTTACTCCATTATCAGAAACTTTATTGTGAGAAGCTGTGATCATCAACCCGATCACTGCCTCGGTTTTCAATGCTCTCAAAGCGGCCAAGATTCCCACCCTATACATCGTCGACAGAAGCACCGACGCATCTTCCCTAAAACCTGCTGTTCCATAAGATAATCTCATTCCTAACAACAAAAAATACACAAGAACAGGAATCAGAAGCTATGAACAGTAGTAATTGTTGTAAAAGAAGATTGAAATGGAGAAAAGCAACCATGAGGAGGTGGGAACCGATCAGATTCTCTAAGAAGAAGATCAAATTGCTCTTTGTTCATGATCTCGAATCTGTAATACTCTCTAAGCAAATTAGCTTCACTGCCTTCGTTGTTCTCACACTGAATTAGACAAACATTAGAATGAAACAAATTCAGCAGTTCCAAAAAATTCCGAGGGTGTAAACGGGTCGGGTCGGGTCGGATAATTCGACTTGACCTGTATTTTATTAAAATAATTTTTAAGTTTTGTATTTTATTAAAAAAAATATTTCTAATTTTATATTTTATCACAAAAATACTAATATTGTTACTATTTTAAAAGAAATTAAATTAAATACACTTATTTACTTTCGGATATGTTAAGGATAAGGATGTTTAGTTTATCATATATATCATATTTAATATTTTATTATACGCAAATATCTAGATATTTGTCTTCTTACCATATGTATTTTTCATATATTGTTTTTTTCCATATTCTTGTAATTTATTTGATTATAAACAGAGAATTTCACAAACTTGTGGTGGTTTAACCAAACATTCTGATGGTATCAGAGCCCCTTCGGTTTAGGGGCCCCGATCCTTCATTTTCAATAGCTTATGAATCCCCTACTCATCTTCTTCTCTACCACCCTTACTGGTTTTGACACTGTAGGGGCAGTCTCCATGGCTGCTACATACGGAGCCGATTGATTACTCTTCGGCTCCACCCTTTTGACCTCTAAATCACCCTTCGTCATACTCTGTACATACAACCTCACCTTCTCCAACACAATCGGTTTTCCCTTAGCCAACATAGCCTCTCTCATTTTCTTTCCAATCAACCCTTCTATCCTTCACAGAAACCCTAATCTCAGGATCCTCATCAGCGTTCTTTTCGAAAATATACGGAATCTCGATAAGCCCATCGACCTTTTGTAAAGATTATCTTTGGAATCTGGGCGTCGCACTGGCCTTTTCGCCAACCAAGTCGCCACCACCCTTCTCGTCAAAATTGGCTCCTTTGCCCACCGTGGCAACTCTTCCAGCTTCAACATTGTCTTTGTCTCTTGCTCTAGGTTTCCCCTTCTACTTCTTGAGTTAGACATATTCTCACGGGAGCTAAGGCAGCATTGCCGGGGAGTGGCGATCTCTCTTCATGGGTTAGACATATTCTTGCCGAAGCCAAGGCAGCATCGCACTGAGCGACGATCCCTCTACAGTTTTCGATGGCCAAGAAAGTGTTTCTCTATGCCTCCTCTGAACTAGGTTGTTGACATTTTCACGAAAAGTGTTTCTCGACCTCTCTTTGAATTTTTCATCTCCAAGCTTCATGTTCGTTCAAATCCGACGCTCAACTTGCAAGGGCGTGTTAAGGATATTTAGTACTAAATTATAATTTACCATATATATCATATTTAATATTTTATTATAGACAAAGATCTTGATATTTATCTTCTTGCCATAGATATCTTTTCATATATTGTTCTTTCCATTTACTACTGTTTCTATATCCTTATAATTTATTTGATTATAAATAGAGAATTTCACACACCATTTAGGTGTGATGGTTTAACCAAACATTCTCATGGTATTAGAGCCCCTTCGATTTAGCAACCCCGATCCTTCCTTTTCAATAGCTTATGAATCCCTTACTCATTTTCTTCTCTACCACCCTTGCTCGCTTTGACACTGTAGGGGCAGTCTCCATGGCTGCCACATGCGGAGCCGATTGATTACTCTTCGGCTCCACCCTTTTGACCTCTAAATCACCCTTCGTCATACTCTGTACATACAACCTCACCTTCTCCAACACAATCGGTTTTCCCTTAGCCAACATAGCCTCTCTCATTTTCTTTCCAATCAACCCTTCTATCCTTCACAGAAACCCTAATTTCAGGATCCTCATCGACGTTCCTTTTGAAAATATGCGGAATCTCGATAAGCCCATCGACCTTCTGCAGAGATTATCTTTTTGAGCTCATTGGCATAAAACATGAATAACGTACAAAAATTCAAATGAACAATTGGTTCTATGGTGTAGTAGTTAGTACTTTATACTTTGAATCTAGTGACTTGGGTTTAACTCCCGGTACGACCTTCCTCTATGGTGTAGTAGTTTGCACTCTCAATTTTGAGTACATGCATTTGACTCTCGTACCTCTCTTATTATCTCATCCTTACTTCAACCTTAAAAGTTAATATTAATTTGTTGAACATGTCTTAATTGACACAAAATGTGTTACTAGGCAAAAATTTTAATGAACAATTGGTTCTATGGTGTAGTGGTTAGCACTTTGAACTTTGAATCCAGTGACCTGGGTTCACCTCGCGGTAGGACCGTTTTTCTTTTATATTTAAAATGTCAAATACGAGATAAAATTGTCGGGTGGATTGAGGCAATGGCTGAGCTACCGTATTAGGTTGGTATTTGGTAAAGCTTGACACGTTCTTAATAGTCTTCATCGACGATATACTGGTGTATTCTAGAACCAATGAAGAGCATAAATTACACTTGAGAAGAGTATTGTCGATGTTGAGAACGCATACCTCTAGAACCAATCGTTGTAGCCCTCACTCGGGTACCAAAAAAAAGAGGGGAAGCCCTACTCCGACAATTGAAGGAATATGAGTGTAGTTACCCTACTCCGGAGTTGAAATTAGTTATAGTTGTACTTTATTTCAAAATATAGCAACACAACTTCTACGTTCAAAATAGAGGACTCAGACTACATAGAACCGGTATAATGACAGGCAAGAGGCTAAATTGTGTTCTAATGCAAAATGACAAAGTGATAACTTACGCTTCCCGACAATTGAAGGAATATGAGTGTAGTTACCCTACACACAACTTCTACGTTCAAAATAGAGGACTCGTTCAAAATCCGAGAGGATCTCAGACTACATAGTTCTAAATCTTACTCCGGTAAGAGGTAAAAAAAACATTTGATTCCGAGTCATTCATTCAATCAAGTCTTGATCAAGTTCGATTGTGGATGACTCAAGTCTTGATCAAGTTCGATTGTGGAGTGACTCAATTTAAAACAAGGTTCTAAATCTTACTCCTGTATATTTGATGTTAAGAGGTAATCTAATTCTAGCCTTATTACTTAGTTGATCTGAATTTTGTATAAGAGGTGTTAATTTATTTGATTTAAAGGTTCTTGCTTCAACAAAAGCTTGGATGGTTGGCGTGAGAATTAAGATTGTCTTAGTTTGGTATCAGAGATTAGTTTGCATGCGTCTGACCAAATTTAGAAATGATTTTATCTTTCATTTATGTTATTGTTTATCTTTTTTTTTAATCTGTCTATCTATTTTCTTGTTCTCATTTCCACCGTTATTCGTCATCTTATGACTTTGAGTCGAGTATTATCTCAAATCGAGTGAAAATGTGATCTTTTAGAAACTTGAGTACAATTTTGACATTGTTCATTAGGCAAGCCATTGCCTCAACCCATCCCGACTCATAGTCTACTGCTGAATACAAATTTGAAAGCTTAGGATTCTATGGGAAATTTACCATTTTTGTTTTCTTTCTTAGGTGAATTTTCAAAATATTCCGAGTTGGAGGAGGTGTTGAGGAGAGATATTTAGGGGAAGGAGGTACGTCAGATTTGTAGAGAGATGGGATCAGTTACAATTTTTTTTTTTACTGTTATTACATTATAGACCCCTAAAAAGAACTTTCGTCATCGAAAGTCTCAAATTCCTGGATTAACTCCGGGTATTTCTCTCTTATTTCGTCCTCACGCTCCCACGTGTCTTCTTCGGTGTGGTGGTTCCACTACAATACCTTAACGAATGCAATTTTCCTGTTGTGTAGCGCTTTCACTTCACGAGATAGGATCCTTAAGGGTTTTTCTTCATAACTCAAATCTTCGTTGAGTTGGAGGGGTTCGTAGTCTATTACGTGGATAGGGTCTGTCATATATTTCCTCAGCATCGACGCGTGAAATACATCGTGTACTCCTGAGAGAGAGCGGTAGGGCTAACTTTTATGCTATGGGACCAATCGGCTCGAGAATCTCGAAAGATACAATGAACCTGTGACTCAACTTGCCCTTACGTTCGAACCTCAAGACACCTTTCATGGGTGCCACCTTTAGAAATACTAGGTCCCCTATCTCGAACACTAAGTTCCTATGCCTTACATCGATGTAGCTTTTCTATCTACTTTGAGCGGTACGTATCTTCGCTCAAATTTTCTGGACAACCTCATTGGTGACTTGAACTAGCTCAGGTCCTACTAACTGTCTCTCACCTACCTCGTGCCAACATAGCGGGGACCTGCATCATTTCCCATATAGGGCCTCAAACAGTGTCATCCCAATAGTGGCTTGGAAGCTATTATTATACAAGAATTCCATCAAGTGGAGCTTGGAATCTCAACTTCCCTTAAAGTCTATTATGCAAGCACGTAGCATATCCTCTAAAATTTGGTTTATGAGCTCCGTTTGACCATCTGTTTCAAGGTGGAAAGTTGTACTAAAGTCGAGGTGAGTATGCAGTGCTTTTTGAAGTCCGTGCCAAAACACTGATGTAAAGCGTGTGTCTCAATCCGACACTATCGATACTAGGACTCCGTGTAGCCTTACTATTTCCTTAACATACATTTGAGCTCAGTTGTCAACTACATATGTTGCTTTTCCTGGTAGGAAGTGTGCCGGCTTGGTCAACCTGTCGACAATTATCCAAATCATTGTATAGCCCTTCAGCGTTCTAGATAGTCCTACTATGAAGTTCATTGCTATATTCTCCCAACTCTACTCCTGTATACCTAGGGGTTGTAACATCCCCGCCGTCTTTTGTTTGGGAGCTTTTATTTGTTAACACCCTACGCACTTGCTCATAAACTCGGTCACGTCTCTCTTCATGTTTCTCCACCATAAATGTTGTTTTAAATCATGGTACATCTTAGTACCTCCTAGATGGCATGGAAAATGGCGAGTTGTGTGCCTCTGTTAATATCTCTTTCCTTAACTCCTTTATTATTAGGACACATTGACATCCTTAACATAATAATCCTTCATTTGAGAATTTCGAGAATCCGTCTACTGAACCCTCTACAAGTTGGCTTAGGATTTTCTGTCGGTTAGGGTCCTCTTGTTGGGAGTCAATAATTCTCTGCCTAAGTGTGGGTTGTACTGTGAATCGGGCTAGCTATGCTATGACTCCCTCAGTCACTACAACTATGTTGGCTCGCTTAATATCTTTTTGTACCCTTACATCCCTCGTAATGAGGGCCGATAAGTGGACCGTCTTTCTACTTAGGGCATCTGCGACCATATTTGCTTTTCTAGGTGGTATTGGATATCTACGTTGTAATCCTTCATCAATTCTAACCACCTTCTCTACCTCATGTTTAACTCTTTCTGGGTGAAGAAATATTTTAAACTCTTGTGATCGATGAAATTTGGGTTTTCTCTCCTTATAGGTAGTGTTGCCAAATTTTTAGTGCGAACACTACCGTAGCCGATTCTAGGTCATAGGTAGGGTAGTTCTTTTCATATTCTTTTAGTTGACGAGATGCGTATGCAACGACCTTGTCGTTTTGCATCAACACGCATCCAAGTTCTTTCTTAGACGCATCACTATAGATCACGTACCCTTTCGAACTCTCAAGTACCATGAGTATTGGGGCAGTTACCGATATTTGTTTTAGGTCCAGGAAGCTTGCCTCCCAAGCATCATTCCATGTAAATGGTACCCATTTTCTCGTTAGCTGTGTTAAAGGCGAGACTATCCTAGCGAAGTCCTGCACGAACCTTCGATAGTATCCCGCCAATCCTAGAAAACTCTGTACTTCTGTTACTATAGTTGGGCGTTCCCACTTTGTGACCGCTTCGACCTTTGTGGGATCTACGGATATTTCGTTCTTTGACACCACATGTCCTAAGAATGAGACTTGTCGTAACCAAAATTCGTGCTTAGAGAACTTGGCGTACAACTTATTCTCGCTCAGAGTGGCTAGGACTTTTCGGAGATGTCCTCGGTGTTCTAAGTGCGTCTTTGAGTATACTAGAATGTCATCAATGAATACTATCAAAATGTGTCTAGACAATCCTTGAATACTCGGTTCATTAATTCCATAAACTCGTAGTGATCATACCTTGTCCTAAACGTTGTCTTTGGTATATTATTTTCTTTAATCTTGATTTGATGGTAACCGGACCGAAGGTCTTTCTTAGAAAATATCGTTACCTCTCTGAGTTGATTGAATAGGTTTTCTATTCTAGGTAGAGGATATTTGTTATTTATAGTTCTCTTATTTAACTATCTGTAATTGATGCACAAACACATTGATCCGTCTTTCTTTTTGACAAACAACACTGGCGCACCTCAAGGGGATACATTAGGTCGAATAAAACCTTTGTCCAGTAGGTCTTGTAATTGTGCCTTTAGTTCTTTTAACTCCGCTGGCGCCATACGGTAAGGTGCTTTGGAAATACAGTTCCCAGTCCGAGTTCAATAGCGAAGTCAACCCCTCAAGAAAGAGGTATTCTAGGTAGGTCTTCCGGAAATACGTCCGGAAACTCATTTCCTACTAGTACGTTTTCTAAGGTCTTTTCTTTTCCTTTGATATCTACGACAAATATTAATATAGTCCAACCGCCTTGTTGAACTAATCTCTTTGCTTTCATCATCGAGACTACTTTTGGATTAGTCCTCGTACTTGTGCCTTTAAATTTAAAGCTAGGTCCCGCCCACAGTGAGAATACTAATTATTAGTTGGTTAAAAAAACTAAAAAACTTAAATTTAATATTGTTTATAATATATTTATTAATGAATGAAAATTAAATTAAAATTTTACTATTATATCACTATTAAGTATATCTTATTAATATAATTTGATTTTAAGTTTATATAATTTTCTTGAAATAATTTATTTAAGTATACTTATTAAGATTTATTACCAAATAAACTTAAAAATTATTTTTTAATATTTTTTTAAAAAAACTATCAGGGGTGCATTTAGTGTAGTGGTATCATAGTACCTTCCTACGATACTAACTGGGGTTTGATTTTCTAGATGTGCATTTTTTAGAATTTTTTTTTTATTAATTATTTTAAAGTTATTTTTTAATATTTTTTTAAAAAACATGAGGGGTGCACCTAGTGTAATGGTATCATAGTACCCTCCCACACTGTACTGAGGTTCGATTCCTCATATGTGCATTTTCTGGAATTTTCTTTTTATTAATTACTTTAAAGTAATTTTTTTAATAATTATTTCTTAAAAAAAAATATATAGTATTTTTTTTTTAAAATACTGGGGCGCATCTAGTGTAGTGGTATCATAGTACCCTCCCACGGTATTGACCAGGGTTCAATCTCCCGGATGTGCATTTTCAAAGTTATTTTTTTAACAATTGTTTCTTAAAAATTATTTTTTAATAATTTTTTTTTTAAAATACAAGGGCGCATCTAGTGTAGTGGTATCATAGTGTACCCTCCCACGGTACTGATCGGGGTTCGATTCCCTGAATGCCTATTTTCTTTTTGTTAATTAGTTTAAAGTTATTTTTTTAATAATTTTTTTTTAAAATAAAATGGGCGCATCTAGTGTAGTGGTATCATAGTACCCTCCCACGGTACTGACCAGGGTTCGATTCCCTAGATGCGCATTTTCTTTTTGTTAATTAGTTTAAAGTAATTTTTTTTTAATAATTATTTCTTCAAAATTATTTTTTAATAATTTTTTTTTAAATACAAGGGTGTATCTAGTGTAGTGGTATCATAGTACCCTCCCACGGTACTGACCGGGGTTTGATTCCCTGGATGCGCATTTTCTAGAATTTTCTTTTTGTTAATTAGTTTAATTGTTTGTTAAAAATTATTTTTTAATAATCTTTTTTTAAAATAAAAGGGGTGCATCTGGTGTAGTGGTATCATAGTACCCTCCCACGGTACTGACTGGGGTTCGATTCCCTGGATGCGCAATTTCTAGAATTTTCTTTTTGTTAATTAGTTTAAAGTTATTTTTTTTAATAATTGTTTGTTAAAAATTATTTTTTAATAATCTTTTTTCAAAATAAAAGGGGCGCATCTAGTGTAGTGGTATCATAGTACCCTCCCACGGTACTGACCGGGGTTCGATTCCCTGGATGCGCATTTTCTAGAATTTTCTTTTTGTTAATTAGTTTAAAGTTATTTTTTTAATAATTGTTTCTTAAAAATTATTTTTTAATTATTTTTTTTTTAAATAAAAGGGGCACATCTAGTGTAGTGGTATCATAGTACCCTCCCATGGTACTAACTGGGGTTCAATTCCTTGGATGCGCATTTTCTTGAATTTTCTTTTTGTTAATTACTTTAAAGTTATTTTTTTAAAAAAATAACGTTATTATTGATGTCCTAAAACTCAACTTTACGACCATTAATCTAATCCAATAAACTAAACTAAGAACACTCTGGCTATAGTATGATTACTTGAACTATATGTAGAGACATAAACTTGGATCAAGTCTAAGCATATAATCAAAATGATCTATAGTATAAGGATAAGGCTGAGTACCTTATTCTGGGGACATTATGGATGCGGCTCACTTTTGTATATGATATAAACAATGTGATCACTAAATTGTACATGTGAGTGGGGGCGTCCTATGCAATGAGTATTGCATAAGATCGGACCATGAAGAAAACCACTCTCACTTTATAATGTCGTTTACTGTTAAGACTGATTTTCTTTTCATTCGATAACCTAGGTAACTCGGTTTTTAATCATGAGCTAACCATGAACTCCTGTTTATTCGGAATTATCCTTAGATTTGCATGAGTGAGAGTGGCTCTAGTTCGCCAACTCAATAGACCTCCCATTTCAGGGGTAAGACTGGGTGAATGGCTGGGGGCGTGGGGTGCAAGACAAAATGCACTTGTAACGACCCGGGAAAGAAAGAAAAATATATACATATACATATAATAAAAATAAATAAATAAATAAAATAAAGTAAAAAAAAAAAAAAAAAAAAAAAAACTCAAGTCACCAGAAAACCGACCGGAAAACCCGCGAGTTTTCCGGCGACCGTCGAGTTTCGCGGAACCCACGCGAAACGACGGCCACAGCACGCCCAACCCTCAGCCCACGACGCCCAGCATCTTCAGAACACCTGCAAAGGGAGAAAAGAGAGAAAATTTCGAGAGAGAGAGAGAGAGATTTCAGACAAACGTCGGCGAGTGTCCAGTTTCTCCGACGAGCCCTCAAACCACCCTCAAACCAACACCAAACGACCTGTTACCACCATAAGAGGGATCCCTAACGAAAGCACAATAACTCAGGGTGAGTTTTGTGTTATTTCGTAAGCGTCGTCGTCGGTAACCGAGGTCGGAAAAATTAGGTTTCTTAATCGATTCTTAGATCTATGGCTTTTAGGAGCTTTTAGGCCGCAAAACTCCCAGAAAAGAAAGAAGGACGACGAACAAAGAGGAAAAGGGAAGGAAGAGGACCGAAATCGGCAACGGAAACGCCGCGGGAAAGAGAGAGAAAGCTTGCCAGAAAATTGGCCAAAGTCGGGTAAGGAAGACGAGATCCACGGATCCGGGTCAACCCGAACCCAGAACCCGGGAGATCCAGCCCGTTCCTCCCTTGGCCTCTGCCTTCGGCCCAGCCCAACTACAGCGGCCCAAACCTCAAACCGGCCCAGAAGCTACGGTTCAGTTGAACCAACCCAGACTAGACCCACGGTCCAATTGAGCCGGCCTGCAAACCAAACTTCTGCGGCCCAGCCCAGTAAGCCGAGGCCCAACGATTAGTCTTGGCCTAGTAGCCTTCCACAGCCCACGACCCGAACCACAACCCGAACCGGACTACGACCCGCGCTTCGACCCGACACTACCGCCCGACGTGGCTTCCTCTACTGCTGCCACGTGTCACACAGCGGCGCAGGCAGTCCCTCGGCTCGGCTCGGCGCAAACGGCTCGGGCTCCCTCTGACGACGCTCCGGTGGCTCCAGTGGCTGTTCAGCTCGGCTCACCTGTTTTCAGCCCGGTTTCCACTGTTCCGACCCTCCCGAATCTGTTTTTGGCCCCGATTAAGGTATTCGAGGCCGTTTCAGAGCCGTATTTCACATTTATTAAATTATAGGTAAACTAATTTTGAAATACTAACGGAAAGTGGTGGACGGTGTGATAGGAAACAAACCCCGGGGACGTAGGGAGCAGCTCTCCCGGAAAGGGAGCTTACGTTTAGCGATTTAGGGAGTACTTCGGCCAAGGCCAACCGAGTAAGTGGCCTTACTATAGGATAGGCTAAATAAATTGTATGATGCTTGATGTTATGTGCGAGTGTATACATATTTTGTTGAGTGACGCTTGATATGTTTGACGCACGTTGTGGCATTATGATGAGCATGATGATTGCATGATTTTTACCTTAATACGATGATGTTTTCCATATTGAGCATGCTAGATGATGATGAGTGCCATATTGCATCATGTCGTTAGATCGACGTAGGACACAACCCTAAGAGCATGAAATTGATAGTAATATAAATATCCACGAGTATGCGTTACCTAGAGTAACAAAGAGATGAGACTAGAGGGTTATGTCAGAAGAGACATTACGATGGATTTAGAGGGACCTCATGCATTTTGTATGTTCATAAGCATAGGGCTACTTCCCCTAGAGATGATGAGTGCGGACGCGCACTTTACGATGAGCGCGAATGCGCACAGGTGCGAAAGCACACAGATGAGGGTGTTCATGAGGCGCATGACACTATGGGGTTCCGCTGACCTCCGGACGTCGCTACAAATTAGCTTGACCAGAGGGTCCAGGGGGTGTGCGAGCACCTTGGGGACTCACATTCGCACGTGTGAGTCGTGTGTAGGGAAGTACTACACATCCAATTTGTCCGAGACTGGAGGCCACCTCTAAGATGATTAGAGATAGGTCCCTATTCATGATTGCATGTGTTTGCATTAGCATGGCCCCTATAGTGGGGTCACTTACTGAGTATTTCTTCGAAATACTCAGGTCGTGTGCCATATTGTTTTTTTCTAAGGTAAAGGCAAGGCGCCCATGTACGGTTGACGGTGGCATCGTGATCAGAGACTGTGGCGCGTGCATAGAATAGATGCATATTTAATTCCTAGTCTTGGTTAGGATAGGGCGTTTGCATTTCATTCATTTATATTAATTAATTTGTAATCGTTTTATTTTATCTTTTTGAACTCCAGCACAATGTTTGAAACACGTAAGTCCAGCAGTGTTTTCCAATGTTTTAATGTATTTTGAAGTTTTAAATTTTTCCGCTATTAATGATGAGCATGCTTAGATTTTTTATTCTCCATTAGAGATGAGCATGAGACGTTAGTGGCGACTCTAGATACGTGGAAATTTAGGGTCGTTACAGCACTCCTACCCGCTTTTAGGAATAGAAGAAAGGCAGTTCCCTTAAGCACTGACTCCAGGTCTTGAACAAGGGGCCCCCCCATCTCATTGGCCTGAGAGGGATTCGGTTTACTGGTTGGACCACAAACCAATTGTTCATTAGAGAATTAGTGAGACATAAGGAACAAGAAGTAACTTCAGGGGTAAAACGGTAAATTGATCCAGCTCTAGTTACGAACAATCTGTGAAGGATCGACTTACTAATCATGGTTATATCAGATGGACAGAAATATATCTATAGTGAGGAGAGTGCAACTACTAGGCTATAGTGGAGTGTCCTAGTAGTTAACGAATGTTGGTTAACCAGGTTAATGAGTTTAACCGGTTAATCTTGGATCGTTGGAGCCCATGATCTATAGGTCCATTAGGTCCCTCTACTAGCTCATATCGAACTAAACCATAGAACAGTGTGACGAGTGAGTTCGAAGTGTTCGAATTCAAATTAGGGAATATGCGTTACATATATACGATATATTTAACCGCAATTTTGTTTTATTTACGAATTAAACAAAAAGAGAGAATCTGATATATTTAAATAAGATTTAAATATGTTAATAAATTATGTGTCGGAAGTGATTGAGTTTGGCATTTGAATCAATATTAAATATTAATTAAATAGTTTAATTAATCATTTAATGTTACTTTGATTTGAAATTCATTATTCAAATTAATTATTGAATTAAAATGAAGAAAGTCAAAATGTTGACTTTATTTAATGGAAAAATCCATGTAAGTGGAATTTTAAGTGTCAAAATTTGGTGATCTCAAATTTACATGAACATGCAAACATGGCTCTTTAAATAGAGTGATCATAGTACATGGAAGGTCTTCTTCTGGTGAAAAACCTTGAGAAAAACCTCTCACAAACACTCTCTTCACATATACAAAATCCCTCCCAAGTTTAGTCACTCACCGGATTCCACAATCCCGTTCTAAGGCCGGAGAATAGTGGAGAAGACACTAGTGGTGGTTCGAAACCGGTTCGTGAGAAAAAAGGAGTTTGAACTAGAAAAGGTTAGTATCTAAACTCATTAAGTTTTAATACTTATGAACATGCTAGTTTTTTTTTACTATAATTGATGTTCTAAAAGTGCGTAAGATCCAAATTGCTTCTACATGTGTTATATTAACACCATCACTAACAACCAGCCCGGCCCAGTAGCCTTATGCAGCAGTCAACTCGAACTAGAGTGTGACCCGCGCCTTGACCCGACGCGCTTCGCACGACGTGGCGCTTCCTGCTTCTGCCACGTGCACACAGCTGCGCAGGCGATCCCCTCAGCTCGGCTCGACGCAAACGGCTCAGCGGCTCCTCCGACGACTCCTAGCAGCTGTTTGGCTCGGCTCCCCTGTTTCGACCCGATTTCCACTGTTTCAACCCTCCCGGACCTGTTTTCGGCCCCGATTAAGGTATTCGAGGCCGTTTTAGAGCCAAATTTCACATTTATTGAATTATTGGTAAAGTAATTGTGAAATACTAACAGAAGGTGGCAAACGGTGTGATAAAAAACAAACTCCAACAACGTAGGAAGCAACTCTCACGGAACGAGAGATTACGTTTAGCTAATTAGGGAGTACTTCGGCCAAGGCCAACCAAGTAAGTGGCCTTACTATAGGATAGGCTAAAGATTGTTTGAATTATGATGAAGTATGAGTATACGTTGTGTTGTGATGTATGTTAAATGTACGTTATTTATGTTTCGATGCATGACGTACATGTTATATTTGATGCACTTAATGGCTTCTATGATGAGTATGATGTGTGCATGACGATGCTATTAACATGATAATGTTTTCCATATTGAACATGCCTTATGATGTTGTTTTTCATATTGCATCATGTCGTTAGATCGACATAGGACACAACCCTAAGAGTATGAAAATGATATTAATGTAAATGTCCACGAGCACGTGTTACATAGTGTAACCAAGAGATGAGACTAGAGGGTTGTGTCAGAAGAGATGTATAATTAGACTTAGAGGGACCTCATGCATATTGTATGTTCATAAGCATAGGGCTACTTCCCCTAGAGATGATGAGTGCGGACGCGCACCGTATGATGAGCGTGAATGCGCACAGGTGCGAATGCACACAGATGAGGGTGTTCATGAGGCACATGACACTATGGGGTTCCGCTGACCTCCGGACGTTGCTACAGATTAGCTTAACCAGAGGGTTCAGGGGGTGTGCGAGCGCCATGGGGATTCACATTCGCACGTGTGAGTCGTGTGTAGGGAATTACCACACATCCAATTTGTCCGAGACTGGAGGCCACCCTTAAAATGATTAGAGATAGGTCCCTATTTCATGATTGCATGTGTTTGCATTAGCATGACCCCTATAGTGGGGTCACTTTCGAAATACTCCCGTGTGCCACATTGTTTTTCAGGTAAAGGCAAGGCGCCCAGGTACAGGTACCGTTAAAATTCCTAGTCTTAGTTAGGTTAGGGTGTTTGCATTTTATTTATTTAAATTATTTAAATTGTAATTGTTTTATCTTATTTTGAACTCCAGCATGATGTTTGAAATATGTAAATCCGGCAGTGTTTTCTAATGTTTTAACGTATTTTGAAGTTTTAAATTTTTCCGCTAATAAAGATGAGCATTCCTAAAGTTATATTCTGCATTAGAGATGAGCATGAGACGTTAGTAGCAACTCTAGATATGTGGAAATTTAGGGTCGTTACATTTGGTATGTTATTTTCTTAAAGCTTTATTTGGTGGTAACCATACCAAAGGTCTATCTTTGACAATATCGTTGCCTCTCTGAGTTGATCGAATAGGCCTTCTATTCTAGGCAGAGGGTATTTGTTCTCTTATTTAACTATCTGTAATTGATGCACAGATGCATCTATATGTCTTTCTTTTTTTACAAACAACACTGGCGCACCCCAACGAGATACACGAGGTCGAATGAAACCTTTGTCCAGTAGGTCTTATAATTTCACCTTTAGTTCTTTTAACTCCGCTGGCGCCCTACGGTAAGGTGTTTTGAAAATAGGTCAAGTTCTCAGTCCGAGTTCGATAGCGAAGTCGACCCCTTAAGTAGGCAAGTCTTCCGAAAATACGTTCGAAAACTCATTTACTACTAGTATGTTTTCTAGGGTCTTTTCTTTTCCTCTGACATCTACGACAAATATTAATATAGCTCAACCGCCTTGTTGGACTAATCTCTTTTCTTTCATCATCGAGACTACTTTTGAATTATTCCTCGTACTTGTGCCTTTAAATTTAAAACTATGTCCCGCTGATAGCGAGAATACTAATTATTAGTTAGTTAAAAAAACTAAAAAACTTAAATTTAATATTGTTTATAATATATTTATTAATGAATAAAACTTAAATTAAAATTTCACTATTATATCACTAATAAGTATATCTTATTTAATATAATTTGATTTTAAGTTTATATAATTTTCTTGAAATAATTTATTTGAGTATAATTATTAAGATTTATTACCAAATAAACTTAAAAATTATTTTTTAATATTTTTTTTAAAAAAATATAACGGGTGCATCTAGAGTAGTGGTATGGTAGTACCCTCTCACGATATTGTCTGGGGTTTGATTCCCTAGATGTGCATTTTTTGAAATTTTTCTTTTTGTTAATTACTTTAAAGTTATTTTTTAATTTTTTTTTAAAAAATATGACGGGTGCATCTAGTGTAATGGTATCATAATACCCTCCCACGGTACTGATCAGGGTTCGATTCCCCGAATGCCTTTTCTGGTTCACGTCTCGCCTTAACCTACCTCAACTACAAAAGTTAGAAGCTTTCTTGGACTAGTAAGATATTTTCGAAGATTCATTCAAGACTTCGATCGTTGCAGCCCTCACTCAGCTACCGAAAAGTTGAGGAAATTTTGTGGCCTATAATGACACATAAAGCAAGGAGCTAGTGGTGGTGGGCTTGGGTCGTTACAGTTATGGTCACAGTTATGGGCTTATGTTTTAAAGCTTTGAGAGGAAATCCGAAAGAGAATGGGTCATATGTACCTCGTTACAATATGTGCTAGTGGTGGGCTTGGGTCGTTACAGTTATGGTCACAGGAGACTTGGTCATATGTACCTCGTGATTAGGTACTGGGTCTTAACAAATGGTCGCCATTGGTTGGGGATGAGAACAAAACACCATTTATAAGGGTAGTGGGGATGAGAACAAAACACAATATGTGCTAGTGGTGGGCTTGGGTCGTTACAGTTATGGTCACAGGAGACTGGGTCATATGTACCTCGTGATTAGGTACTGGGTCTTAACAAATGGTCGTCATTGGTTGGGGATGAGAACAAAACACCATTTATAAGGGTAGTGGGGATGAGAACAAAACACCATTGATAAGGGTAGTGGAAACCTTCCCCGGGTCGTTACAGTTATGGTCACAGGAGACTGGGTCATATGTACCTCCAATCGGGTACTGGGTCAACTCTCATTCTTTCGTGTCAATTCCCTTCTTCTTGGGCTCAGATGTCAACCTCGCTAAAGTGATAAAAAGAACTTTAGCCGATGCTTGGATCGTTACAGTTATGGTCACAGTTATGGGCTTGTGTTTTAAAGTTTTGAGAGGAAATCCGAAAGAGAAAGCACAAAGAAGGACAATATGTGCTAGTGGTGGGCTTGGGTCGTTACAGTTATGGTCACAGGAGACTGGGTCATGTGTACCTCGTGATTAGGTACTGGGTCTTAACAAATGGCCGCCATTGGTTGGGGATGAAAACAAAACACCATTTATAAGGGTGGTGGAAACCTTCCCCAACAGACGGGTCGTTACAGTTATGGTCACAGGAGACTGGGTCATATGTACCTCCAATCGGGTACTGGGTCAACTCTCATTCTTTCGTGTCAATTCGGTCATATGTACCTCCAATCGGGTACTGGGTCAACTCTCATTCTTTCGTGTCAATTCCCTTCTTCCTAGGCTCAGATGTCAACATAATAAGGATATTATTGAAATATATTTTATATAGCGGTAATCATTAGTCGGTAGCTTGTATCCTATCAGTTGTTAATAGTATATTTTATCTTATTTTCGGTATATGTTTAGTAGTATATTTTTCATTGTGTTTAGGAGTTTGTTGGACCCATGTTCTTAACAAATACGCAAACGCTAAAACTCCCGAATCAAAATAGTTTCATCCCAAATGATATGAAACTCGAGAGAATGTACTCTAACAATCTTATCGAACAACAAGACACTTAGATCTAAAATATTAAAAAAAATCTAAAAACAAAAAAATAAATTAATTGAAGAGAGGGTCAGATCGGGATTAGTTTGTTGATCAAATATCTCGAAAACTTTGAGATTCGAATCAATCTACGACATTGCTTCTTTGGCCCGAACCCAGGAATCCCTTAGATATGATACAAAATGGATCTTGTTCTATCGTTGATCAGAGATTTCTCTATGAACAATACGAATCGGAGTTTGAAGAAGGGGAAGGAGAATGAGTCCTCGACCCGCAACAGATAGAGGAGGATTTATTCAATCACATAGTTTGGGCTCCTAGAATATGGCGCCCTTGGGGCTTTCTATTTGATTGTATCGAAACGCCCAATGAATTGGGATTTCCCTATTGGGCTAGGTCATTTCGGGGCAAGCGGATCATTTCTGATGAAGAGAATGATTCGGAGTTCTTGCAGAGTGGAACCGTGCAGTACCAGACACGAGATAGATCTTCCAACGAACTAGACTTTTTTCAAGTAAAATTAATCAACTCAAGCTTGATTGATTCTAAACATGCAACCAAACTACGTAGAATTACACAGAAATTTAGTTATAGGCTAAAAAGAAAACACAAATATTCTTTTGACTAACAGAGTCTACTGGACGGGATTCAACTAGCGGAGACTCGTGGAATAGCTGGAGTAATCAGTCCCCAAGTAAGCGTATTATGGGGGACCGTCAAGCACATCCAGCAAAGATTAAGGGGGATCTCGTTGTTGCATAGCTCAGGTCGTAGTAACGCGCCATCGGACGTTCAAAAGGTAGTTTCACGATCGGGCATAAGTGCCCGAAAGTTGTCTGAAACACCACAAATTCGAAAACATTAGATTTCAATCAACCACCAAAAAATTTGTAACCATATAACAGAGTTCAAATATTTCATGAGTTGGGTCGGGTTAAAAACATTTTTTAATTCAACTCAACTGCTTGTGTTAGATGAACACGACTCTTCACTATGGTATGATATTGTCCATTTTAAACATCCGTTAATTTAAGGAATCATCGGGTTTATAATCAATAAACAAATAAATAAATAAATAATATATATATATATATATATATATTTATTTATTTATTTAATTATTTAATTAAAATTTGTAATTCAATTTTGAAAATTATCTCCTAAATAATTAAAAATAAATAATTTAATTAGTTTAAAAAATTACATAATTTCGTATGTTTATTCTTAGAGCCTACGTGGCTTTCTTCGCCTCCGTCCGCCGCCCACAGATTTTCAGGCGTTTGCCAAATTCGACTTTCCTTCCTTTCTCTTATAAACAATTAGCCATTCCCCCAATACCGAAACCTCCGTTCTTCATCTCTTCTCTTCCTTTTCCTTCGCCGATCGATCTCTGTTCCCGTTCCCCATGGCTGAATCCAAGGGAAAACTCGAATCTCTCAGGGAGTGGGTTTCCGAACACAAGCTTCGCACCGTCGGTAAGTTCAACTCATCAATCCTCTCCTCTATTTCATTTTCCTGATTTCCGATGGATTGATTATGTTTAATCTTCTCATTACTGGAAGTTTCGTTTTCGAGTAATAATTGATTTGTTGTTGTGTTTGGGGTGAAGGATCTCTGTGGCTTAGCGGGATCGCGGGTTCTATTGCGTATAATTGGTCTCAACCTAATATGAAGACCAGCGTGAAGATCATCCATGCTAGGTGAGTTTCTAATTTTTTATGTTTTATGTTTTTCGTTAATCCTGGATTTGGAGTTCTCCTAGTGCTGATTATTTATGGAATTTTGATTCTGGAATGAATTAGTGAATGATCCTTTTTGGTTGAAAGTCTGTAAAAATCATCCCTCTTTTGGGATCTTGACGAGTCTTGAAATGTTGAGGATGTTCTGTAGCTATTCAGAGAAAACTAAGATTGTTGTCTCGTTAATTTTGTTTGAAGTAGAACAATTTTGGTTTCTCTTTAACAAACAGCTGATTGATCGTGTTTGTTCTTAAATTTTTGTTCTAGAATTTTGAAAATTATAATTGGAAACTACTTTCTGGAAGCTCTCAATCCTTTTTTCCCTCCTTATTCCTTGTCCTATGATTGTGTTCTTTGTTTTACTGATGAACACCGAACACGCTTAGCTTCTGCCTTGGGTGCTTTTGTGGCCTTGTACTGTCCATGACCTCTAATTGGAGTGCCCGACACAAGTTTTTTTTTGTAAATTGTAACTTCTCATACCATCAGCTTATATTAGAGGGCCTTTATGTAACCACTCAAGGATGCCTTGTCCCGTTGACCCTTGTGCTGTTCGGGCTGTTCGGGTTGTTCGGTGCCTTTTTGGATGAAAGCTGAGGCTTGGTGCTCATAAAAAGTTATTGAGAACACCTTGAACATTTCCATTGAACTTCAAAAGGTCATGTCTAATTATTGAAAATGCAACACGATTTCAATGTAGCTCTTCTAGTTATTTCAGATCGATGTCTATTACATCCATATTTCCTCCTTTATGATCAGGATTAAACATGGAATTTAGTGGAAGTTTGACAATTACCATTGAGATTTCGAACATAGACTCGACAAAATTGAGAGTCGATAAAAGTTCATGAAGGATCGAATATTAGGGATCAAAATGAAAAACTTGACATAAGCCAAATTCATTTGGGATCCTACATATCCACTCTTTTTCCTATTGAAAGATCAGTCTTTTGTCTCTGAGTTTTCACATCGAGAATTCTTTGTAGACAAAGAGATGTCAAAGGGGCTGCTTACTTCCCAAATAGATCCTTCTACATCTATATATAAACGCTAGTTTATCAAGAATATGCAAGAAAAGCACTTCGGATTGTTGATTCATTGCCCAGTATTTTTCATTCTATGTTTTTTCTCGGGTTCATTCGTAGAGTTGGTTAAATCGGAGCTCTTTGTTTAGGGGCAGATGTATAGAAGTTTTTTACATTGGCATTTCTTTTCCATGTGTTAAGTTCTTCAAAATCACTCTCAGGTTACACGCACAGGCTTTGACCTTAGCTGCTCTTGCGGGCGCTGCAGTCGTCGAATATTATGAACACAAATCCGGAGCGAAGGCCGAGCGATATGCCAAGTTCCTTCCCGTTGATAACTACTCACACAAGGACTGAGTTTTTGTTGTTTTGCTCTTTCTATACTGGAGGGTAATAAAGTAGTTTCATTCTGAGGCTTAGAATTCTTACTTCTCCATTCTTTTTTAATATCAATACAGGGGAGCGTTATTCTGCTCAATTCATGTAAGCAATTTGTTTGTAAACATGGAAGTGAATGTTTTTGTATTATGAATGAAGTATTGGTTGGTTCTTGAGGAGCCCTGTTCCTCCATTTTGTCTCACTTTTCTTCGGCCTTGTTTGGTCGTGAGACCTCATATCGATTGGAGAGGAGAACGAAACATATTTTGAAAGGGTGTGGAAACCTTTCCCTATTAGACAGGTTTTAAAAATCTTGAGGGAAAGTTCAAAAGGGAAAGTCCAAAAGGACAATATCTGCTAGTGGTGAGATTAGACTGTTATAAATGTTATCAGAGCCAGACATTGGTCGATGTGCTAGCGAGGAGGAAGAGTTTTGAAGGGGGTGGACTTGAGGTGGTGTGCCAACAATGACGCTGGCCCCAAAAGGGGTGGATTGGAAGGTCCCACATCGATTGGAGAAGGAAACGGGCGCCAGTGAAAACACTGGGCCTCAAAGAGGGTGGATTGTGAGATCGCACATCGATTGGGGAGGAGAATGAAACATTCCTTTATAAGGGTGTGGAAACCTATCTCTAGCATACACGTTGAGGAAGCTCGAAAGGGAAACGAGGACACGAGAGCCCCAATGACGCTGGCCCTAAAAGGGGTGGAGAGCCTTGAAGGGGAGTGGACACGAGGTGGTGTGCCAACAATGACGTTGACTCTAAAGGGTGGATTGGGAGGTCTCACATTGATTGGAGAAATAAACGAGCACCAGTTGGACCCCACAGGGGGTGGATTGTAACATCTCACATCGATTGGAGGGAAGAATGAAGCATGTGTGGAAGCTTCTCTCTAGCATACGCGTTCTAAAAAACTTTGAGAGGAAGCTCGAAAGAGAAATGTAGTCATGGGGGACTGTTACATTGGTTCTTTCCTTTCACTCGAAGTTGAGTGAGACATTGTCTTTCTTATTCCGAGTGGACTTTTGTTGACTAATTTCAAGATAAATAGAGAATATATGAACCAAAATTGGGCAAAGGAAAACACATCGACTAGAACGGAATGAAGTTCAAAATATAATAAACAAAATGTCGTTTTTAACTTGCGAGGTTTAAAAAAATGTATCCATAACACGAGGTCGTATTTTAAAAAGTCAAACGACGATGTCCTATTCGCGTGACAAGAACGAAAACTTTTTTAAATGAAATTATTATACACTTCAAGAAGAAGAAAAAAAAAAAAAAAAAAAAAAAAAAGTCAACGGAAATAATGTTGGATAATATTGTTTTGGACTTGAAGAACAAAATTGACTTTTGATGAATGGATTTCAACGCGGCATCTGCCCCATCTCGTTTCTAAGCAGATCGACGAGTTGGGCTGTGACCCACACTGAACTCAGATCTCTACAAATTCTAACCCTTTTCAAACACAAAATTACAAGACCCCAAACCTTCTCCTCGCTTTAATCACGATTCCTTTTCGGCCCTAACCTTCGAATTTATTCTCACTCGTTTCAGATGGATCGAGAAGATTTAAGGACGATCCAAGAACTTCAACTTGATCAAGATTGTTATTAAGGTAAGTGACTTGATTCTTTGAATTTCTTAATGTTGCGTAAAAATTGTAATGAAAAAATGAGTTTAGTTTGTTTGTTATGATGTTTTTATAGAGATTGCGCAAACCTTTCATGAAAAGTAGTGATTCGAAATGTTCAATTTCGACTGAAATCTCCATTTAATCGAGAAGGATGTTGATATGGTTGAATATTTGGATTAAAATTGGAAGGAACTTGATTGTTGTTGTCCATTTTGTCTGGAAAAATGGCGCTGCGCCCGCTACCTGTTTGTGAAAATGCCTGAGTGAAGTTATGAACATTTGATGTATGTTTTCTTTAGTTTTAGACTGTATTTTACATAATCATTAACTTAATTGCATCACTAAGTTCAGTTTTAAAAAGCAGATAAATGATGATATCTCTCAAGGACTTGGTGCCAGCAGCCCAGAACAATGTGAACACACAATTCATAGTATTAGAGAAAGGCATGACAACAATGGAAGGACAAAACAAGACATGCCAATCACTTGTGGCGGACGAAACAGCAGCAGTTCATTTCCAGCTATGGGGAGAAGAGTGCGATGTCGTTGAGCCGAGCGACATCCTACGCTTGACGAATGGGATATTTTCCTACAGCCGAAACAGTAATCTGGTACTGAGGGCAGGGAAGAGAGGGAAGATAGAGAAGGTGGGAGAGTTTAACATGGTGTTTGTAGAGACACCGAATATGAGCGAGATCCATTGGGTTCCCGACACGACTAACTCGAAAAAGTACGTGAAGGAATCCGTTCTATCTCCATATTCTCGCATCTTTCCGCCAATCCGTTGATTTGAGTGAATGGGTTATTCAAGTAATGCAAGAAAAGGTCAAGAAAAGAGTAGATTTTGAAGATGCAATAGACACTATGCTACACAAACATTATGGTCATTGTTGCATTTAACTTACTTTTGCCTAGTTTACTTTTGCTTTGGAAAGCATTTGAGGAAGAGAACATATAGAACAACATGATCTAAGTAAGCTTTCATTGGTATGAAGTTGAATCTTGAACTCCGTGGTCTTTGTAACGACCCAAACCTATCGCTAGCAGATATTGCACTCTTTGGGCTTTCCTTTTCGAGCTTTTCCTCAAGGTTTTTAAAATGCGTTCAGTAGGGAGAGGTTTCCACCCCTTAGGAAGAATGTTTCGTTTCCCTTTCCGCGATGTGAGGTTTTTTACAGTTTTGGTCATGACTTTATATAGCCAGCTATTTAAATAAGTCTTAAAGTACTGAAGAAACACCATAAAACATCAAAACTTGATTCGTCCAAAATTTGTAACTAAAAATAAATGAAGTTTCGTTCTTCTTTAACGGGACATGAATGGCAACATTTTGTGATCATTGAAGAACATTTTTTTTTCATGTCTTTTTCAAAGTTTATATTGCATGATTGATGTCTTGATTCATATCACCTTGGATTTGATCCTCTGAAGGTTAGTACTTCATTCATATCACCTTGGATTCAATCCTATGAAGGTTGGTACTTCGAACCCTTTCCTAGGCTTTATAGAGTTGTTGCCTCCAAATTATGTTTAGTGAGCTAAAGATGAATACATGTTTTGAAGCTTACGTGTGTTGTAGCTCGAGTGCTCATGCTTGCACACCCACATGAGTGTTCTTATTCAAAGCGTTTCCTAGGCGGCTTTCTAGAGTTTGTTGCCTCCAAATTATGTATAGTGAGCTAATAATGAATACATGTTCTGAAGCTTACGTGTGTTGTAGCGCGAGTGCTCATGCTTGCACACCCACATGAGTGTCCTTGTTCGAAGCCTTTCCTAGGCTTTCTTAGAGTTACCTCCAAATTATGTTTAGTGAGCTAATGATGAATACATGTTACAAAGCTTATGTAGCTCGAGTGCTTATGCTTACACACCTACATCTCAACTATTGTCACAAAACAACTGATCGACCCTACTACATGTAGTAGTTAAAGTAACACAAAATATTAAATCATAGATGAGTGGTTAGTGATAGTACCACAACCGTACATAATCATTCTATCCCACATTTGATGTATCACTAAATGATATATTATTTTATTCCACGATACGTACAAAATTCTTAAATATTTCTTTTACGACAAGAAACAAACGAAAGTGGCGGTACTAAAGATCATCAAATCATACCACAACTCTGAGCAACTATGTCCTGCTAGGAGTTCCCCAAATTCAATAAAACAGCACATTTTATACCGCGAGGTGTAAAGGACGAGAAATGCCTTGCTTATGTATCATTGAGAAGTGCATTAACATAAATACGGCAGTAAGAAGAGGTACTAAAAAAGTGTGTAACTATAAAAACGAGTCAAGGAAGATTGTCCCACACTGGCACTTTCACGTAATAACTCTACCAAAGGCGACCCTGTTACTGGAATAGCTTCCGATACACCTGTTACAATTTTGACTGCCCAATAACCAATTTGGTCCGATTTACACACCAGAAAATCATGGAGGCAATTGGTTTTAGCCAAATATGCACCAAGAACACATTAGATGCATGCAGATGCAATGCCTCAAGTTACTGTATCAAATGTAATTCAGGTACAAGAAAACAATGGCATTCTAAGGTGCTTAGACATCCACAAGCTCCTCTGTTGCCATGTATTTTTCGAGTTTTATTCGAGTGATCGATATGATTAGAATCATTACAAATTAAAATTCAGGGAACACCAAGAGCAGCATAACGGTGGATGACTTCGAAAAGAGTTGGGACATAAGTTACAATACCTTTTTAACGCCTCCCAGACGCCACCGATTCGGTAGAAAACAGGTTCTTTACACGCGAAAGAATCGAATCATGAGCAGGGTCATATGGATGATCCTTGGATGGAATCTCCAATATTGCAGGAATTGGTTTGTTGTAGCTATCTACCAGAAACCTAATCATGTTTGCAACCTAAAACTCAAAAGAAAAAATGGTATCACAGTTTGATGACACAGAGAAAACAGAACCCATAAACAATATCTCTAATGGCAGGAGAGGCATCGCAAGGTGTAATCAGAGAACAACTTACATATTGACTGATCATCACTATTGCAATATCCTCCCTTGTAGTGAACTCTTTGAAAGCATCTTCGATTTGCTTGACGGTCGTCTCTGAGACATTACAATTCGAACGTTTGAGGCATAAAAAGGGGACAGAATTATGAGTCCAAAAGCATATTTGAATGAATGAAAAAAGGTGTAATCACACAAAGTGGCTCTGTAAACCTATGGAGTAAGACGAACAGATTCCTAAGAAGCAAAGGAAAAACTGATTTAGTTCAATCATAGCATCATCAGTCACTACTATTGAGCTAAAATCCATGAAAACATTTTAAATACACTTCATTAGCAAGATTAATATTCAAAACAGCTATCCCAACAACAAAAATTAAGAAAACTGGTCGAGAATTGGTCTGATTCTATCTCTGTTCGTTCCATTTGAAGAAAGGAAGGATCCCAAAGAATCGATCTTTCTTTTAGTTGTTGAATCTCTCTTTGATTGATCAATGTGTGATATTTTGAATCCTCGTTACTAATGGAATCGAAATGATCTCTGGATTGATCAGAAGATCCTTTCAATTGGCTAGAATTCGTTACTTGAACGAAACTAGATCTTGTGGAATCGTATTAAATATTTGACAAGACATTCCGTACCTTGTTTACCAACCACTAACCAAATCCAATTCTCTCTCGATATGTTCCCCTTTAGTTTAAGAGGGGAAGGGAAGAGAGGGGTGATATGGTTCGATTGGAAAATCACTCGAAGTCCCCCAGCACGGTGCATCCTTTCTAAAAATAAGCAAGGATGACATCTATTTCTCACTGAATTTTTGTCCTTAAAAAGAGAAAACTGGTCGAGAACAGCACCCACATGATCCCTTAAGCATTGGTTCATCCAACACTTGTATAATTCAAAATGCTAGAATTAATTGCTCAAAGTATTTTGCTTGTTGTGATACTTTCTAATTGACGCGGTAGAACAACATTGTGGTCACCAAAAGATTAAAAAAATCCAAAGAGTATGAAATTTTCTCCATTCTCTCCTCTACCAACCCAACCCCCAAAGCAACACCCATCCTACCTATACCTGAATGATCGACACTCTTGTCCCTCCGACCACGCCCACGACCACCTTTATCCAACCATCACCTCTTGACTTCACGATGACCTCCAAGACAGAAAATGCAATATAGAACGAAAGAACTTCACTAAGGACTTCGACAAGGAGCAAAAAGGAAGGAAAAACAAGATTACAGAGAAGAAAAGTACAGGGTTTCCCTCGAACCAATATTTGAGACAATGGCTGGCTGATAATATAGACGACCACACCTTCACTCCCTTGTCCCTTAAATGTTTCAGAAGAGCTGA
Source organism: Cucurbita argyrosperma subsp. sororia (assembly GCA_018691285.1). Classification (NCBI taxonomy): domain Eukaryota; kingdom Viridiplantae; phylum Streptophyta; class Magnoliopsida; order Cucurbitales; family Cucurbitaceae; genus Cucurbita; species Cucurbita argyrosperma. Next base: position 10,818,235 of record CM031890.1, on the reverse strand, counting down.
CTGTGAGAATGGGTTCCAATGGGTGCAGCAAATACAAACAAGAGAGACTTTATTGAGATTTCTAATGTCTTGAATACGGGGAAAAACTCGAACTTCATAGTCCCTCAAGGTGAGAGTGGAGAAGGATGGAAAAGGTTTGTCAGACTGATAATAAACTGTTTCTTTTCAGAAGGCTATGGAAAAACAAAAAAGTATCGCACAAGACATTTGCGGAGGCCTTGAAGAAGAATCTTATTGAATCAACTACAGACTTCAATGAGCCACAACCCAACAAAGACCAACAGAAAAGACTCAACTACCACAAATAGAAAAGGGCAGAGAACTTGCCACAAATTCCAATCAACTAAGAAGTCCAAAAAAGTAATTGGAACAAAACTGTGGTTATTACGAGAAGATGTAATGCTTTAACGATCAATGAGAGACGATCCAAGAAGCTCTTCAAACGTTCCTACCAATCCACTTCATAATAGGCCCATTGTGATGTCCCACATTGGTAGGGGAGGAGAACAAACCACCATTTATAAGGGTGTGGAAACCTTCCCCTAGCAGACGCATTTTAAAGCCTTGAGAGGAAGTCCGAATGGGAAAGCCCAAAAAAGACAATATCTGCTAGTGGTGGATCTAGGCCGTTACACCCATTCACCACGATCAGGCCCTTCTCAAATGCTTTGGCTCAGATTTTGCAAGACTTCTCAACATGAACAGAGGATGGACTAATACAGGCCCTTATACGAATCAATTTGAAATCTGGGGCCCTTTTCTACTTAGAAGGTGAATGTGGTTCCATGTTACAGTGGTTGGTTGAAATTTAGAACATTCATTGCAAGTGGATACTTACAATAAGTTAGGTGAAGTGTGTGGAGGCTTCATTAAATACTCGAACAAATGCTTGTGCTTGGTTTATGTTATGCAAGTGGTAATTGAAGCTGAATCCAGTTACTTGTGCTTGGTTTCTAGGGCTCAATACCCAACAAAAGAGCCCTAAAAGAAAACTCTTATGTTTTTCGGAACTAGAGGGGCCAAAGAAAATACTAGTTAGTATCCTTTGCAGAAAAGTCCACAGGTACAACCGAGCCCATTCGTTCCACTATGGAAGACGAGTGGAGAAGACGATTGGATGGTGCAAACCGCGGTCAACCTCAAGTGCGTCAAGTTGGGAGGAAGATTATTATCAACCTGAAATCCTAGAGGATAATCAAAGGGAGGAAAATTGGGCTATAAACAGCACTGAGCTACTTAGGCTAACAGAATATGAAAAAAGCAACAGAGATCCTCATAGAGGAAATGTATATCACTACCCTGGCTGAAGATTCTCCAGCAACCAAAATCAAAGAAACTCAATTCAGAGGCAAGAAAAAGTATAATAAGAACAAAAAGACAAGGGCCTAATTCTCCAATTTATCGAGCAGAAGAAGACAAAGAAGAGAAAGCAGCCCAGATTATTTTGTCGACAACTCTGAGCAGAAAGTCGAGAGCCTCTCACTCCAAATTATCAAATAAAAGTAGACCATCATCCAACCTCCAAAGAGCTAATCTAAAGGAGGTAGCCAACTAGTCAACTGAAAAAAAGTAACAGCCCCTGGCGGCCTTGGAGTGGGAGATTTGAGAAGAAGAAATTCAGCATTTTAGCCATTTAATATTCTTATGGGTGAAATATGGAACAAAAAATTATTACTTAGCTGTTTAGGGAATTCCATCTCTTATACAGGGAAATTTTGCAATGATAAAGCATAAAACTGGAGGGGGCAAACAATTTTCATCATGGGTTCAAATAAGTCCTCTCTTGTTGAAAATTAAGTTCCAAAGTGGAATACTACACCAAATTTTGGAAAATCTAAATAACAAGGATTTCAGCAATTGGGCGTTTCACAGGATTTAGACACGCAGTTGTAGCGTGAGCCTAATGAAATAGGACGTCGGAGTTACACGTGAAAAATAAAATCAGAGTTACAAGCAATAGGATCAGAGGGATACTTACTTGAATCGACTATAAGGTAATTAGTTTTTCTTCGTAGGTCAACATTACCAACTCCAGCAAGAAGAAATCCAACCACCGTATCCTATTATGAAGAAAATTTAGTTTAAACATACAACCAACACCCTGCATAGTTCATGATGAACAACGCAACAGAATGAACTGAACCCAATCATATCATTATCCAGATGCTTAATTATGCCTTGTCAGTTGCAATTAACTGAAGTTAACTCTTGGAGACAAACTACTTATGCAAACGTGATTAACAAGCAGATTTTCTTCGACAAAATACATGTAAAATGTATTAAGACATGGGTTGTAACAGCTCAAGCCCACCGCTAGCAGATATTATCCTCTTTGGACTTTCCCTTTCGGGCTTCCCCTCAAGGTTTTTTTAAACGCGTATGCTAGGGAGAGGTTTCCACACCCTTATAAAGGTTGTTTCGATAAAGGTTGTTTCGTTCTCCTCCCCAACCGATGTGGGACCTCACAATCCACCGCCCTTTGGGGCCTAGCGTTCTCGCTGGCACTCGTTCCCTTCTCCAATCGATGTGGGACCCCCAATCCACTCCATTTGAGGCTAGCGTTCTTGCTGGCACACCGCCTCGTGTCCACCCCCATTCAGGGCTCGACCTCCTCATTGGCACATCGCTCGGTGTCTGGCTTCAATACCATTTGTAACAGCCCAAACCCACCGCTAGCATATAGTATCCTCTTTGGGCTTTCCCTTTCAGACTTCCCCTCACGGATTTTAAAACGCATCTACTAGGGAAAGATTTCCACACCCTTATAAAGGCTGTTTTGTTCTCCTCTCCAACCGATATGGGATCTCACTAGGTTTACAAGGTAATTCAATCAATATGACAAAACAATAAGATCATATAAGAGGGTCATTTATCTGTAAAAAGAAAACCAAACACCAAAATCACATAACAAGGAGATCAAATACGTACGTCATATGAACTCCTATTGAACCTCCATTCAATTTAATAGTTTAAGGTACCCAGAAAAGCTGTTGCAACACGGATATATACTGGGCGTACCTCATCAGCAATCATAGAAATAAGCGCCGAATTCTTGGTAGGAATTTGAGCTTTACCAGCCATTTGCGAGATGTAGCTACGAAAAAGATTATAAACAATTATACTACTAATCCCAATCATCAAAACACGAAAAATATTTGAATAACAAACGAACAGTTTGAACTGAAAATCCCAATCAAATTAAGCGGGATCAGGGGCGGGGAAAGTTATCCCAAATGGAATCAAATCTCCAACAAAGAACTGAAATAAACGAAGAAACGAAACTGAAATCCGTGAGATCGGAAATCTACAGCTCAGAAATTGAACAATGGGGGTTTAGGGCAATAATTGAGAGCAATCTTAGCACTGAAACTCAAAGATTGTTGATGAAAATCGGAAGTAAAAGAGTGAGTGAAGCTAGGATCCAAGATCGGGCGAAGAAGGGAGAGGAGGAAGAGGAATCGAGATAGAACAAGTACCTTGAAGCCGGAGTTGTTGTCGGAGGACTTTTGTTCGTCGGAATCCGAGCTTTCTACTCTGATTGTCTGCAAATCCAATTTCGGATCTTAGAAATTCCAAGCACTTCTTTTCTTTTTTTTTTTTTTTTTTTTTCTTTTTCTTTTCTTTCTTTTTTTTTCTACAGCAATTTTTACCTTCAAATAATAATTTATGTATTATTTATTAAATTACATATAGATTAACCATTATTAAAAAAAAAATGTTACACGATGAATTATAAAATATAATATATGGTGTCGGGACTATATATATATAGGTTTTTTTTTTCGCTCTTATATTTAAATTCAATCTTTAATTTTACACCCATAAATTATAAAATATAATATATGATGTCGGGACTATATATATATATAGGTTTTTTTTCCGCTCTAATATTTAAATTCAATCCTTAATTTTACACCCATGAATTATAAAATATAATATATGATGTCGGCACTATATATATATATATAGGTTTTTTTTTTCGCTCTTATATTTAAATTCAATCCTTAATTTTACACCCATAAATTATAAAATATAATATATGATGTCGGGACTATATATATAGTTTTTTTTTTTACTTTTATATTTAAATTCAATCCTTAATTTTACACCCATAAATTATAAAATATAATATATGATGTCGGGACTATATATATATATAGGTTTTTTTTTTCGCTTTAATATTTAAATTCAATCCTTAATTTTACACCCATAAATTATAAAATATAATATATGATGTCGGGACTATATATATAGTTTTTTTTTTCGCTTTTATATTTAAATTCAATCCTTAATTTTACACCCATAAATTATAAAATATAATATATGATCTCGGAACTATATATATATATAGGGTTTTTTTTTCACTCTAATATTTAAATTCAATCCTTAATTTTACACCCATAAATTTTAAAATATAATATATGATGTTGGGACTATATATATAGTTTTTTTTTTCGCTTTTATATTTAAATTCAATCCTTAATTTTACACCCATAAATTATAAAATATAATATATGATGTCGGGACTATATATATATATAGGTTTTTTTTCCGCCCTAATATTTAAATTCAATGCTTAATTTTACACCCATGAATTATAAAATATAATATATGATGTCGGGACTATATATATAGGTTTTTTTTTCGCTCTTATATTTAAATTCAATCCTTAATTTTACACCCATAAATTTTAAAATATAATATATGATGTCGGGACTATATATATAGTTTTTTTTTTTCGCTTTTATATTTAAATTCAATCCTTAATTTTACACCCATAAATTATAAACTATAATATATGATGTCGGGACTATATTTTTCGCTTTTATATTTAAATTCAATCCTTAATTTTACACCCATAAATTAAAAAATATAATATATGATGTCGGGACTATATATATATAGGTTTTTTTTAGCTCTAATATTTAAATTCAATCCTTAATTTTACACCCATAAATTAAAAAATATAATATATGATGTCGGGACTATATATATAGTTTTTTTTTCCGCTTTTATATTTAAATTCAATCCTTAATTTTACACCCATAAATTATAAAATATAATATATGATGTCGGAACTATATATATAGGTTTTTTTTCCGCCCTAATATTTAAATTCAATCCTTAATTTTACACCCATGAATTATAAAATATAATATATGATGTCGGGACTATATATAGGTTTCTTATATTTAAATTCAATCCTTAATTTTACACCCATAAATTATAAAATATAATATATGATGTCGGGACTATATATATATATAGGTTTTTTTTCGCTCTAATATTTAAATTCAATCCTTAATTTTACACCCATAAATTATAAAATATAATATATGATGTCGGGACTATATATATATATATTTTTTTTTCACTTTTATATTTAAATTCAATCCTTAATTTTACACCCATAAATTATAAAATATAATATATGATGTCGGAACTATATATATAGGTTTTTTTTCGCCCTAATATTTAAATTCAATTCTTAATTTTACACCCATGAATTATAAAATATAATATATGATGTCGGGACTATATATATAGGTTTTTTTTTCGCTCTTATATTTAAATTCAATCCTTAATTTTACACCATAAATTATAAAATATAATATATGATGTCGGGACTATATATATATAGGTTTTTTTTTCGCTCTAATATTTAAATTCAATCCTTAATTTTACACCCATAAATTATAAAATATAATATATGATGTCGGGACTATATATATATATAGTTTTTTTTTTTGTTTTTATATTTAAATTCAATCCTTAATTTTACACCCATAAATTATAAAATATAATATATGATGTCGAGACTATATAGATATATATATATATACGTTTTTTTTCCGCTCTAATATTTAAATTCAATCCTTAATTTTACACCCATGAATTATAAAATATGATATATGATGTCCGGACTATATATATAGAGATTTTTTTCCGCTCTACAATTTAAATTCAACATTTTAGTCCCTTAATTTTACACCCATTAATTATAAAATACAATATATGATGTCGGGACTATATATATATATATATATATGTATTTTTCTCCGCTCTAATATTTAAATTCAACATTTTAACCCCTTAATTTTGGGTAATTTCATTTTTGTCCTATCCATCGACAATTGTTGTCCTAACATTAATTTTCTAGTGCCGGTGAAAGCTTCCTGTAGATCTTTTTTTTTTCTATTCAAATAGAGGCGGTTTTAAGTCGTTTAGAAGAGCCGTATGAGGCAACTCACATACAGAAACCTTGTCTCCACCATCGAGACTCCGGTTAACACTTACTTAATAGTTCGTAAATACAAATTATATTTAATAATTATTTAATTTTTAAAAATTTAATTCACGTACATTTTTATTTGTTTATCTAAATCAAGTTTTAAAAAATAAAAAAATAAAAAATTTATTTTTTCATTTTTGAATTTAGTTAAAAATTTAAATATTTTATTTTAAAAGGTAAAAAATATTGTAAAAAAATAAACACAATTTTAAAAAATCAAATATTTATTAAAGGAGTCCTAAATTATATATATATATATATATATAATATGTGTATATATACGTGTATATATATATATCATATACATGTATACATACACATATTATATACACATATATATATACACATATATACACATATATACACATACACATATATATATATATGTATGTATGTGTATATATATATATATATATATATATATAAAATATGTGTATATGTGTGTATATATATATATACATATATATTTTTTAAATGGGTAAACTTGAACGGCCCACCTAAAATTTTTCTATATGGAAAGCCCAATCCATGGAATCAATTGGCGGCCCAAGTTGTTCCTATATATTTAAAACCCTAGCTGCGCTTCACCGGTGGCCGTCATATCGGAATCCTCAGCAACTGGTATTCTCACTTTCTCTTTCTCATATATTGATATATTGATCCGAATATGGTCGTTTTAGGCATCAATTCATGGGTTTTTCTTTCTGATTGCACAGTTTTTGTTATCGAAAATGAGTCGAGGAGGTGCAGCTGGCCCCAAGGGGAAGAAGAAGGGAGTAACCTTCACAATCGACTGTACGAAGCCGGTGGAAGATAAGATTATGGACATTGCTTCGCTGGAGAAGTTTCTTCTGGAGAGGATTAAAGTCGGAGGCAAGGCTGGAGCTCTTGGCGATGCCGTCTCTGTTACTCGCGAGAAGAGTAAAATTACTGTCACTTCTGATAGCAACTTCTCCAAGAGGTAAAATATTTTCCCCCATTCGAATAACTGATTTGTTCTACATCACTGTTGCGGCCAATCTCCTCTCAGAAGTTGTATTCTGAACGTAGATATTTTGAGCATGAAGTTTGTACTGTGTTTATGAGAGCGAGTTAGAAATATGAAAAGGTTGGAGATTTGTTACCTGTTAGTGTTTTGAATGTTTCAAGTATGAGTTATTTTAAGGATAATCGGTATGATGCATCTGGATTCTTCCCTGGTGTATTTTGGATTTGTTATATTAAGGGGAAAGTTAGGGTTGGTATGTTTGATATTTGTTCTTTCTAATGAAATTGATTGTATGGACTATATTTCATTTGTACTTGTAGAACTCTGAGAATTGACATGACGGCTGAATAAATTGATTCTAGAACTAGGCTTGTTATGTTCTATCTTTGTTTTGTGTAATGAAATTGATTAAATGTACTAATTCCATCTTTCGAATTCTGAGGGTCGACATGAGGAATTGTTATTTACATCATTGTGAGAGCTCTAAATGTAATATTTTGGTAGTTTTCTATTCTTTTTATTTTTTAAATTTGGGATACAATAGGCTGTTTGCTCATATTGGAAAATTGCTTGGTTGTTCCCGTTTACTCTCGTATCAGTCGTTGTTTACATAGGGGGCTCGTTCTCTCTTTTGTTTGGGTTTTGTCGTCCGTTGATCGATAGGGAAACAATGGAGTTCATGTCTCTTCTTTCTTTACTTGGTGATTTTTGTTCTTATATAGGGATGTTCGTTTTTGGAGCTCTACCCTTATTAGGGCTTTGCTTCTTATTCTTTCTTCCATTATTTATTGTTCCTTTATCCTGCTAGGGAGTTCTTTTTTCGAGTCTCTGGAAGGTGAAAATCCCAAAAAAGGTTCGAGTTCTTCATCCATGGAAGAATCAATACCTTTGATAGGCTCTCTAGGAAGTTGCCTTCTTTTGTTGGGCCTTTCTGTTAAGACCTGTATCATTTGAGCTGGAATTGTGATTATGCTTGGTCGGTCTAGAACTTTTTCTTGATGTGTTTGACTTTCAGCTGACCTGTTTGGAGTGTGCACTTTGTAGTGAGGTTTATGAAGGGCGAGATAATAAAATCAATAGATAGACTGAGAGGGAGTCTTCTAATCTTTGGACCTTTGTGAGACTAAATGTGTTTCTCCTTGTACGTCGGTAACGATTTACTTCTGTAATTATTTGCTAGGTCTTATTTTACTTGTAGTCTGTTTTTTTTATGCCCTTTGTATTCTTTCATGTTTCTCAATGTTGTCATTCGGGGTTAATTCGTGCACATTGTTGTCATTCGGGGCTAATTCATGCACATTGTTGTCATTCGGGGCTAATTTGTGCACATTGTTGTCATTCGGGGCTAATTCGTGCACATTGTTGTCATTCGGGGCTAATTCGTGCACATTGTTGTCATTCGGGGCTAATTCGTGCACATTGTTGTCATTCAGGGTTAATTCGTGCACATTGTTGTATACGGTTTTCATCATAGGAGAATACTAGTTCACTAATCACACGTAACCTATTTAATCGTCCGTGACGTTTGCTAAGCGATGTCTTGGGCAGTTGTAGAAATTTAGTAATCTGAATTACATTAGTTTCTCAATTGTTCTTCTGGCATTTAGCATCCATGACTGATTTTATCTTGTGTCATGTCGGGTTAGGTATCTGAAGTACTTGACGAAGAAGTACCTGAAGAAACACAACGTTCGGGATTGGCTACGAGTGATTGCTGCCAACAAAGATAGGAACGTTTACGAACTCAGGTACTTCAACATCGCCGAGAACGAGGGAGAGGAAGAAGATTAAATTTATGCATTCAAGGAACAGGTGTAGCTTGGAATCTGTCACTGGTTATGTTACTAGTGTTGCTTGTGTGATGCTCTCTCTATCTTTACATTTGAACTAAAGCAGTTTAGCAATTTTGTTTTGTTTGACAGACTTAGATCGCTGTTATTTTTTTGTGTCATATTTGAGTAAAACACCAACAATATTTCACTCATTTAATTAATGGTAGGTGGATCAAAGTATTTGTATTTTACTAAAATTTTGTATTGGCGTTTTAGAAATTTCATTTGGGTTTTTTTTTTTTTTTTTTTTTTTTTTTTTTTTTAATTTATTATTAATTTTTAAAAAAATTGTTACGCCGAAGTGGAAGTGTACGATGTTCAACTTGAATTTGTCATCAAAATCGAGGAGCACAAAGTACACAAGTTGTCAAAAAGTTATTGAGGCATGTTATATACAAGAAATAATGGAGTTGTGTAACGGCCCAGATCTACTGTTAGTGGATATTGTCCTTTTTGGGCTTTTCCTTTTGGGTTTCCCCTCAATGCTTTAAATCGCATTTGCTAGGGGAAGATTTCCACACCCTTATAAATGGTGGTTTGTTCTCCTCTCCAATCGATGTGGGACATCACAATCTATCCCCTTTAGGGCCTATCGCTGCTGACACTCTTTCCTTCCTCCAATTGATGTGGGACCGCCCCCAAATCCACCCCTCCTTGGGGTCCAACTGGTTTCCACACCCTTATAAATTGTGATGTCCCACACAAACTGTGGAAACCTTCCCCTAGCAGACGCGTTTTAAAGTCTTGAGGGAAAGCTCGAAAGGGAAAGCCCAAAAAGGACAATATCTGCTAGCGGTGGATCTGGGCCGTTACAAATGGTATCAGAGCCAGACATTGGACGATGTGTCGGGAAAGCCCAAAGAGGACAATATCTGCTAGCGGTGGATCTGGGCCGTTACAAATGGTATCAGAGCCAGACACTGGACGATGTGCTAGCCTTCTCACTGTTCCCCGAAGGGGGGTAGACATGAGGTAGTGTGCCAGTAAGGACGCTGGCCCAAAAGGGGGTGGATTTAGGGGTGGGGCGTTTTAAAGTCTTGAGGGAAAGCCCGAAAGGGAAAGCCCAAAAAGGACAATATCTGCTAGCGGTGGATCTGGGCCGTTACAAATGGTATCAGAGCCAGACATTGGACGATGTGTCGGGAAAGCCCAAAGAGGACAATATCTGCTAGCGGTGGATCTGGGCCGTTACAAATGGTATTAGAGCCAGACACTGGACGACGTGCCAGCCTTCTCACTGTTCCCCGAAGGGGGGTAGACATGAGGTAGTGTGCCAGTAAGGACGCTGGCCCAAAAGGGGGTGGATTTAGGGGCGGTCCCACATCAATAGGAGGAAGGAAAGAGTGCCAGCGAGAACGCTGGGCCCCAAAAGGGGTGGATTGTGATGTCCCACATTGGTTGGGGAGGAGAGCAAACCACCATTTATTTGGTTGGGGAGGAGAACAAACTACCATTTATAAGGGTATGGAAACCTACACATTGGTTGGGGGAGGAGAACAAACCACCTTATAAGCGTGTGGAAACCTAAATTGTGATGTCCCATATTGGTTGAGGAGGAGAACAAACCACCATTTATAAGGGTGTAGAAACCTTCCCCCTAGCAGACGCGTTTTAAAGTCTTGAGGGGAAGCCCGAAAGGGAAAGCCCAAAGAGGACAATATCTGCTAGCGGTGGATCTGGGCCGTTACAAGTTGAGACACTCATAGTTGGTGTGTACGTTAACGACTTGATCTTACTGTTACAAGTGTGGAAGGTATCAAAGAGTTCAAACAGCAAATGATGAAATAACTTGAGATTACTAATCTCGAGTTACTCAAATACTACCTCGGCCGTAAAGTGAACCAAAGGAAAGATTGCATCATGCTAAAGCAACCAACCTATGCTAAAAAAAATGTTGTACTACGATGTGCCCTAACTAAAGGCGAGCACATACCCCGTCGTTATATTCTAGAATATCATGTAGAGTACTTAACTTGTGCCATCATGTGAGCAAGAACACCTATAAGCCCTAACTAGTGCACACGAGTTCATATTCATGCTTTAATAGACTTAAATCAATCATAACCCATGATAAGGAAAAAAGTAAAACAATTGACGAAAAACTAGGACCCGATGTTACGCCTTTTATCCTCAAAAAAGGCCCCGATCCCCGACAACAAGTCAAGGTAAGCTTCCCTCCCTCCTTCCCGATGACAAGAAAACCTTTGAAATAAAGGAGGATCCGATGTATGCCCTTTATCCCAAAAAGGCATGGATCCCCAGACAACAAGTCAAGGTAAGCTTCCCTCCTGCCCTAAAACCGCTTAAATTATTCCAATATTGGACCTAGGCCCAGATCCTCGGACAACCATTCAAGGTAAGCTTCCCTCCGGCCCTAAAACCTCTGAAAATTATTCCAATATTAGACCTTGGACATATAATAGTTCCGAATCGAATCTCTTTACAAAGAAGATTTGATTGATAGAAAGATACCCATTTCCCTTCTCGGCCTCGTCTCAAAGTTTTTAAAATGCGTCGGTTATGACAGGTTTCCATTAAAGAATAACTCAGTTCTCTTCCCCAACTGATGTGAGATCCCACATATATATTATCTAGAAATTTATATATATATATATATATATATTACGTCATCCCCTATACATAATTGAAGTACTCAACTCAAGTACGTGCTCATCACATGTCATATAAACTCAAGTACCTTCGGAAGAGAAAAAGTAATCGGAATGAATATAAAAATATTCAATAACAGTTATAGGTTCTTTATTATCCATAAATCATACGCTAAATCTAAATAATATATATTCTTAACATTTTACATTCTCGTAGGTCATCGACCATTACCCCGACATTGGTAAAGACTCGATCAACTTGTCTAAGGTCATCTATGTCATTAAAGTCTTACTTCTAGTCCAGCTCTATTAGCCCATTCTGTGCTCATCAAGACATAAACGCGTTTTATTTCAATTTCAGACAATCAATTTTCGAGCTTTTGTGGATGCAAGATCCCTGGAATCAAAGAAATTAACACTTCCTTATACAAAATTCGAATCAACCAAGAGATAAGGTTAGAACCAGATCGATAAAAAAAATTCTAAAAGCAAGATTTTGAACCTTGTTCTAAATTGAGTCACTCCAGAATCAAATTTTATCAGACTTGATCGAATGGCTCGGTTGCAATCTACCACAAGAATTGCTTGAAATATTTGAAATGACAGACATGATACTCAAACTTCTAAGGGTGAAAGTCTCTCACTTGAGAGCTATGGTTATGATTGACAAGTAATGCCCAGCTACTCTTCAAATACCCGAAGTTATAAAATTAAAATAATAAATAGAGTTTCAAAGAAATTATCAATTGAATATTAGGAGAAGCACAAAGACAGAACCGGGGCGGTGTGGGTGTCTCACAATCCCTTCTACAGCTTAGCCCGCAACCGTGCCTAAATCGAATATGTCCCATAGAAACAAGTGCAATGGCCAATCCCGTAGTTGGCCAAGACATAGAATTGCTCCCGAGTGTGGGGATAATAAATGGTCATCTACACTTCCATTCTTTATAGAGGAAGGCTAACTGCTTGCTGGTTGGGAGCTGTATGAGCGGTAACGTCCACGTACGGCTATGTGAGAAGGGCGGTGGACAGAAATGACCTTGTTGTATCTCACTCTCGTCTTCAATGGGGTCTGCTTTTTTTATTTTTTTGGGAGAGTATGTCAATATGATCTTAATGAGGTGCGGGGATTTGAATATGAGATTCGTTGGGCTTCCCTCTTCGGGGGCCTGCATCCCGGCGATTTTGTGGGTCAGTTAACCTTTAATAGTGAGTCGTCTATATTAATACAGTCTAAAATTGTATCGAATAAGTTGGCATATACAAGGTTGTGCTCTAAATGTATATAATATGTAATGTCATTAAATCATTAGTCGGGATTGCTAGGGGTAGCAGACTAGCCTCTAGCCGTGAATCGATCTCGATGGATAAAGGTATGCATAATATCTTGGTAGTTATTGATGTGTCATCCTACAATCCCACATTGGTTAGGGAGGAGAACGAAACACCGTTTATAATTTATAAGGACGTGGAAACCTATCCCTAACAGACCTATTTTAAAGCCTTGAGGAGAAGCTCGAAAGGGAAAGCCCAAAAAGGACAATATATGTTAGCGGTGTGCTTGGGCCATTACAAATGGTATCAGAGCCAGATACCGAGCGATGTGCCAGCGAGGAGGTTGTTCTTCGAAGGGGGTAGACACAAGACGATGTGTCAGTAAGGACACTAGCCCCAAAGAGGGTAGATTTGGCCGAGGGTCCCACATCGATTGGAAAAGGTCGTCTAAAAAAAAATTTATCTGATAAGATCTCATAGTCCAAGTTACATTGATATTTCCCCCTCCGCATCAGGTTGTCTCGTGATCCCTTCTACAGCTTAGCCCACAACAGTATCTAAATCGAATCTCAGGTCTAATAGAAGCAAGCCCTACGGTCAATCCAACAGCAATAACAGAAGCGGTGAAACAATATACGACCCAATGCCAAGAAGATTTAACACGCATTCATTCTTAATCTGCAAATTGGATAGATTCGGTTCGACCTCCATTTTACGTGCTAGAAGCTGACTCGAGTGAGGAAGGACATTTGAAGCTTTGGAATTCAGTATTTGGAAAGTCGAAGTGGGCATGACGTTGCCATAAATAATTCAAGGCTTTAAAACGCGCTAGGGAAAGGTTTCTAAACCCTTACAATTGGTGTTTCGTTCTCCTCCCCAACCAATGTGGAATTCTCACAATTCACCTCCTTCGGAGCCCATCATCCTCGCTGACACTCGTTCCTTTCTCCAATCGATGTGGGACCACCACCAAATCCACCTCCCTTTGGAGCCCAGCATTCTTACTAGCACATCACCTCGTGTCTACTCCCTTTAGAGAATAGACTCAGTGGGCTTGGACCGTTACAACTTAGACCTCACGTGTAAAACAAAAATTTGAATAAACAATCTGAATAATCTCAGCAAACCCAACTCAAAAAAATTTATAGTTAATTGGGTTGGGGTTGAGTTCATCATTTAACACGGTCGTTCAAGTTGAAAAAAATCGAACCAAAACAATTGGATTTAATCTAAAAAAATGTCTTAAACTCACCTGTCACAATCGCACGTGTGATGGCAGCAGAATTACAATTATGCGGGCACTTTCCCGACAACAAGTGAGTTAAGCCAATTCGTTCTTCTGTCGCCTACTGCCAAGAAGCGATGTATGCTCGAGTCTCTGATAATTAAAACATTAAAAATTAAAAAATTTGAATCCTCGTACAAATTGAAACATAATATTCTAAAAAAGATCGAAGAGTTTCGGTAATTTCTCTCTCTTGTTTGTAAGAGCGAGAGAGGCATGTTGGAGAGAGAGAGCACGTGCAGAGGAGGGTGCGAATGGAATGGTGAATGCACGTGCCTTGCACGTGCCCTGCTTCTCCAGCAGGATTCTCTCGCCCAGCCGCCCGCCATTGTTGAAGAAATCAAAGCTTTTTTTGTTCCCTGAAATTTTTGTCGGAGATGAAGAAGACGGAGATTTGTATGAAGCATTTAAATAGGAATTTCAGAAAGAGATAGGGGCAAAAATGAATTTCAACACTATTTTTTTACGAAAAAAATAAATAATAAATATAATAAAAAAAATTTTAAATTTTCAACCATTTTAATAATATCCTTAAAATTTATATATATATAATTTATATTAAATTTTTAATTATTTTTAAAAAAATATAAAGATTTCAATTTTTTTAAAAAAAATAAAAAAATATATGTTTAAAAAATACTCATAAAATTTTAAAAGTAGTATTAACACTCTTAACTTTTATTTAAAAAATATAAAAAAAAACGTTTTTATGTTCTTTTCGCACTATTACGGATACGAAAAATGAAAATAATTGGACAAAATTGGATTCAATTGTCAACTGCTCGAGATTGACTACGAATTCGAGCCATAGCACATGATTTCATAAAACCGTACGATTTTCCCGATCTAAATAAAGCAAGTTTTACATGAAGAAGATTTGGCTCACCATGTTCTATTTGATGCGGGTAGGAAAAGAACCCAACTGGGTATTATTAAAAAAAATAAAGAAATCAGGACCGAGTTAAGATGATACGGATCAACCCCTTCTTCTTGTGCCAAAGATCTTACCATTTCCGCATCTCATAAATCATTTCCAAATTTTTAATTTTTTTTTTCTACAAATTTAAGGATATATTAAATTTTTTTTTATAAAAGTTCATGGATATTTTTGAAAACGTCAACATTGCACTTCCACTTGACACCTATCGTGATGATAAACGGCTCATCTCGTCGTGACCTTCTCTTGAATTCTCAAAACTTCTGTCGCTCCATCCCCGCAGGGGCAGAGAACTCATCACTGTCTGTGGAAGTGAGAACACTCATCTACTTAGATTCTTTCAGCAGTTATCCGCTCCGCACTTGGCTACCCAGTATTTACCGTGGGCATGAACGATTTTCAAGGTTTTTTTTTTTTTTTTTAAATAAAAGCATTTTTTAAGTTTGTAAAAAAATTGAAGGATGTCAAAAAAAAAATTTACAAATCAAAAGGTAATTTTGAAATTTTACCTCTAATGGTAAAAATATTTTTGAATTTTGATAATTACTAATTTTTAAATTAAACTTATGACGTCATATTCATAAAACATTTATTACCGTCTTAAATATTAATAAATATCAATAAATATTTAAATTATTTATCGAATCTAAAAAAATATTTTTTTAGCATTATTAAGATACAACATTAATATTTCCCTAACATAATTGAAAAAATGGTCCCTATTTTCTGGAAATAATAATAATAATATTATTATTAATAATAATAATAACAATAATATAACCTAATTTTTAAAAATAAAGTATTTTTACATCACATGTGATGTAAGCATTTTTCTTTATTAAATATAACTCTAAATAATTTTTACCAACTTTTTACCTAAGTTACCAACCTATTTTAATCCTTGTAGGTAAATCCAAACTCCAGACAAAAAATATAATATATTTAAAATTTTATAAATTATTTTGGCCAAGATTTAATTTTTTTTAATGCATTCTAATAATTTAAGATCAATTATTTTTTAATTAAATTATTAAAATATTATTCATATATAAAAATTAATCAATATTTTTAAATTTGTACAAGAAAAAAATGTGAATAATTTATTTAAAATTAAGTTCGAAATTATATAATTGGCTGAGCTTCGTGAAAATATTATTATTATTATTATTTTGTAAGGTTGCATGCCCGTTCCAAACCTCCTTTTTCATCCTTTCATCTTAGATGGGCCTTTACCATTTTATATCAGGTCAATACGGGAGTGTATGATCGTTCACCAGAATCACGTCTACACCCACCTGGACAAAAATGCCCAAAATGTACTAGAGAGGGATATGACTAATTGTCAACTTTTTACTACCCGGTAGTTATATTCAGTAAGCCATTGTTGTTGCGTTTTGCTTACATTTCCATATAACACAAATTTCAATTTCTCAAATCTCGCTGCCCCCGTTTTCTATAACTTTTTTCTTGAATCGGGCCAGAGGCTCAAGCATACATCGCTTGCCCGTAGACAACGCAAGAACGAATAGGTTTAACTCACTTGTTGCTGGGAAGTGAGTGACGCACAATCGCAAGTCCGCTCCCATTCAAGTGGGATTGTGACAATAATTTAAATCTCATGAAACTCAAATATTAAATATTTTTAAATTGATAAGAAATTGTTGGATCGTAATTTTACTTTCGAGTTGGTCAAGTTGACCTAATGAAAAAAAAGTCAACTCGCAAATTGACTCGATTTTTTTTCAACTTTTATCACTTCGTCCCAATTAATAGAGTTTTCACGTCTTTTTTAAATTGTATTTTTAAGATTTATTTTAATCAAGTTTATCGCACATAAAAAAATAGAAATAGAAATTAAAATAAATAAAATATTGTTTAAAAATATGAGACAGTAGCAGAGTCAAATGAAGAGGGACGACAGTACAGTACAGGTTGTCCTTTGCGTGTTCCACAGACAACCTTTTACTTAATTGCCATGTTCCTCCATTATCCATCACCCTAATGAATCAAAAAAATACTCCGTCATACATGGTTTGGATTGGATTGGATTGAGCAATTTTTTTGATCCAACCTAAAAGTTCGGGTTAATTGGATTGGTAATCCAACCCAACCCAACTCTCTATTTCAGGTTGGGTTCGGGTGGGTTGTCAAATTTTTTTTAAGTTTTATTTATCTACAATTTATAATTATTCTAACAATATTAGATAAAATATATTAAAAGTATACAAATAAACACAAATCAATTTATAATTATTCTCACAAAAAAAATTAATAAAAAAAAATTTGTAACATATTAACATAGTTCAATATTTGACAGCTAAATACGAATATTTTGTAACATATTAACATCATTCAACATTGTCATAAAGCTAAAGAACAAAAATGTAAGAATTGTAACATATTAACATAGTTCAACATTGTTAGAGAACTAAAGACAACTAACTACCGATTTCTCTTGAGAATTGGTTGAAGTAACAAAATATATATATATATATATATATATATATAAAAGAATGCATAGTTCAACATTGTTGTAAAACTAAAGACAACTAAATACCGTTATTTCTTGAGAATTAGTTAGAATAACAAAAATAAAAGAATATATCATGAAATTAAATAAACAATAAAAATGATTAGTTTAAAGGTATGGTATATAATAAAAATAAAAAAGAAACATAAATACAGAACTCAGGCAAACCCATGTATTTGCCTGATGTCAAACTCGGGCGTGAGTCTCCTTGGACTGGCCAAATAATCACGGCAAACCCATTAATACAGAAAAATTCTTTAAATTATTAAGAGTGGATAAGATAACCCTAATCCTCAGCTCATCCAAGCTTGAAGGAAGAACCATTGAATCAAATAATTAACATCTCCTTGTACAAAATTCGGATCAACTAAAAGATAAGGCTAGAATTACATTATCTCGATCGAAGATCTAGAAGCAAGATTTGGAAACCTTGTTCTAAATTAAGTCACTCTACAATCGAACTTGATCACGGCTTGATTGAATGAATCGGATGCAATTCTACACAAGAATTGCTTGAAACATAAAAATAGCAAAATTGATGCTTGAATTTCTGAAAGAAACGTCTCAATTTGAGATCTGAATTATATTCATCCACGAATCTGATTCTTACACAACATATTGTGGGTATTTATAGTGACGTTTGTGGTCGGGATTTAATCCCGATCCCCTTTAATCTCCACGAAAGACGAAGTTAAATTGACATTTGACACTTACATAATTTATGAAATTAAAAATAATGACATTTTTTTAATCTGGCATGCTTTGCCTGCTTAGATTTGAACAGTATTGTTGACGTTTTTTTTAATCTTCGTGCCATGCTGGTCCATTTGAAACACCCCAATTCTTATCCTCGAGTTTTCAAAAATTTTATTAGTTCTTTTAAACATTTTTAAAGAACTTCAAAAATACCTTCAAACTTATTTAAAAAGTTAAAAAAAAAAAAAAAAAAAAAACTCTTACCATTAGTGTAGGGAGGAAACGGTTAATATCACGTGTAACATCCATTATTTTCTTGCCCTAAATTAGTGGCGTTACAATGGACCCACCAAGCAGACTCGTACGTACCCCATGGGCCTGACTTGGTCTAACATAACGCATTACATGTCACCAGACCTTTTAGAAAAGAAAAGACCTGCATGATATCATGACAAACATAAATATCGAGAGTATGCATCCGTACTAGCATAACATAACAGGGAAGTATTCTAATACACATGACATACGTACATGCATGAGCTCCCATGATTTTCATTCATAACATAATATTTATTTC
This sequence comes from Cucurbita argyrosperma subsp. sororia, assembly GCA_018691285.1. NCBI lineage: Eukaryota > Viridiplantae > Streptophyta > Magnoliopsida > Cucurbitales > Cucurbitaceae > Cucurbita > Cucurbita argyrosperma. The sequence continues at coordinate 10,799,214 of CM031890.1, read as the reverse complement.
ACTTCCTTTTTCCTTTCCAATGCATTCACATAATCCATCACATAACTTTACATGATAAGACGTTACATTTTATACATGACATTTCATTTTATTCATAATATAATGTAATGAATATCATATGCATACATGACATACATCGCATGACAATACAAAAAGCATATAAACATCACATAATTAATATGGTACATGAAGGAGCCACAGGACACGTGTTAAAGATATTTAGTAATAAATTATAGTTTACCATATATATATAATATTTGATGTTTTATTATAAGGCAAATATCTAGACATTTGCCTTCTTACTATAGGTATCTTTCATTTATTACTCTTTCCATATTCTTGTAATTTATTTGATTATAAATAAGATAATTTTCACATCAATTAGATGTGGTGGATTAATCAAACATTCTTAACATGTACTATCATAAATCAATCAGATAACTCCAACATTAAGTCTCCCTCGGTCTCTTTTTATGACAATAGAATCAACTTTTTGAACTGAGACATGTTTTTAGACACAATCTAATTACGTAATCGTAAATCTTTTAACTGAAACAATTCTTATTAAATAAAATTTAATTTTTTATATAAAATAAAATTTAATTTGTAAAATATGGCCAAACAACTTAATTTTTTAATTATAAAATTAACGTAAATACAAATTGGATTTTTGATTATCAATCTTTTAAAACTCAAATAAATAAATTAAAATATATAATTGAAATTTAGAAAAGGTTAAAAAAAAAAAAAACAAAACAAAACTGATTCTGGTAGGGTGTACATTCAACTCGACAACTCGATAACCCGGACCAACCCAACCCGAACTATATAGTTTACATTTAAGTTATTTATTTATTTTTATCAATATTTAAAATATATATATATATATATATATATATATATATATATATATATATATAATTATAAAAACTAACATATAACATATAATATGGTTTACATTTAAGTTATTTGACCTAGGTATATATATAATTTTAAAACATATTCTAAATTTTTATTTTTCTAATAGTTAAGACGCCTTAAAATTTAAGGTCGACATATTTTAATTAAAATATTTTTATATATTTTTTATTTTTTCTTATATACAATCTTTTAAATTAATCATTTTTATTGTTTATTTAATTTCATGATCTTTCTTTATTACTTTAACCAATTTTTAAGAAATGTCGGTATTTAATTGTCTTTAGTTCTATGACAATATTAAACTATATTAATATGTTATAATTTTCGCTCGTTGTTTTTTATTGATTTTTTTTTCAATAATTACAGATTAATTTGTGTTTGTTTATGTACTTTTAATATATTTTATTTAAAAATATATTTGAATAATTATAAATTGTGGATAAATAAAACTTAAAAAAAAAATTTAACAACTACCTAACACGAACCCAACCGAAAATAGAGAGTTGGGTTAGGTTGGGTTGTGAACAGGTTGGTTGGGTTGGGTAAAAAAAAATTCTCTCGTAACTAACCGTAAACATTTACACCACTATATTCCAATTTGTAAAATAAAATAAAAATGAATAAAAGAAATGGCGAAAACCCTAATCTTTCTTCCCTGCTCCAACACTACTTGTTATTCTTCCTCGCGACGGCTCCTCTTCCATTTCAGCAGCTCATTGTTCGCCGCCGCCTCCCTCCCGTAAACTGCTGCCGCCGTCGCCGTCTTTCTTCCGTTAGTTTCGCTCAGCTTCCCTCCTGGTCGTTTTGTACTGAATACTCCCTTGTTGTTTGTGGTATTCTCCCAATCTCGATCTCTATCTTTCTTCTCACTTGAAAACACAAATTAGAACTTGTGTGATGAAAAAATGCTTTATTATTTATTTTGTTTGCTGTATATACTGTACCTTCGTTGGATTCAATTGCTCCTGTGTTTTTTTTAATTTATACTACTGAAGTTCTACGTAATTAAGTGTTTACATTTTTGGCAATCGATTGGATACTGAGAATTAGCATACATTTTTTTTGTAATCCTTTATCTCATACAGGATGGTTTAATATTCGAATACTTATATGAGCCAATGCCTAAAAAACTCGAATACAAGCGATTAATCGGGTTTACTCCTCTAGTAATCTGTTTTAGTGGATAAAATTATTTGGTAATTTTGCTTCAATTTGTTTTTATACTACATCATATTCCTAAATTCATAATATTTTGTTTGACAAGGCCTACATGTTTGCTAATCTTGAATGTGGAACTGGAAAAGTTGGAAGGAATAAGATGGGGGTTTTCTTTTTTGCACTCTAATGGATTTCTACTTACCATAAATGAAATTCCTTGTTTTGATGGTTAGAAGACATGAAAAGAAAATAACTATTCTAAAATTATATCTTGTACTTGTAAATCATAAAAACTATTTTCCCTCAACAACATCAGCTCTCTTGCAGACCTGAAAATCGAGAGAAAACAGATTATTTTAGGTAATAATGAATTAGGCCATGAATGATTTCAAATCCGTTCTGATTTGAAATACGGTTCCAAAAAGAGGGTTTGACTATTGTCATTTCTGGATGCATCTGAGCTATCTAATGTCTTATTGATGAAGTTTGTTTGTAAGCCTTTTATTTGGTTCAGTCTGATGCTGGAACTGTAGAAAATATATGATTGTAAAGATGCATTGTGTCCATGATTGGGAGTCTCATTTTTCTCTTTCTTGGGAGTATCAATCTCAATCTGAGAGAACTATGCTTATTAGGATAGGGGCGATCAGATTTTGAACCTGTAGGCAACCATTTTGCTGTGGCCATAGTGAATAAATTTTCCTCAATTTGGCTTGAATCTTGGTAAATTGAAATTCTGAAGATAAGAAATTGGCATGTTATAAACCCAAAATGGTTGAAACTCAAGAAAACCAAACCGACAGATGAGTGTAGTTTGAAAATTGGGTTTGCTCAATCCATCTTCATTGGTATGGTTGTCCATTTTTATTAATAAATGATATTGTTTTAGTCATTGGTTCAGCCAAAAGAATCTGCGATACAGAACTAATTTATACCTTTGGCCTTATGAATTGTTGCAATTTTTAAATGTTTAAAGAACAATTATCATTTATATCTGTTGCTACCAATTAGATCAAAACTATTACCCATTGCCATTACTTTGAAAGCTATGTTAGGAATATTGATAATTTCTAAAGAAAATCTGTCTCTCTGGGTATTTGTGACTAAGCTTTTTGTATTTATTTGTTAGGATTTATTTTGCTTGATTGGAGGCTATTTCAATTTGTTGCCTTGTTTTGTGGGCTCCTATTTGTATGCCCTTACCAACAGTAATGAGTCACATTTATCATCACTTATCAAAGGGCCACTATGAAGGAATAAAGAACAAGGTCAACTCAATTTATTTAAATAACTCTTAGTATCTCAATAAATTTATAGTGGAATCTATAGTATGATCTTTCATGTACATTCAAAATATACATTCTAGAGTTCTAAGCTCCATGGCCTCATAACCCCTTAGCTTTGTTATGTCCTCATCACTAGATGTGGAAGCTTAGGTACCACCTAAAAAAGAAGAGCAACATGGAGGAGCATAAAAGTGTACTCAATAAGTAGCTCACTCACTTGTAGGCTTATAACTAGATACCAATCTCACTCATAATCACTATATCGTGTGTCTTAACTTATATGTCTCTCAATAGTAATAGCCTAGATTCTCAATCATAGGTTATCCATCATAAGAATATTATGAATAAGACTCATTCAACTCCCTTGAGCTAATGCAATGCTAAAAGTCTTATGTTTGAGATTACTTAGCTCATTTGAGTTCACAATAGGGTTTTCACTCCTTGATACCATCTCATCTATCTCCTTGAGTCTGTCTTAAAGATTGAGTTCATAGTACGCAGATCCTCCGAGCTTACCTCAATCATCTATATCAAATGGTCTAGTCTAATGGTTGCATTTACATCTTTTAGCTCATCTGAGCTTATCTTAATCATTAAAGTCATATAACCCATCCCAGAGATTGGTATCATATAGTTTAGCTCCTCTGAGCTCATATTTCAACCATTGATGTTTCATCACATATTCGATTATTTGTTTTTCATAAACCAGCTCCTATGAGCTTATATAAATCATTGTGTCACAGGTCCTACTCAATGGTTGGCTTATGCTATCTAACTCCTTTGAGTTTATCCTTAACCACTAGTGTCAGATAACCTTGCTCCTTTGAGCTTGTCCTAATGTTTCTTGGGTATTTTAGGGTTTAGGTAATCTAGTTATGCCTTTTACTATTTCTCTGTTTTCAATTGATATCATAGAATGGTGAGGTGCGTGTTCTCTGTTAACAATACCTTCCAACTATATGACCTATATGACTCATGTTTTCTGGGCAGCTTAGTACTAGAAATTAGTTGGCTACTCCCTAGTCCCCACATAGTCACTATGAATTGGAGAGTGATCCCTATGCCCCTACCTATCCCGATATTGTGCAAGAGGATAGTCGAAGATTCCTCTAAACAATACCACATAATAACCTAATGGCACAACATATGATATGCACCTAATAACCTAATGGAAATTAAGCTTGTAAAGCATGTTAATTGGTTGTTAGCATGAGGTCGCCTGGATTTTGGTAACTTCTGATTGTTAATGCAATTATGCCTGATATATAGTTTGATTGATTGTATTAAAGCATGTTGTTGATTGAAAGTGTGAAAGATGATTGAAGATTCTGAGATTCATACATGTTTCTCTTGTTTAGAGCATTATTGAATTGGACTAGTGAAGGGAGATGGTGATTCCTCCTCCAGTTAGGCCACCAAGATTAACCCAGTACCTAAAGCCATATGTCTTGAAAATGCACTTCACAAACAAGTATGTTAGTGCCCAAGTGATCCACTCCGAAACAGCCACGGTTGCTTCAGCTGCAAGCTCCCAGGAGAAGGCGCTGCGGTCGAGCATGGAGTCGACAAGGGATGTGGCTGCTGCCGCAAAGATTGGGAAATTGTTGGGCGAGAGGCTTATGCTCAAGGGAATCCCAGCTGTTTGTGTACACTTGAAAAGAGAACAGAAATATCATGGTAAGGTCAAAGCTGTCGTTGATTCTGTGAGGGAAGCAGGCATTAAGCTGCTTTAATTTTAGTTTTTTGGTTCAATTTACTTCATTTTGGGTCATCCTTTGCCTGATTTGTTGTTGGGTTTCATCAATCACTGCCCAATTTGCTTCATTTTAGTTGAAATGTTTTTTTCCTGCCAGCTTTTTTGTCAAATAAATAATAACTAAGAGACTATATATGTATGAAGGTTTTTTTTTTTTTTTTTTTTTTTTAAAAAAAATTATTTCAGTTTAGTCCTTGTTGTTATTTTCAATTTTATTCTTTTTGAAGGTAAATATTAGAAGTGGTTGATAATACTCTGACACTATTTAGTGAGTTTATGAAAAAAATTAGATAAAGAATTAAGCTTTTCAAGAGAAAGTTGAAACTTTGACTCTTTCCTTTCTCCAATTGATGTCGTTGGGCTTGGACTATTACCCACCTGAGTTCAAGATGAAGCTTAAAGGTTACTACGTGACATTCTACAATCCGACATTGGTTGGGGAGGAGAATGAAACACCCTTTATAACGGTGTGGAAATCGTTCCCTAACAAACATGTTTTAAAGTTTTGAGGGAAAATCCAAAAGAGAAAGCCCAAAGAAGATAATATCTGAGCTCCCTAAAGAGAATAATATCTACTAACGATGAACTTGGGCCGTTACAAATGGTATTAGAGCCAGACATCGGACTATGTGCTAGCGAGGAGACTGTTCCCCTAAAAAGGGTAGACACCGGACTATGTGCCAGCGAGGAGATTGTTCCCCTAAAAGGGGTAGACACGGACTATGTGCTAGCGAGGAGGTTGTTCCCCGAAGGGGAGTAGACACGAGGCGATGTGCCAGTAAGGATGTTGGGGCTCGAAGGGAGTTGGATTTGGCGGGGGTCCCACATCGATTGAAGATGCTATTCCCCGAATGGGGGTAGACACGAGACGATGTGTTAGTATGGATGCTAGGCCCCGAAGGGGATGGATTTGGAGGGGTCCCACATCGATTGGAGAGGCTGTTCCCCGAAAGGGGTAGACATGAGGCGATGTGCCAGTAAGGACGTTGGTGAGTTGCGCTACCTCGATTACCACGACTTTGTCCTGTTGACATGACTTAGATTGTCCTTGGTAGGGTTAGGTATCTCCAAATCATGATTCATGCTACGTATTGAGGTTGAAATGGACATGGGCTCCCTCGAACTTGTGCTCTATAAGCTCAACCGGAATCAGGTATTGGACCATATGGGTACATACATGATTCAGGTCACGTATTGTGTGTGAAAATGAACAAGGATCTTCTATTACGACTAATACTCCGTAAACCCACATTTAGTGGGGTGAGGGGCCACATGGGTACGTACGATCTCGACATAGGTATAGATAACTCAAAATAAACAAACATGATTCTCCAAAAAAATTTCAAGTATTACATGGACGAACCCCAAGGACACCAAATCTAGAACCAAGAAACCTAGCTAAGACACGAACACGATTCAGAGACTACAAGTAGACTACTTACTGAGTATTTTTTACTCACATTAGTTATTTTTTTCTTTTCAAATAGCAACTTAGAAAATGAGAGTGATCTAGATTTGTACGACAACAGTCTCATTGACTGGCCTCTTCACCCCATTCATCACTCCCATGTCACGACATTGCAACTTTCCTGAAAATTATTTTAAAAATAGTATGAGTATTAAAATAATCCGTGGGCTCAAATAGGCAAACCTTTATACGCCGAATCAAATAAAATGATCTTAACGGCTAATTACCAAAACACACGGCTTGTATTCTATCAACTCAAAATCGTTGCTCGTCAAAGTAGCAACCCGATATACAAAACGTGTAACTCTTATCACGAAAGTAATTATCATCAATCACACCTTAAGGTGTATGATATGAACCAAAAGACATCAATCATACAATATACTTCAATGAAGATGTGAAAAAAAGGTTGTCAAAATTATCAAAAGATGTTTCAATTCATGCTACATTGAAGAAGAATGAAGTTTGATTGTTACAAATTTTGGGTGGGTTATAGTTTAGAGTAATTTAGAGTTATTGTATTTTAAGACATTTTATTTACTTTAGGTTACAATTACATAATGGCTAATTATGGCCATTAGGTATGAATGTTACAACTTTTGGAATGCCTTTAATAGTTTCATTTTGAGGCTATATAAATCCATGTATGTTGTATTTGTAAGGGAGACTTAGAAAATATAGTAAAAGAAGCATTTGTGCTTCCTTTAGCCAATGCCTAAGTTTATTTGCAACTCTATGTAGTTTAGGTTGCATGTAGAATCATTCAAGCTCGACATGATCAATCTTGCTTGTGGAGTGATTCGAATCTCAATCAAGTGTTCTTGTCTTGAGATATTTGATCAACAAGAATCATTGAAGCTAGACATGATCGATCTTGCTTGTGGAGTGATTCGAATCTCAAACAATGTTCTTGTCTTGAGATATTCGATCAACAAGGTAATTCGAATCTTATTCTCCTTGTATTGATTCCTTATCTTATCATTTGGTATCATTGAGATTCGAATCATTCCAGAAGCAAGATCGATCATGTCTAGCTTCAATGATTCTTGTTGATCAAATATCTCGAGACAAGAACACTTGATTGAGATTCGAATCACTCCACAAGCAAGATTGATCATGTCGAGCTTGAATGATTCTACATGCAACCTAAACTACAAGAGTTGCAAATAAACTTAGCCATTGGCTAAAGAAAGCACAAATGCTTCTTTTACTATATTTTCCAAGTCTGCCTTACAAATACAACATACATGGCTTTATATAGCCTCAAAATGAAACTACTAAAGACATTTCAAGAGTTGTAACATTCATACTTAATGGCCATAATTAACCATTATGTAATTGTAACCTAAAGTAAATTAAAAGTCTTAAAATACAATAATGAAATACAATAACTCTAAATTGTAACCTATCCAAAATTTACAACAATCAAACTTTATTCTTCTTCAATGTAGCATGAATTGAAACATCTTTTGATAATTTTGATAACCTTTTCTTCACATCTTCATTGAAGTATATTGTAAGATTGATGTATTTTGGTTCATATCAGATCATGTCAAGTTTGAATGATTCTACATGCAACCTAAACTACATAGAATTGCAAACAAACTTAGTCATTGACCAAAGGAAGCAAAAATGCTTCTTTTACTATATTTTCCAAGTCTACTTACAAATACAACATACATGGACTTTATATAACCTCAAAATGAAACTCTTGACACTCTTGACCTTACATGAGACATTTCAAGAGTTTACCATAATTAACTATACTTTGTGGCTATAATTAGTCACTGTGCATGCTCCACTATGTAAATGTAACTTTCAAGTAAATAAAAAGTCTTAAAATATATTAATAAAATACAATAAGTCTAAATTATAATCCACCCAAAATTTATAACAATGAAGTTTCGTCATTTTTAATGTGGCGTAAATTGAAATATTTTTGGATAATTTCAACAATATTTTCTTCACATCTTCATTGAAATACATTGTTTGATTGATGTCTCTTAGTTCATTTTGTAAATGATACGACTTCGTTAGTTGACACATTGTACCTTTACTTACGTGTCTTGATTGCTATACCAAAAATAGAGGTGAGCGTGAGAGGTATACCATATTCAAGTGAAAAAAACAGCATAAAAATAATAATCTTGCAAGATTACCATTTTTTTTCCTTTTCAGATAATAAAACGAATAAATTCATAACATAAAGAACATTTTTAAAAAATTAAATTTAAAATTCCTACAACTTTTCAAGTTTGTTTCTATTTTATTTTAAAATTTTAAAATTTAGTAATTCATAATTTCACGAACAATGTAATTGCTTTCGATCAATTTGATCGGGCAATCGAGATTAATCGACTTGATTTTAGACACCTTGGTTTCTATACCAAATTTGACCAACAAAAGAAATTGAACTGAATTGCTAACATTCCTAACCTTGACTACTCAGACACAACATGCAATTATCTAATGCACACTTGATCGTTTAGACTAAGTCGATCGTGTGGACTACTTCTAATTCTATGCCAAAAGCGAGAGAAAACCCGATTCTCTTCTTTCTTTCTCTACCCCATGTCACCGTGCGGTAATGGCACGGGTGTAAAATAGGGAGGCTATGTTTGAAGGAAAATGAAGAAAAAAGGGACATAATTCAAAATGACACTTCTATAATGGTAGAATTGTTCACGCCATGAAAGGTTGATATTAGCATATGAATATTTGATAATTTGGCACAGCATTGCCTGTGTCCAAGTAGTTGACATCAACCACAGCATCCCCAAGATCATCTGGAAAGGATCAATTGTTTAGCTTCCACATATGGCATCGACATTCGGCATTGAGTCTATTTAGTTACTAAACTTTAAAGGGTTTTGATCATCTCCGTAAATTTTCGAGGGTAGTTTTAGCCAAGTTAATAAAAAAATACCCCTAAACGACCTTAAATGTTTTAACAATATCGTCGACAAAAATACCCTTAAACTAAAAAATAAATAAAAGTTCATAAATACCCTTACCATCAATTCTAGATCAAAATCGTCTAAAAAATACTCTTAAATTTCCAAAAGAGTTTCTTTAGAAGTGTATAAAATATCCATGAAGTTTCAGAAAATAACGTTAGTACCCTTAAACCTTTAGAAAAATTAAAAGTTCGGAGAAAATTTATAAGAGCAGATAAACAATTTACTTTCATATATTAATGGTAAAAACTTTTTAATAATCTCAGATCAAGAAACGAACCTTCATAGATAGTTCTTGCTATATGGACATAGTCAGGTATGATATCTCTGTATATGATTCCATCTGGACGAGCATCCAGCACCACAAGAACACCTATCATCATCCACATTTTTACAAATTTTCAACTCATGATTTTCTTTTTTCAAGTAAAAAGTCAAGTTTTCATTGAGAATAAATGAAAGAATGCAAGAGAATATGAAAAGAACAGCCTAAGAGGAGCCCATTTAACCCAGGAACGAGCTCCCACCAGCAAAAACAAATTTAAGTTTTGGGAAAGTTAGGGAAAGAGAGAACTAAAACAAATTTAAGTTTGATATGTAAAATCTTTCTTGTGAGATCTCATATCGGTTAAGGAGGAGAACGAAGCATTCTTTATCAGGGTGTGTAAACCTCTCCCTAGTAGATGTGTTTTGAAACCATGAGGTTGACGACGATACGTAATGGGCTAAAACGGACAATATCTACTAGCAATGGGCTTGGGCTGTTACAAATGGTATCAGAGCCAGACATCGGATGGTGTGCCAGCGAGAACGCTGGACCTTCAAAGGAGTGAATTGTGAGATCCCACATCGGTTGGAGGGAGAACAAAGTATTCCTTATGAGGGTGTGGAAACCTCTTCCTATTAGACGCGTTGATAAAGATAACGGTGTTCCAAATGTTCCAACTGAACCTATTACATTGATCCAAGACCAAGAAGATTCAACAAGCATTCATTCTTTATCTACAAAATTAGATAAACTCGCTTCAAAAATGAATATTTGCATAGTTGAAGTAGCGGATGAGGTTGCTATAAGTAACCGTTAATGGATAATTTGTTAAAAACTGTATTTATTATTTTAATTCCATAATTTCTTATAGTGGGATAAAGGGTGTGAATTTACTTATCAAAATCATAACATCTAGTTTTGCAAAAGATAGTGGGAGTAACTCACCCCTCATGGCCACCAACCGCATTAGTGCGCATTAGTGGCCATTTGAAGAATTGAAGAATTGATATTTCTTCTGTGGATAGACTATAAATATCCACAAAATATTAGTCAGATGAAAATTGGCTCTCAAATTAAGACTTTCACCCTTAAAATTTGAGTATCTTACCAAGTTTTATGCAATTACTGTGGTAGATTGCATTTGAGCCATTCAATCAAACTTCTTGACTCAATTTATAACAAAGTTCCAAATCTTGCTTATGTTAAGAGGTAATCTAATTCTAACCTTTATCTCTTAGTTGATATTTTGTACGAGAGGTGTTAATTCTTGTTCAACAAAAGTTTGGATTGTTGGGCTTTTAAAATCGTAAGTTGACGGCGATACGTATGGTGGGCTTTGACTGTTACATTTCTCATTTCCTAGATACGTAGTAAGTTAACGGGCGGTTCAACTAATTTCATCGATAATAGGTTTGTAGTCAGTTCCTTGGAACACTAAACCAATCTAAGAAAGATTACCTGGTGCCTCCCAATCCTTAGTAGAATTGCTGGGAATTGGTGCCAGCCAGAGGATATTTCTCATGTTCATCGAAGCATCATAGGGTACATTAGATCCTACATTAAAAAATTCTAGAATTAGCAAACAATGATTTTGAAGTGGGAAAACGCAGATCAAAGCATTAGAAACATCATTATTTTCCTTTCTTGCAGCAGAAACAGGAAGGAAAAGAAAAGAAAAAAAAAGCAACAATATTTGTTTATGGTTGCCGGCTTTCGTACCTTTCGATCTTACTTACTAATTTGCTTTTCCTACCAGCAACCTACTCTATTCTCTGCTCCCGAAGAGCCTAGACCGGTCAGTAATGTCGTTGAATGAACGAAGACTTCCCTTATCCAATGCTGTGTTTCAATATGAAAACTCTTTTCTTTCCTATTCTCTTGGCTCGATGCTAACTAAAGTCCAAAGGATGCTCAAGGTTTTCCAATCTTCCAAGTTAAGGGCACATCCTATTAACTAAGGAATCCCTTTTCTCATGGAGAAGCCCGTCGCACATTCACTTTTTTCGCTAGCATGCGAATAAAGAGTTGTGAGAAGACGAGAAGTCAGGGTTTCTGCAAATTCTATTAACGACCCACAGGGAAGGTTTGGCAAAGGTGTCCTACGAGGAATCATACCGTTCTCTATATGTGCCCGAATGAAAACAGAGTTGCATTTGTGTGAGAAACACATACTCGAGAAGATGAGTCAGACCGAAATTCAATACGAAGCATGCTTTTTCGGGCTTCTTAGAACAATTAGCACAAGAAATTTGGTTTTAGCTCAAGGATTATGGTCTAGTACTACTCTATATTTCCATTAATGCGAAAGCATTTCACTTCCATGGAATTGAGGTGAAAAAACATATAATGCACACCATACAGTTTATCTTGGTTATACCAATTTGACAATAGCCCATGTTGTATGGAAAAGCCTTCTCATCATAAGCTGGGAATTCCTTAGCATGAAACCTGCCAAATGCAATACTTCACATCTCACCCCAGAGAAAACTCCAAAGATCAAATAACAGTTTTGAGAGGGAAAATAGAAAAAGAAGAAAGAACTCACAGAATACCAAGCCTGTTATTGTCGAAGGCAAGAAAAAGATGACCGTGAAATAAATCGAAACGGTTCAATGTAATGTTTAATCCCAGAGCAGCGGATCGAGCAGCAATGAGCTCGAACAGGAACTTTAAATATGAATTTAGTTCCTGCAATTTGAATGTCATACACCATTTATATGTCCAAATCAAATGTCACAGTAGTTTTTTAGAGTGTAAAAACAGACCTCGCTTATGAAGCGTCTTCCATATGGTGTTCTTGTGAGTTCGCATTTGTGTTTTTTTGATCCATGAACGTTGGGTATCTGTTGCATTACTAAAGCATGTAGGAGTTAATAAACTAGGTTCTCAATCCTCATTGAACTACTCAGATTTTGTGATTGCCTTCTTATCATCACATAATACAGGACATCAATGTTCACTTAATATAGAACAATGATAGAAACTCATCCTTAATTCATAGTTCAGTTAAGAGCTTAAAACTATAGAAAGAGAGTCATTTTGTGAGATCCCACCTCGGTTGGAGATGGAAACGAAGTATTATTTATAAGAGTACGCATTGTAAAAACCTTGAGGGGAAGCCTAGAAGGGAAAACCCAAAGAAGACCATATCAGCTGGTGGTGAGCTGGGGCTGTTACAAATGGTATTAGAGCCAGACACCGAGTAATGTGCCAGCGAGGACGCTGAGCCTCAAAGGGGGTGGACACCAGGCAGTATGCCAGAGAGGACGCTGGGCCCCGAAAGGAGGTGGATTGTGAGATCTCACATCGATTGGAGAGAGGAACGAGAGCCAGCGAGGACGCTAGGCCCTAAAGGGGGTGAATTGTTTGATTCCATATCGGTTAGAGAGGGGAACGAAGCATTCTTTACAAGGGTGTGGAAATCTCTCCCTAGCATATGCGTTTTAAAAACCTTGAGGGAAAGCCAGGGCAATATCTACTAGCAGTGGGCTTGGGCTGTTACACATTTATTCTCAATCAAAGTTGAACTCAAGTACTAATTTGATTCATGAGATCTAATACACAAACCTGTTAGACGACGTGGGACTTTCATCATCCAACACCTCCCCTCAAACAAAGCACACCTCCCCTTATTCGACAAAGCACGCCTCCCCTTATTCGAGGCTCGACTCTTTTGGAGTCTTAGTCATTTTTTACTGCCTTCGAGGAGGCTTGACTCATTTTTCTTTTGGAGTCCTTTGTTCGACATTTGAGAATTTACCAATCTATTGGCACGACTAAGTTTAGGGCATGGCTCTGATACCATGTTAGACGAACACGGCTCTCTACAATGGTATGATATTGTCCACTTCGAGCATAAGCTCTCATGGCTTTGCTTTGGGCTTCCCCAAAATGCCTCATCCCAATAGAGAGTATATTCTTTGATTATAAACCCATGATCATTCCCTAAATTAGCCGATATGGACTTTCATCATCCAACAAAACTAATTACGATTTAAGCCCAAGACTTATGATTTGGATATCATGTTCCATTTTAATTTCATCAAAAGGTTTGTACGGTTCTGATAACAATTAAACCATTTGCTGACCCATATACTCCAAAGATAAGTCAACTTGAGCTTGAGTATTAATTTAATTCATAATGTACAACAAGAACATAGATTACAATGATTTAAACTTAAAACTTGTCCAGTCATAGATTACCACTACACATTCCACATTCACATACACATTAGTCGAAGTATACAAAATGGTACTAATCTTAGAAATGATCAACTTAGCCCTTCCCCCCCATATCCAGTGAAGTTTTCATAAATTTTCTCATGATTTAAACCATAAATTTTGTATAAACAAGTTCAAGTAAAGAAATGAAACTCACAGGGATTATAGCAGGATCAAGGGTGCGATGGATAGCGCCAGGATCTCCACCAGAATCAACAGCAAGGCGAGCGAGTTCGAGAACCGATTGAGGCGGCCACCAGACGAGTTCATCTTCCTCTCTCCGACTCCGATCATCGAATCTGCTCGATCTCAAGCTCCGTCTACTGGAGCATTTCGCGATGGATGGAGTTGGATGGAAGGGAACAAGGAATTTGAAACAGGATCTTATCTCCTTCGCTACGCTAGGGTTCACAGTCGAAGCTTGAGATTTGGAACCGAGAAGATTGAGCAAATCGGAGGGGGCGGCTTTGGGGATTGGCGATGGTTTGGTATAATTGTGAGAGAGAGCGAAGGGAGTGATTGAGAGAGAGAGAGAGAGGGAGAGAAACATGGTGAATCTGAGAGAGATTGAAGGGTTACCCATTTGAGCTGTTTCAATGGAGGTACTGGAAATGGAAATGCATTGTAATGGAGTTGAAGAACTCGAGAGGAAGATGACGATGGAGGGCGACAAGGATTCGCATCAGATCCGCTGTTCTTCATCTACCGATTAAAAAATTCTCCATGATTGATTGTAAGACTCCTGCTGCAACACTGCAAATAATTGTTCCCCTTCCACTCTACGCTATCCTCGCAAATTATTGGCCAAATATTTTGAATATTATCCAATTTTCTAATGAAAATTAAATTTAAGGGTGGAACCCCGCCCATCCAACTCGTGAAAGTGATCCCTATTTTCTTGTTAAAGTCATAGAATTAGAGGGGTGGAATATCCATGTCGAGTGGAATCACCATCTGTCAAGGTGCGTACGCAAAGAAGCTGCTGGACACAACTGGTTTAGTAAACAGTAACCCTACAAGGACGCTAATGGAGGCCCGTCTCCAACTGAGGAAGGCCGGCACTACGACGGCAGTCGACTCCACCAATTACCAAGCATTGTCGGGAGCCTGCGTTATCTGGTAAACACACGCCCTAACCTTGCTTATTCCGTTGGATAAGTGAGTAAGTTTATGGAGCACCTAGGGAGGAGCATTCAGTGGTTGTCAAGCGCATCCTGCGCTATGTAGCCGAAACTAAAGGCTGGGGTGTGAGATACTGGAAAGGAGAAGTTTGAGCGGGTCGGCTATAGTGATAGTGACATGGCCGGTGACGTTGATGATCGTAAGACCACTAGCGAGATGATTTACTTCCTCTCAGGCGGCACGATCTGCTAGCAATCAACTAAGCAAAAGGTAGTTGCTTTTATCTTCTTGCGAAACAGAGTACATTGCCGCTTCAATGGCAGCAACATAGGGGTCTGGCTTGCGCGACTGATGGAAGAACTCATCGGAAAAGAAGGCGATCTACCAATGCTTTACGTGAACAACAAAGCTACGATCTTCCTGATCAAAAATCCAATTTTGCACGACAAGAGCAAGCATATAGAAATCAAATTCTACTATATCCGGGAGCGTACAGATCGGGGGCTCATCAAGATTGATTTCATCCGAATAGAGGAACAACTTGGAGACATTTTTACCAAATCTCTAGCGCAGGTGAAATTTGAAGAACTTCGCTCAAAGATCGGAGTTCAAACAATAAGGTATATATACAATAGGGTTGTAGGAGGAGATTGTTAGATAAATCTCTTATTTACCAGTCAAAGTGATCCCTATTTCTGGTTAAAGCCACATAATTAGAGTGAGTGCATAATTAAAGTGAGTGGAATATCCACGTCCAGTGGGTGACTCAACCAGTTCTTTCCGTTATATTTGTTATTTAAATACGTCAAATGAATGAGAAACAAATCATTACGTATTCACCAAATAAGTCTGTCTCTCTCTTGTGTTTTTCCTCCTATTTTTTCTTTTTTCAACGATCAGCTCTTTTCCTCCCACGATTTCCTCGTCAAATTGATCGGCCAAAACAACACTAAAAGCTGAATTTCAAATGAGTCATAGGGTTGCTAAATTAGCTAGACACGTTTGGTAATTAATTAATTAAATTATAGAAGTATATGAATGAATCGAGATTATGAGAGCGATTTTAAAGATAGGATGATTATAAAACGCTTAAAAGAATTGAAATGTGCACCATTTTTTTTTAATGGTTGAATTATAGAAACTCGTTAAGAGTGATTTAGTTGGAGCAATTCTATGTTGGGTGACCTCTTGAAAATTTTCCTTTATTAGTTTTGTGAAGATGGTCTTCACTCTCAAATAAATGATGTAGTAATGTGGCCATGCAAGGGATGCAGAAAAATGTCAGAATCATTTGATGCTGAATTCGGATTCTAGATCTTAAATCAAATCCTTGGCGTTACAATAGCATTAAAGTGGTACAATTTTTAGTAAAATGGAGTTTAGTGACAAAACAAGGCAGAAGCTGGTGAGCAACATAGCCATATCACAGGGTATGTCGAGGTTATCAGGTGCCGAAACCTTATCTAAATCCTCAGCATGACTCTTTACAAAATGGTATCAGAGATACCTCTCCTAGTAAGATAGAGTTCAAGGATGAACCAAGGTGAAAGCCAATGACCAACATGACCATGTCGTAGGAGGATGTGGGTCATCAGGTACCGAATCCTTATCCAAATCCTTGGCATGGGTCGTTACAAATAGTATAAGAGCAGTACATCGCTTATTAAGATGTAATTCAAGGATGAACCAAACCGAAAGTTGGTGGACAAGTGATACCTAAGTAAATAAGGGATGTTAGATAAAAGCTATGGTTTTCCCGTTAAATAACATTTCCTTAGACATAGTTGTTTTTTTGTTTTTGAATATCTGAATTAATGCTTTCCGTTTAATGGAATAATTTTTTTTTTTTTTTGCTCGCGAGGATCAACTTTGTCACAAGATTTGTGCCACTAGTAATTTTAGGATAGGTTAGTTATTCAAATATATAAACTAACTTTAACTAAAATATTCTCTCTCCCTTTGTTTTCTGTTATTTTCTTCTTCGAAGAAATTTTCCTTCGGCTGTTTTTTACTCCGTCGACGTTTTCCTCTCAATTGCCAGAAGTCAACAAATGGTATCAGACCAAGTTTAATCCACCAGTGGTATATCATTGCAGAGGAGCCGACTTTATCAAAAGTCAAGTTGAATAGCTCAAGTGGTTAGAGCGTCGAAAGGAGGAGCGAGAGCGAGTGTTCGCTTAGATCGGCGAGAGGGGCGAGCAGCATGAGCACCGACGATGGGTCCTCGACACAGGGGCAACGATCGAGGCTATAGATGATTCGTGGGACGCCAAAATTCAGCGACGGCGAATCGAAGGGCGCGACACCATCTTGTTCGTCAGCAAGGGAGGTGAGCATTGCAAGCTGACCGACCCTCTACTTCATCTCAATGCTCAAGGCTAACCTTGTGAGACAAACCGTCTTTACATCTTGGAGTGAGTCAGGAACAAAGAGAAGGCCCATGTGGTTCGGTCTGAGGAGGAAGAGCCGGCTCTTTTCATGGTGAAGTGCATCGGTCTTATCATCCCCAATTTCCTTGGAGTGAGTCAGGAACAAAGAGAAGGCCCATGTGGCTCGGTCCGAGGAGGAAGAGCCGGCTCTTTTCATGGTGAGTGCATCGGTCTTATCATCCCCAATTTTCAATTCCAAATACACGGAGGTGCGGGACGCCAAAATTCGACAACGGAGGATCGAAGGGCGCGACACCCATCATGTTTGTCAGCAAGGGAGGCGAGCACCGCAAGCTGACCGGTCTCTACTTCATCTCGAGGCTCAAGACTAACCTTGTGAGATAAACCGTCTTTACATCCTAGAGTGAGCCAGGAACAAAGAGAATCCCATGTGGCTCGGTCCGAGGAGGAAGAGCCGACTCTTTTCATGGTGAGTACATCGGTCTTATCATCCCCAATTTCCTTGGAGTGAGTCAGGAACAAAGAGAAGGCTCATGTGGCTCGGTCCAAGTAGGAAGAGCTGACTCTTTTCATGGTGAGTGCATTGGTCTTATCGTCCCCAATTTTGATTCCAAATCCACGGAGGTGGAGGTAATCGACGACGACGTAACTGCTCCTCTGGTGAGCGTCGAACTCGAGGAAGAGCTCCAGCTGGGGAGCCAATTCAACTGAAGGAGGAGCTAGTGTTCGCTTAGATCGGCGAGAGGGGCAAGCAGCATGAGCACCGACGACGGGTCCTCGACACAAGGACAATAAACCATATGACCGGGGCTATAGATGATTCGTGGGACGCCAAAATTCAGCGACGGCGGATCGAAGGGCACGACACCATCCTGTTCGTCGGCAGGGGAGGCGAGCACCGCAAGCTGATCGGCGTCTACTTCATCCCGAGGCTCAAGGCTAACCTTGTGAGACAAACCGTATTTACATCTTAGAGTGATTCGGAGCAAGAATTTCTGGAGCAACCTCAGGAACAAAGAGAAGGCCCATGTGGCTCAGTCCGAGAAGGAAGAGCCGACTCTTTTCATGGTGAGTGCATCCGATCTTATCGTCCCCGGAGGCGAGCACCGCAAGCTGACCGACGTCTATTTCATGTCAAGGCTCAAGGATAACCTTGTGAGACAAACCGTCTTTACATCCTGGAGTGAGTCGGAGCAAGAATTTCTAGAGCAAGCTCAGGAACAAAGAGAAGGCCCATGTGGCTCGGTTCGAGGAGGAAGAGCTGGCTCTTTTCATGGTGAGTGCATCTGGTCTTATCGTCCCCAATTTCGATTCCAAATCCATGGAGGTGAAGGTAATCGACGACGACGTAACTGTTCCTCCAGTGAGCGTCGAACTCGAGGAAGAGCTCCAGTTGGGCGCATCAGAAAGGCACCAGCTGGGGAGTCAATTCAACTTTAGGAGGAGCGAGTGTTCGCTCAGATCGGTGAGAGGGGCGAGCAGCATGAGCACCCACGATGGGTCCTCAACACAGGGGCAACAAACCATATGACTGGGGCTATAGATGATTCGCGGCACGGTGAAATTCGGCGACGGTGGATCGAAGGGCACGACACCATCTTGTTCGTCGGCAAGGGAGGCGAGAACCGCAAGCTGACCGGCGTCTACTTCATCCCGAGGCTCAAGGCTAACCTTGTGTGACAAACCGTCTTTACATCCTGGAGTTGGAGATAGAGCAACTGGTCAGCCTCTCAACCAGGACCGAAGAAGTATCTTGGAGGTGGCACGCAAGGTATGGGCACCTGAACTTTCCTGCTGCTCTACAAAAATTACACAAGGCGAGGCTCAAGACTAACCATGTGAGCCTGGAGTTGGAGATAGAGCAACCGGTCAGCCTTTCGGCCAGGACCGAAAAAGTATCTTGGAGGTGGCACGCAAGGTATGGGCACCTGAACTTTCCTACTGCTCTACAAAAATTACACAAGGCGAGGCTCAAGACTAACCATGTGAGCCTGGGTCAACTCGATGAGGCTGGCTGCTTCATTTTCATTGAGCGCGGGCTACTCAAAATCTGCAATGATTGACGATGGCTGCTCACGCAAGTTCGGTGCACGACAAATCATCTTTACATCCTGGAGTTGGAGATAGAGAAACCGGTCAGCCTTTCGGCCAGGACCGAAGAAGTATCTTGGAGGTGGCACGCAAGGTATGGGCACCTGAACTTTCCTGCTCTACAAAAATTACACAAGGCGAGGCTTAAGGCTAACCTCGTGAGCCTAGGTCAACTCGATGAGGCTGGCTACTTCATTTCATTGAGCGCGGGCTACTTAAAATCTGCGATGATCGATGACGGCTGCTCAAGCAAGTTCGGCGCACGACAAACCGTCTTTACATCCTGGAGTTGGAGATAGAGCAACCAGTCAACCTCTCGGCCAGGACCGAAGAAGTATCTTGGAGGTGGCATGCAATGACGACGGCTGCTCACGCAAGTTTAGTGCACGACAAACCGTCTTTGCATCCTGGAGTTGAAGATAGAGCAACCGGTTAGCCTCTCGGCCAAAACTAAAGAAGTATCTTGGAGGTGGCACACAAGGACGACGGCTGCTCACACAAGTTCGGCGCACGACAAACCGCCTTTACATCCTGTTGTTGGAGATAGAGCAACCGGTCAGCCTCTCGGCCAGGACCGAAGAAGTATCTTGGAGGTGGCACGCAAGATATGAGCACCTGAACTTTCCTACTCTACAAAAATTACACAGGGAGGTGGATTGTGAGATCTCACATCAATTGGAGAGAGAAACGAGTGTCAGCAAAGACGCTGGGCACTAAAAGGGGTGGATTGTGAGATCTCACATCAATTGGAGAAACGAGTGTCAGCAAGGACGCTGGGCCCTAAAAGGGGGTGGATTGTGAGATCCCTCCCCCTATCAAATGCGTTTTAAAAAACCTTGAGGGGAAGCCCAGAAGGGAAAGTCCAAAGAAGACCATATCTACTAGTGGTGGGCTTGGTTTGTTACAAAAGGTATCAGAGCCAAACACCAGGCAATGTGCCAGCGAGGATGCTGAGCCCCGAAGAGGGTGAACACTGGGCGGTGTGCCAGGGAGGACCCTAGGTTCTGAAGGGAGGTAGATTGTGAGATCTCACATCGATTGGAGAGAGGAACAAGTGTCAGTGAAGAAGTTGGGCCCCAAAGGGGGTGGATTGTGAGATCCCACATCAGTTGGAGAGGGGAACGAAATATTCTTCATAAGGGTGTGGAAACCTCTCCCTAGCACCACATCGGTGGGAGAGGGGAACAAAGTATTATTTATAACGGTATGGAAACCTTTCCCTGACCTATGCGTTTTAAAAACCTTGAGGGAAAGCCCAAATAAGACAATATCTACTAGCGGTGGGCTGGGCTGGGCTGTTACACATTTATTCTCAATCAAACTTGAACTCAAGTACAACTTGATTCATGAGATCTAATACACAAACTAATTACGATTTAAACCCAAGACTTATGATTTGGATATCATGTTCCATTTTGATTTCATCAAAAGGTTTATGCCGTTCAGATAACCATTAAACCAATTGCTGACCCATATACTCCAAAGATAAGTCAACTTGAGCTTGAGTATTAATTTAATTCACAATGTACAACAGCCACATAGATTATTACAATGATTTAAACTTAGAACTTGTCCATTCATAGATTACCATTACACATTCCAACATTCACACACACATCAGTCGAAGTATACAAAATGGTACTAATCTTAGAAATGATCAGCTTAGCCCTTCGCCACTATCCAGTGAAGTTTTCATAAATTTGCTATAAACAAGTTCAAGTAAAGAAATGAAACTCACAGGGATTATAGCTAGATCAAGGGTGCGATGGATAGCCCCAGGGTCTCCACCAGAATCAACAGCAAGGCGAGCGAGTTCGAGAACCGATTGAGGCGGCCACCAGTCGAGTTCAATGGAGGACCGATTTGAGGTGTTTCAATGGAGGTACTAGTGATTGTGTTGGAGATGGAAATGCATTGTAATGGAGTTGAAGAACTCGAAAGGAAGATGACAATGGAGGGCGATAAGGATTCGCATCAGATCCGCTATTCTTCACCTAACGATTCACAAATGATCCATGACTGTAAGACTCCCGCTGCATCACTATTTCACTATCGTCGCAAATCATTGGCCAAATATTTTGAATATTTTCCTGAGAGGTGCTGAATTCGGATTCTAAATCTTGATTCAAATTCTCGAGATATGTCATTACAAATAACATCAAAACGGTACAATATTTAGTAAAATGGAGTTTAGTGACGAACCAAGGCAGAAGTTGGTGAGCAAGGTAATGCAGGGGAATGTCGGGGTCATCAGTGTCGAATCCATATCCAAATCCTTGGCACGAGTCTTTACAAATGGTACCAGAGATACCTCTCCTAGTAAGATGAAGTTCAAGGACGAACCAAAGTGGAAGCGGGTGAGTAACATGACCATGTCGCAGGAAATGTTGGGGCCATCAGGTGCTAATTCCTTGACATAGGTCGTTACAAACAGTATAAGAGCAGTACATCACGTATTAGATGTAATTCAAGGATGAACCAATATCGAGATCCTAAAGATATGTCATTACTATCAATAAAATAGAGGGTACCTACATTTTTATAATTGGATCATAAGAACTCCAAAATTTTTCAATAACCCAACATAGAATTCATTCCGTGAGTAAAGACAAAATA
Source organism: Cucurbita argyrosperma subsp. sororia (assembly GCA_018691285.1). NCBI lineage: Eukaryota > Viridiplantae > Streptophyta > Magnoliopsida > Cucurbitales > Cucurbitaceae > Cucurbita > Cucurbita argyrosperma. The sequence goes on along the minus strand of CM031890.1, from coordinate 10,776,960 downwards.
CGTTGAAATATCCTTTATTAGTTCTTACACACGATGCCGAATATAGAAATCAAGAACAAACCCAAGGCTCTTTAACTCATCTAAGTCTTGTTCTTAGGTGAACATTTTGGCGATCCTTTCAGTAGGGACCAAGGGATGAGATTATATTATATGATGATGTGACGACACGTACCTGGTGTTGAGGATTATTGGGAGTGAGTCCCACATGACTAATTTAGGGAATGATCATGGGTTTATAAGTGAGGAATATTATCTCCAATGGTAACCGGCCTTTTGGGGAAGCCCAAAGCAAAGCCATGAGAGGTTATGCTCAAAGTGGATAATATCATACCATTGTGGAGAGTCGTGATTCCTAACATAGTATCAGAGCCATGCCCTAAACTTAGCCATGTCACGATGATGATGCATAATGATGAGTCGTGATTCCTAACACATGGGTTCACATAGGTTAACTTGGATACAAAGGACAAAATCGAACTTTCATTAACGATAAATTGGATACAAATAAGGTAAGTGACCTTACTGTTGGAGTTAGATAACTGCATGATACATGATGGTACGTGATCATGTATGGAATATGTCATGGATGAAATGAGAAAGGGAATGACGTTAATGTTATGTTTTGAATGTAAAATCATGGGGACTTCATGCATGTATGTGTATCATGTGCATCAGGATACTTTTTCGTTATGTTATGTTAGTACGGACGCGTACCTTCAATATCATGTTCACCATGATATCATGTGGGCCTTTCTTTTCCGTGGTGTTGACAATGTGTAACGCGCTAAGCCCGATCATGCCAGGCCCAGGGGGTATGTATATGAGTCCGCTTGGTGGGTTCATGTGTGAGTATGTGGGCCGTGTGTGGAGAAGTACCACACATCCAACCCTACTCGGAACTGGAAAGAGTCCAAAACCATGTGACGGATTTAAGATAGGTCTCAATCATGTGTCTATGTGTGATTACATTGATAATCCCAACAATGGAGTGACTTATTGAGTATTTCATAAAATATTCAAGCCACGTGCTACCCTTATATTTTTCAGGTAAAGGTCAAGCTCCCATGCACGGATAACGGTGAACGCTGGAAAGGCCATAGAAGTCGGGATAAATCATGATATGACAGTAGTATTTAATTTAATTAGTAGTTGAAAGGTGTTTTTTCCAATTTATTTTAGGTTAAAAAACTATGTTATCTTTATTATAGGTAAGTCTATGCCTTTATTTTAAAAGTATTGTCCACTTTTGCTCATTACGTATTGCCCTTAGCCTCATAATCCACTCCCCATGGTGGTCAGTGTCCTCGCTGGCACACAACTCGTTGTCTGGCTCTAATATCATTTGTAACAACTCAAGCCCACCGCTAACCGATATTGTCCGCTTTGGCCCGTTACGTATCACTATCTGTCTCACTGTTTTAAAACGTGTCTGTTAGGGAGAGATTTTCACACCCTTGTAAAGTATGTTTCATTCCCCTCTCCAACCAAGGTGGGACCTCACAATCCATTCTTAGATCCCACATCGATTGTAGAGGGGAACTTCCTTATAAAGGTGTGGAAACCTCTCTCTAGCAAAACGCGTTTTTAAATCATAAGGGGAAACCCATAAAGAAATGTATAGGCAATATCTGGATGCGTTTTAAAATTGCCTATGCTGTTGACAATTGCCTAGTCTGTCAGTGAATTCTTGCATGTCCCTACTGCAGATCACTTTCTTGCTGTCAAACTGTCAAACGTATTCTTCGCTATGTCAAAGGAACACTCCACTTTGGTCTTACTTTTCGTCCATCCACTGTTCCCAATACGCTAGTCGCTTATTCGGATGTTGATTGGGTTGGTTGTCCCGACACTCGTCATTCTACATCCTGCTATTCTATTTATCTTGGTAACAATTTCGTTTCTTGGAGTGCCAAAAAGAAACCTACTGTCTCACGCTCCAGCTGTGAATTTGAGTATCGTGCTCTTGCCACGACTGCTGCTGAACTTCTTTGGGTTACGCATCTTTTGCATGACCTCCAAATCTCTGTTTCACAGCAGCCCTTACTCTTATATGACAACAAAAGTGCTATTTTTTTTTAGCTCTAATCTTGTTTCTCCAAGTTGTTACATCTTCACATAAAGTATTTCTCGACCTCTCTTTGAATTTTTCAGATCCAAGCTTCACGTTCGTTCAAATCCCACGCTCAGCTTGTTACATCACGGCTTACCATATTTGCCCTTTTATTAAAGGCAAATATATTGTATTCATTTATTATTCTCTCTATATCATTTATAATTTACCATATTTCTCTGTTCTGTAAACGATTATAAATAAGAGAACTTTCACCACCATTTAGGTGCGGTCGTTTCAGCAAACATTTTCACCAATAAGATTTGAACTTAGTTTTCCCATATAATATCATAACCATGTAATTCCCAACTTTTATTAAAAACCCTTCATTGATGTAATGCCATAGCTAAAACTACCACACCAACACATACAAGAAACTAAGAACAAACCCAAGCCTCTTTAACTCATCTAAATTTTGATCTTGTCAAACACTTTGGCGATCCCCTCGGTAGGGACCAATGGAAGGAGTGAAGCGACCTTGTTACCCTTTTCGGTGGAGGCTCGCACGGTGTCATTGTATTTCTCAGTGCAAAGCGCTGCTGTTGGCACGATGGCCTGCGCAACAGTGGGGAAGACAGGCAACTGGTTCAGTGCGTGCCATGCTGAAGCTGCGGACTGTTCCGCCTTGGGATACACTGATCTCACAATACCAGTGACGGTGTCTTTAAGGCCACTACGTTGGATCTCAGATGCTACGTTTCGAGCCACTTTAGGCGTTTGTAGTGCAGCAGAGATGGCTTGAGATGAGACCTGCTTGACCGTTGGAGGAAGAAGGCGGTCGATCGTTGTCACTGACTCGTCCACCTACACGTTTATGATCAAATAAAATAAGTTTCTAATGTTGTTAGACAAACATGACTCTCTACAATGGTATGATATTGTCCACTTTGAGTATAAGCTCTCATGGTTTCTTTGGGCTTCCCCAAAAGGCCTCGTACCAATGGAGAGAGTATTCTTTGATTATAAACCCATGATCATTCTCTAAATTAGCCGACGTGGGACTTTCATCATCCAACACCTCCCCTCGAACAAAGTACACCTCTCCTTAATCAAGGCTTGACTCCTTTGGAGTCTTAGTCATTTTTTACCATGCCTTCAAGGAGGGTTGACTCCTTTTCTTTTGGAGTCCTTTGTTCGACATTTGAGGATTTACCAATCTATTGGCACAACTAAGTTTAGGGCATGACTCTGATGTCATGTTAGACAAACACGACTCTTCACAATGGTATGATATTGTCCCCTCTGAGTATAAGCTCTCATGGCTTTGCTTTGGGATTCCTCAGAAGGCCTCGTACCAATGGAGAGAGTACTCTTTGATTATAAACCCATGATCATTTTCTAAATTAGTCACGTTGGACTTTCATCATCCAACAAATGGTAGTTGAATTTAGGGGTATACATTGAACCTGACAATCCGATGACCCGAACCGACCCAATCCAAATTATAAGGGTTGGGTTGAATTAATTTGTCTGAACTTGAATAGATTCGGTCTGGATTTAGATATAAGTTTTTTTAAATTAATTATTTTTATTGTTTTTTATTTTAACATCTATCCTGGTATTTTCTTTGTTTGTAGACTAATAAACATCTAATTGTGTTTAGTTCTATGACAATGTTGAACTATGTTAAAATGTTACTAGCTTGTTGTTGATGAATAATTTTTTTTTATGATTATAGATTAATTTGTGTTTGTTTTGTGAACTTTTAATATATTTTATCTAAGATTGTATCGAATAATTATAAAATAATTTTTTCAACCTGACATTTCATAGAGTGTTGGATTGGGTTGGATTTAATTTATCTCTGTTTTATGAATTTTTAATATATTTTTATCCAAGATTGTATCGAATAATTATGAATTACAGATAAATAAAAGTGTTAATATATATATATATATATATTAACCACTCGACCCTCCAACTTGAAAATAGAGGATTAGATTGGATTTAATTTGTATTTGTTGTGTGTTAAATGGTGAATTAGGGATTAATAAAAGCTTTTTTTAAAAATGATTTTTTTTTAACTAAATTTTTTTAGTTGGGTTGAGTTACCCATACAACGAAGGCAAAGTGTTAGATTAATCCAAAAATTCTCTCGACGCAATCCAACTTGACTCATGCCCATGGAATTTAAACCAACCCAAGAGCACAACAAATTTAACTGATTATAGGATCAAAAGAAGAAAAAAAAAACGAACCTTGCGATCAATGAACTTAAGAACCTCATTCGAAGGGCCGTGTAACTTATTGTACAAAGGACCAACAACGGACTTCACAGTGCCTTCCATGGCTTCGACGCCGAACTTCAGCGGACCGGACCAGTCCTTTGCATAGTCGTAAAACTTGAGTAAACACATTGCTGCTCGAAATGCCGCTTTTAGAATGAACTCCAAATACTTTAAGCCCCCCCTCCTCAGCCCGAGCCGCCTACACAAAATACAACAAAATCCGAACCGAATCGAATCGCAAAAAGTTCAAGTAATGAGAGAGTTATAAGAGGGCTTACCATTTCCAAAGCCAAAACTAGAGGAAAGAATGATGTAGGGGAAGAAGGGAAGAAGGGAAGAAGAAGAGTGGGGATTTATAAGGTCCATCTATAAATATGACGTCATAAATCATTATAAATTTTTATATATTTGTTCTACTCGAAAAATTCAATCCACACAACAACAGATATTTTTAAAACGTGTCTATCACGGAAAGATTTCCACACCCTTATAAAGAATGTTTCGTTCTCCTCCTCAACCGATGTAGGATCTTACAATCCACCCCCTTTGGGACCCAACGTCCTTACTGACACACAGCCTCGTGTCAACCTTCCTTCGGGGCTTAGCCTCCTCGTTGGCATATCGCCTGGTATTTGTGACAGCCTAAGCCCATCACTATCAGATATTGTCCTCTTTGGGTTTTCCCTTTCGAGTTTTCCCTCAAGATTTTTAAAACGCGTTTGTTAGAGAAAAGTTTCCACACCCTTATAAAGAATGTTTCGTTCTCCTCCTTAACCGATGTATGATCTTACAATCCACCCCCCTTTGGGACCCAGCGTCCTTACTGGCACACTGCCTTGTGTTAACCTCCCTTCGAGGCTTAGCCTCCTCATTGACACATCTCCCGGTGTCTCTCTGATACCCATTTGTAATAGCTCAAACCCACCACTATCAGATATTGTCCTATTTAGGTTTTTTCTTTCGAGTTTCTCCTAAAAAAATTTTAAAACGCGTTTGCTAGGGGAGGTTTCTACACCCCTATAAAGAGTATTTTGTTCTCCTTCCCAACCGATGATGTGTCCTTTAAAGGATGTTCTCGAACACGTAAGTCCATGATAGCGTTTTAAGACAAAGTTATGTTTTACGAAAAAGTTTAAATGCTAATTTTCGCATTCTTAAGAAATCAAGAAAATATATTTTTAATTAAATTTTATGTAGCTTTCTTATTTAGGTAAATATCAAGAATTAATTACCAAATTTAAATAATTATTTAAGTTATTAATAATAAAGAAGTCTAGAGGTAAGAAACACATTGCCCACGTGGCTTGGGACCAAACACCGGATGAAATTATGGTAGATCCTTGTCAGCATCCACACAGTATGTGATTTTATGTGCTTCCACGTAGCTGCTGAGGTGTATGCTGAGGTGTATGCCATGAATGCGTTCTAAACAATTTACTTATTTCTCTAATTTCTTAATTATTAAAATAACACTTCAATAATTTATTAGTTTATTTTTATATAAATCATAAAATAATAGTGCTAGTCCATTAAAATAAATATTTTTTTTTTTTCAAATAAGAATTCAATAATTTTGAGTAAAATTGTTAAATAGAGACCATCGAGTTACTTTCTCTTTGATAATGATGAGTACGAACGCGTACACTATGAAGATGATCATGATCATCATGCCTTGCATGATATTCGAGGGTTTGTTGTACCTCCGGACGTCCGACTACAGCCAATTAACCCAACTACGATGGGCCTATGGTGTGTACAAACCAACTAGTGGGTTCACACTCGCACGTGTAGCCTGTGTGTAGAGAAGTACTACATATCCAATTTGTCTGGACTAGAGACGACCTCTATGATGGTTTTAAATGATAGATCCCTAATATATATGTTTGCATTCACGGGCCCCAATAGTAAAGTCACTTACTGATTATTTTTTAAAATACTCAAGTCGTGTGCTATTTTTATATTTCAAGTAAAAACAAGGCACCCTGTACGACTAATAACGACATCGCAAGTAAAGATCATGACACATGCATAGAGTAGTTGCATTTAAGTCGTAGTCACAATAAAGGTCTGTGGTAGAACTCTATTGAACTAGTAACATGTTTTAGAGAAGATGGGTCGTTTAAAATAGTGTTAGACAGATAGATGACTATTTAAGATGAGACTAATATGAATCATCAGGTGTGGCTCTTATACTTTGCTCAGAGGAGGAATGATGACCATGGATGTAAGGACTCCGTCTCATTAGCACGAGACCTTTTATAAAAATCAAAAGCAAAATGGTCGCGAACCCGACTAAATTTTCGTTGAATTTAAATTTTTTAAAGTAAAAGTATTTATACGACCCGAAAACCCGACTAACCTAGACTAGCCAACATAAACCATAAACGTTGAGTCGGGTTAAAATTGAAAATTTCAGGTCAATTCACGGGTAATTTTTTTGGTGTCCAATAATAAGAGAATTGCATTATATTACAATTTCTTAAAATATATATATATATATTTAAATTTCTCTAAAAATTCTCCTTGTGGAAATCAAATTTGGTGGTTGTTTTCCTAGAGAAGTCTTGTGATAATCTCCTTAGCTCTCCTACCAGCCCTTGTGCTCCACAGTAAAACACCCCTGCATTCACGTTACGACCCGATATTAGATAAATTCTAGTCGAGTTTACGTGACGTGACTGTTAATGACCGAAACAAAGTAGAAATATAATCCAAAGTTCATCGATGTTATTTGAAATATCTCCCGTAACGACTTACCAACTCTTTGATCAGGGTGATTTATAGCAACACGCTTAAGGACATTACGCCAGTTCGGTCTAGCAAAATGAGTCTTCACCCTAGTCCCGGACACAATATCAACGCCATTCTTGGCATGGTTTAGATCTTGGAGCATGGTAATGAGGGCGGACCGAGCATCACCCTCTTCGTAAACGCTAGTGCAATAGTTGTGCAACTCGATCACTCTATCTCGGTCGTTCTCGGCGACTTCATCCATGACACCTCTAAACCATTCGAATGAGCCTTGCTCTCTTGTCACCCAGTAGAAGTAAGCTCGCTTTGTGACGAAAGGCTTGGCGTGCTTATCGGCGATGCCATTTTCGATGTCTTTTTGTTCCTTGATGTTGTTGAGTACATCCTTGACGATGCTGATCAGTGGCGTGGCGCCGATCCCCAGCCCCACGAGAAGAAGAACGTCGTATTGTTTGTAGTCTTGCGCCGGAGCTCCGTATGGTCCGTCTATCAACAGTCTTGGCAACCTAGAGTACCATTTTTAAAGTGAGAAAAATTGATGTTTTAAAGGAAAGTTTGAGAGGCGCTGTTGAAATAAGTACCTGATTTTGTTGCTGCTTTGGCCAATATCAGCCCTCAAAAGACCACTTTGATTAACAGATGGTGGCTGACATACCTGATGACAGAATAAGGCAACCTTTTTTCAAAATATTCACGAATCATGTCGGTAAGAGTCCAAACCTATTGCTAATAGATATTGTTCTCGGTGAACTTTTCCTTTCGGGCTACCCCTCAAAGTTTTTAAAACGCATCTCCTAGAGAGAGGTTTCCACACCCTTATAAAGAATGTTTCGTTCCCCTCTCCAACCGATGTGGGATCTCGCAATCCATTCCCCTTCGGGCCCAGCGTCCTCACTGACACTCGTTCCCCTCTCTAACAGATGTGGGATCTCGCAATCCATTCCCCTTTGGGCCCAGCGTCCTCACTGACACTCGTTCCCCTCTCTAACAAATGTGGGATCTCACAATCCACCCCCTTTCGAGGCCCAGCGTCCTCGCTGACACTCGTTCCCCTTTCCAACAGATGTGGGATCTCACAATCAATCCCCTTTCAGGGCCCAGCGTTCTCGCTGACACTCGTTCTCCTCTCCAATCGATGTGGGATCTCACAATCCACCCCCTTTCGGGGCCCAACATCCTCACTGATACTCATTCCCCTCTCCAACCAATGTGAGATCTCACAATCCACCCTCCTTCGGGGCCTAGCGTCCTTGCTGACACTCATTCTCTTCTCCAACCGATGTGGGATCTCACAATCCACCCTCTTCGGGGCCTAGCATCCTCATTGACCTTTGTTCCCCTCTCCAATCGATGTGGGATCTCACAATCCACCCCCTTTCGTGGCCCAGTGGTCTCGCTGACACTTGTTCCCCTCTCCAACCGATGTGGGATCTCACAATCCATCCCTTTTCAGGGCCCAGCGTTCTCGCTGACACTCGTTCCCCTCTACAACTGATGTGGGATCTCACAATCCACCCCCTTTCGGGACCCAACATCCTTGCTAACACTCATTCCCCTCTCCAACCGATGTGGGGTCTCACAATTCACCTCCTTCGTGGCCAGCGTCCTCGCTGGCACTCGTTCCCCTCTCCAATTGACGTGGGATCTCACTAAGTTCACTGAAAATTTCTTTGTTCTATAATCTTTCGAAAACGACATAATTCTACAAAAAGAATCACCTTAGAGAAAATGGTCTTGAGCTGTGAAGTCCAGTCTCCCACAGTCCGGATGTGAATGCTCAAGTAGTCATCCCCTGGAGCAGACGTGATCGAGAACGGATGCCTGCAACAAAACTTGATCAGGTCCGTTCATTCCGATCAAACCAATCGTCATGGTCGATCACGATGATCACGGATCAGACAACGAATGTAGGATTTACCATTGAAAGGGAGAAATAGCAGAACAGTTCACAAATATGTACTGCCCACTTGTGTATTTAAAACCATGAGGCTTTGACATTTGCAATGCCAAAACATTTCCAGGATACACAGCAACCTGAGAGTTTTCTTGCTATCAGCATATAGTTCAAGGCACTTCAAACAAAAAGCAAAGAGTAAGGGTGTAGACCTTTGAGATCCTCACTGTTTTGTAGCCCGACCGAAACGCGCGAATCAATCTTTCACACGCATATATCAAAACCGGGACAGCTAGATACATCCATGTCTGTCGTCGACAATGAAACAAAATGTCATTGGGATGTCGTTCACTATGTGTTTTAGTTCGATTTGAACGAGAACGCTCACCGTTTTTTTGTACCATTTCTTGGAAAGATAGAGGTAGTAGCCATGGATGATGAAGAGGACATAGACAATGATAAAGAGATGGTGAGAGTACCAGAAGGCATTGAAGCCTGTGAGTCTCTTGATGATTTTGGGGAGGTTCAGGCGGTTGCGGCGGAACCATGGCTGAGCCAAGGTGAATGCTATGATCATCAGCACCACCATCACCACCCCGGTCCACCCTTCCGTCCCCTTCACGAACCACCAATAGTTATTCGGTCGAACTTCACCGAAAAACGGCTTCATCGGTTCATATTGAGCGTCGGTCGCATGGAGTAGCTTTGGAAAGTCGCAGGTAAGATGTGCTCCAGCATGTAAAAGGACCCCAATGGCTATGCCAACAGCAATTACCTAAACCAAGCAAATGCATATACAAGTAAGCTTTTATGTTAGCTAGTGAACTATATTCTTCCCAACCTAACCACTTCCGCTTTGAGTTTAGCAACTAATAATCAAATCTTCTACATTCATCCTTGTTATTATTTTGCCATATGATATTCACGGGATGTTAATCTTACTCACCCGAGTCCGTGAGATCCCATATCGGTAGGGAAAGAAACAAAACATTTTTTATTAGGGTGTGGAAACCTCTCTCTAGCAGACACGTTTTGAAAACCTTGAAGGGAAGCCCGAAAGAAAAGGACCAAAGAGGACAATATATGCAAGCGGTGGACTTAGGCCGTTACAAATGATACCAGAGTCAGACACCGGGCAATGTGCCAGCGAGGAGGCTGAACTCCGAAGGGGGTAAACACAAGGGGTGTGCCAGCAAGGATGTTGGGCTCTAAAGGGGGTGGATTGGGGTCCCACATCAATTGGAAAAGGGAACGAGTGTCAACGAGGATGCTGGGCACGAAGGGAAGTAGATTGTGAGATCCCACATCAGTTGGGGAGGAGAACAAAACATTCTTTAAGCTGGGTCTGAAAGGGAGTGGATTGTGAGATCTTGGGGAGGAGAACAAAGCATTCTTTACTCTGGGTCCAAGAGGGAGTGGATTGTGAGATCTCACATCGGTTGGGGAGGACGAGAACAAAACATTCTTTATAAGGTGTGGAAACTTCTCCCTAGCAGACACATTTTAACAACCTCAAGTGGAAGCACGAAAGTGAAAGCTCAAAGAGGACAATATTTGCTAACGGTGGACTTGGACCATTACCAATAGTATCAGAGCCAGACACCAAACAATGTGTAAGCGAGGAGGCTGAACCTCGAAGGGGGTGGACACAAGGAGTGTGCCAGCAAAGACGCTGGTCCTAAAGAGGGTGGATTGGGGGGTTCCCACATCGATTGGAGAAGGGAACGAGCACTAGCTATAACGCTAGGCCCGAACAAAGCATTCTTTATATGAGTGTGGAAACATCTCCCTAACATACTCGTTTTAAAAACCTTGAGGGAAAACCTAAATAGAATAATATCTGTTAGCGGTGGGCTTGCCGTTACACAGACCATCACATACTCAGATTCAAAGCTATGTTATCAATTTGTTATAAGCAAAATGAAGCCAAGAATCAAAATGGTTAGATCATACAAATTCAAGAACTAAGACCCAATAAACCTCAGTGATCAAAACAAGATCTAAATCAATCATCCTCCACCTAAAACTCAAGCAACTTCTCACAGAGACAAATCATCAAACACTTTATGGGAAACATAAACAGTACCTTATGGAAGTTAACATTGTCATCAAAAGGGATAACAGCGCCAAGCTTGGTCGTACTCCGGAGCCAAGTAATGGTATTCCTACAAACAGGGAGAAGAACAATAGCCATATTGAACTTGAGGGTCTCAGCGGCGCCCTTGGCGGTGGTGACGCAGTAGCCCATGACATGGAAGACGGCCCGATGGCGGTACTGGACGAACTTCCAGGCGAAAAGAGCGGCGCAAATGGCGAGCCATAGAGAGAAGATCCAAATGCGCTTCCGATTGTCCTCAACGAAGTAGCGGAGTGAGCGGTAGGTGCGCTTGATGGGGTTGTATTCCTTGGTGGGGACGAGCTTTTGGCTCAGTAGTTGGCTCAGCACTCGGCTGTCCGTTACGCGGTTCCTGGCCGATGCTTGGTTTGGCGCTTGCAGGAGTAGCATTTCCAAATTGTATAGCTGAATCAAAATTTTACCAAATGCTACGTTAATAAAAATATATTTTCAATTTTTTTTTAATAATACCCTTATTTAAAAAATTAAAAAAAAAATGTCCTTATTAATTTTAATTAAAAAAATATATCCCTCAATTTTAAAAAGTTTTAATAATAATCCATTTTTATATTTAATTTTAATTTAAAAAAATATACTAGTGTTTAAAAAGTTTTAATAATACTCAACTTTTAAATTTATTTTAATTTTTTTATTAATATATTAATATATATATATATATATTAATTTTAATTAAAAAACGTTTCAAAAATACCCTTAAATTTTAAAAAGTTTTAATAATACTCCACTTTTAAATTTATTTATTAATATATATATTAATTTTAATTAAAAAAGGTTAAAAATACTCTTAAATTTCAAAAAGTTTTAATAGTACTCCACTTTTAAATTTCTTTTAATATATATATATATATATATATATATATATATATTAATTAAAACATTTAAAAAATACCCTTAAATTTTAAATTTTTTTAATAATACTCACTTTTAAATTTATTTTAATTTTTTTATTAATATTTATATTAATTTTAATTAAAAAACGTTTACAAATACCATAAATTTTAAAATTTTTAATAATATTCCACTTTTAAATTTATTTTAAATATTTTTATTAATATATATATATATATATTTAAAAAGTTACATATATATAATACTCCAATTTATTTTAAATATTTTTATTAATATATATATATATATATTAATTTTAATTAAAAAAACGTTTAAAAATACCTTAAATTTTAAAAAGTTTTAATAATACTCCACTTTTAAATTTGTTTTAAATATATATATATATATATATATATATATAAATTTTAATTAAAAAAACGTTTCAAAAATACCCTTAAATTTAAATTTTTTTTTTAATAATACTCCACTTTTAAATTTATTTTAAATTATTTTTATTAATATATATATATATATAATTAAAAAAATACACTAGTGTTTAAAAAAATCCTTAGATTTTAATTTTTTTTTAATAATACTCCATTTTTAAATTTATTTTAAATTTTTTTATTAATATATATATATATATAGATATTGATATTAATTTTAATTAAAAATGGTTGAAAAATATCATTAAATTTTAAAAAGTTTTACAGTAATCAACTTTTAAATTTTAAATTTTTATTAATATATATATATATATATTAAAAATACCTTTAAATTTAAAAATACCAATAACATTTTTTAACTTTTATAAAAAAAGTTCTAATTTTTTTTTTTGTGGGATGAAAACGTCTATATATATTTCATAGATTATTTCTAAATTATTTAATGTTATTTTTAAAAGTTTATGAGTATTTTTGAAACATGATATTAATAATTTCATCCGATACCAGAGTACTTATTTAACTTTTTCTTAAAAATAAATAAGGTATTTTTGAAGTTTTAAAAATATTTAAAGTTATTTTTTAAAAATATTATTTAATATCATTGACGTGTTCATTGAAATCACTATTTACATACCTCGATATATCCGAGGTTGTCGGGGTCCAACTCTTCCATAATCAGAGCAGCATATTCTTCCGCATCGTCTTGGATTTTTGATAACTTATTCGCCGAAGCACTTAATGCAATAATCTGAAATATATATATATATATATTACAAGTTCTTTTTAATAATATTATAAATTTTATAATAATTTAAGAATGGGAAGAATTTTTTTTGTCGGGTTAAATATATATATATTTCAGTTGGAGTGTATTGAATTTTTTAAGAATAAAAAGATTCGGGTCGATTTAAGGGTTGACATTTTTTTGGGTCAAGTCAACTCGACCAAATCTAAAACAGTGTTACAATCCAACGTACCTTACTTTTAAGATTATTAAAAAAATATTAAAAATATTTAATATTTGGGAGGTTAGTATTATGACTCAGTAAATGTTTGATATTTGAAAGTTTTAGGCAGATAAGTAAGATTTTTTTAAATTTTTTTTTAAAAAAAAAAAATCCTATAATCCAACATATTTATTATAAATGAAATAAAATATTAAAAAAATTAAATTAATAAAAATATTTTGAACTTATATAAAAAAAAAATAAAAAATAAAAAATAAAAAAATATTTCTACAGTTTATCTTCCCTCCAATTACCTCTTTGACTTCTTTTCCGGTAATGCGGCCATCGGCATTCTTGTCCACCCTGCACGATCGTACCATTTTGTAAGAGAAGGTTCTGCTTCAAAGAATCTCCAAATCCATGGCCATTCTAGAGAGAGAAGATTCAGAGAAGAGAGAGAGAGAGAGAGAGAGAGACTGATTCTTACATATCGAAGAAGATTTGAAGCCTTGCATCGAAGCTTTCATCGCTAATTTGCTCCCAAAATTCACGAAGTTCCCCCTTGGTTATGGAGGTCGAAGTTATGCTTCTTCTTCGAGCCAACGCCTCGAATAACTCGCCGGCGAACTCGCTTGACTCGTTCATGCCTGATCCATCATCGAATCAACAACTTCGATTGGTCAGATTTCACAAGCATTGTTCAAATTTGAGAAAATAATTGTGATGTAGTTGTTTTATATATATACCTATGCATCTTGCGAACAACGACTTCGGAAGCTCTCCGTTAATGGCGAGTTCATTGAATCGATTCTCAATCTCTGACCAGGCTTCGCTTCCGACGCTTTTGGTCATGAATCGGAGGCCATTTAGGGCACGACTTGCGCCAGATTTTGTTCTGTCGATTCTGTTGAAGCTTTTGGAGGATGTCATCCGTTTCAGTTCCTGTGATACTTGCTTCAATTTGAACGACAATTGAGAGCTTAGCGTAGGGCGTTTTGTCTCCAATCGGCTCGCTAGCATTGCCGTCTCTGAGTCTCCTCCTTTGATGTGCTGAACCGAGACTGAGTCGTCGCGAACGTCTAAGGTAATCTCGACGTACTGATCGTCGTCTTTGATTCTCATAGTGCTTCTTGTGCTGCTGCTGTAACTGTTGGTTCTTTTGTAGGCGACAGAAGGTCCTGGTAACGGACCGCTGAAGGCAACTCGTTTGGAGCTCCCTGTGCTCTCTGTGTCTGACCATGAATCTGCAGGTTTGTTTTCTTCGCCCTCCATTGTTGGATCTGAATCTGATCTCTCTGTTTCTTGTATGCACTGTAACACGCACACCAGGTGTTTGTTGTTATGCCTGAGAGACAGAAAAGTCAGAAAAAGTTAGAGCCATCAACCCAATTATTAAAAAGCCAAAAATGTTGACTCCCCAAGGATAGTTTGGGCTTTTCAAATCTTATTATAAGTTACAATAATTCCACCACTCTCCATTCATGTCTCTGCCCAATGAACAAAAGAAACTCATAGGATAAAGTAAAACAAACAATCACATGGTTTAGTTCGGGGAAATGGGTGTTATCCTAGTAGCTAGCTCGTGATAAACTACACACAAATCCATGCCTAGAGAAGACTCTATGAGCAGGAAGAAGGAGAATCAAGAATATTAGAAAATAACCCAAAAGAACACTAGTGATTACAAACCAAAGAAATCAAGAGGAGCTTTGGAAGAAAAACTAAGATAATTAGGAGAAAAGTTTGATTTGAATGTGAGCTGACCTTCTGAGTTTTAAGTTCTGGATGATTCAGTACTGGAAAATGGGTGTTATCCTAATAGCTATCTCGTGAAAAACTACACACAAATCCATGCCTAGAGAAGAGACTATGAGCAGGAAGAGGAGAATCAATAATCTTAGGATGTAACCCAAAAGAACACAAATGATTACAAAATAAAGAAATCAAAGAGGAGCCTTGGAAGAAAAACTAAGAGAATTAAGAGAAAAGTTTGATTTGAATGTGAGCTGAGCTTCTGAGTTTTGAGTTCTGGATGATTCAGTACTGGAAAATGGGTGTTATCCTAATAGCTATCTCGTGAAAAACTACACACATTCCATGCCTAGAGAAGAGACTATGAGCAGGAAGAAGGAGAATAAGATAACCCAAAAGAACACTAATGATTACAAAACAAAGAATTCAAGAGGAGTTTTGGAAGAAAAACTAAGAGAATTAAGAGAAAAGTTTGATTTGAATGTGAGCTGACCTTCTGAAGTTTTGAGTTCTGGATTTGGAAAATCTGTAGTCGTTTTTGGTGGTGCAAGGTTGTGAAGTTTGAGGGGAGAAGGGAAAGAGGTTTATAGTTGACGAGGGATTTGGAGGGTGAAAAACATTATTATTCAAAGTTGATGGGTTTAATTCTAGGGGCGCATCTGGGATGTGTTGGGGGAGTGAGTGGGTTTGTTGGCCATTAAGCTGTTTTGTGTGTTCTTACAAGAACTTGTGTTAATATATATCCACACTTGGTCAATCTTGACAAACACTGTTGCAATATAACGAACAAGGGAGAAAAGAAAGAGGACACGAACGCCAACTTTACCCATAATGACCCACCACACTGATGATGACCTTGTTAAGATTGGGAAAATGTGGTAAATTTCTTTTATGAACTTGGGCAATGCTTTAATACTTTTGCATGTACTTCAAAAATATTAATGGAAGGTTTTAAATATGTTGTGTATCACTTCCGTTACAAATAGTATTAGAGTTAGATATTGGGCGATGTGCTAGTGAGGAGGATGAGCCCCAAAGGAGTGGACACGAGGCGGTGTGCTAATAAGGACGTTGTCCCCAAAGGGGAATAGATTTGGGAGGTCCCACATCGATTAAAGAAGGGAACGAGTGCTAGCGAGGACGCTGTGACTCGAAGGAGGGTTGAATTGTAAGATCTCACATCGGTTGGGGAAGAGAATTAACATTGTTTAGAAGGGTGTAGAAATCTCTCCCTAGCATACCCGTTTTAAAACTGTGAGAATGACGGCGATATGTAACGGAACGAAGTGGACAATATCTAATAGTGGTGGGGTTGGACTATTACATTTATGAAATCAAAGTGACATGATATTTAAAACAAAAATTGATGTATTATCACATGACCTTCCAATCATTAACGAAATTTTTTAATGAAGATTTGATTTAAAAAATGAAACTTAGAAGCTTTGAAATATTTGGTTTGCATGTGACAATGATTTTCGCTAAAAAATATTGTCTTTTTTGGGCTTTTAAACACGTCTATTGGGGGATAGGTTTCCACACCTTTATAAAGGGTGTTTTGTTTTCCTCCCCCAACCAATGTGGGACATCACAATCCACCTCCCTCCAAGGCCTAGCGTCCTTGCTTGCTCTCGTTTCTTTCTCCAGTCGATGTGGGACCACCACCAAATCCACCCTCCTTCGAGGCCCAACATCCTTACTGGCACATTCCCTCGTGTTTACCCCTCTTCGGGGAATAGCGAGAAGGCTAACACATCGTCTGGTGTCTGGCTTTAATACCATTTGTAACAACCCAAGCCCACTACTAGCAGATATTGTCCTCTTTGGGCTTTCCCTTTCGGGATTCCCCTCAAAGGTTTAAAACGCGTCTTCTAGGGGAAGGTTTCCACACCCTTATAACGGGTATTTTATTCTCCTCCCCAACCAATGTCGGATATCACTAAATATATATATAGCTATATATATATATTTTTTTTTTGGTGGTGTTGAGTGTAGCACCAAACTCAAGGTAATATTAAAAAGATTGATTTAATGAATAGAAGAAGAAGACAAAGAGTATCATAGAAGAAGTTAAAAAGGAGGAGGATGTGACAAACAATTGGTTGCCAACTAGCTCACCTACTACATAACTAAAATGCATCATCATCATCATCATGTGCACTTCCCTCTCAAACCATATACTTTTTCATACCTCAAATTAATCAAATTAGTTGACATTTTAGTCCTAATCATTCTCCCCCTCATCATAATTGGATAAGAGATTGTTATTTTTCTTAACTAAAATCTTTTGGCCAATTCTTTTTTTTCTTCTTCTCTTTTGTTTTATTTTTTTGTGTTGAAAATTTGTTCATGATTGATAAGAACATGGCTTTTATTATTAGATTTGTTCTTGGGATTTAGGTATAGCTTCGAAATATAAACAATATATTTAATGTAGTGGCGTCAGTTTTTTTATAATTATGTTGCAGCTAATGAGTGAAAGTGTTAAAAATTAGGGGCGTTTATATGTCTGGAGAATACGACCAATTCAGACTATCTGACCCAAATCATAAAGGTTAGATTGTCACGACCCAATTTTTTAGGCTTTGAATCTCGGACCGTGACTAAAAAGACTAATACATCCTGTTTGGCAGAAAGACGGACATTCTTTGCTCATTATCGAACAATCACTTATTCACAAATCTCGTGTGAGGCTAATAGTTTGAATTTTCCATCTCATAGAAAACCCTTTTCGCTCCGCTTAGCCCTATCCCCCCGTAGGAGTATTTTAGTAATAGGTTCTATAGGAAATGGACGATCCTATTTGGTCAAATTAGCGACAAACTCCTATCTTGAAAACCCTTTTCGTTCCGTTTAGCCCTATCCCCTCGTAGGGGTATTTTAGTGATGAGTTCTATAGGAACTGGACGGTCCTATTTGGTAAAATACCTAGCGACAAACTCCTATTTTCCTTTCATTACAGTATTTTTGAACAAGTTCCCGGATAACAACCCTAAGTGTTTTCTTATTGATGATAGTGACGAAAGCGAAATCAAATAAAAATAAAATAAAATAAAATTCCGATAAAATTTAAATAAGAAAAAAAGTCAACAACACTACAATCAAATACAAAATTAAATTCAATTATAAGACGATGTTGTTCAAAATATTACAAATGAGGAATACAATTATAAAAGAGAATATAAAGACTCCAAAATGTAAAAATGGATTGACGCTCTGGAACAACCCCGTTGTGATCACACAACTCTCGAACGTTCTTCCACCTTGATTGACAGCCTGCAAAAACCTAAAAAAGAAAGGAGAAAGGGATGCATATAAAAATACTCAGTAAACAACCTACTTAATCAAAATTAAGGAACCATGAAAAATTTTCAAACAAACCAAACATAACATGTTGGAGTTGTGGAGAAAAAGGTCACTTTCGAACAGATTGTACAAGACCAAAGAGGAAGCATAATCACAAATCGAAGGATGATAAAGATTCTATGAATTCAGTAGAAGACATTGAGGATTCTCTAATCGTTAGCGTGGACAGTCTGATTGAATTCTGGATTTTGGATTACGGTGCATCTTTTCATTCGTCTCCAAACAAGGAGATGTTTCAGAATTTCAAATCTGAATATTTCAAGAAGACATCTTGCCGACAACAAATCTTTGGAGATTGAAGGAAAGGGGATGTCTGCATAAAAACTCCCACAGAAAATCAATGACATTAAACGATGTCAGATATATTTTTGGTCTTAAGAAAACCCTGATCTCTATTGGTTAGTTGGATAATACAGGTTATGCAACCGAGTTTGGAAAGAGTTCATGGAAGATCGTGAATGGTGCTATGGTGATAGCATGTGCACAAAATTTGGAACCTTATACACTACTGCAGGGTGTATAAACATGGCTGCTGTTGCTGAGAGTGCTTCACGTTCAAGTCTATGACACAATAGACTTGGACATATGAATGTCAAAAGAATGAAGATGTCGGTTGCGAAAGGAGTTTTAGAAGACCTGAAATCTATTGATATGGGTCCTTGTGAGAGCTGCATTATGGGCAAATAGAATCAAGTTAGTTTCACAAATGCTGCCAGAGAATTGAAGAAAGTGCGATTGGAAATGGTCCATACAAACATTTGGGGACCATCTCTTGTTCCATTAATTGGAGGATCAAAGTTCTACGTCACTTTCATCGATGATTTCAGCAGGGAAGTTATGAGTTTATTTCCTGAAACACAAAGTCATATGTGTTTGCCACCTTAAAGAAGTGGAAAGTTAAAGTTGAAAATCAGACGGGTTTGAAGATTAAATGCTTGATGTTTGACAATGGAGGAGAGTACGACAAGTTAGAGTTTAAAACAATTTGTGCAGGGAGTTAGACTAACGAGGACAATTCTTGTAAGACAAGACAAAATGGTATTACAGAAAGTAGGGGTGTACATGGTCCGGGTTAGGTTGGGTTGAGAGATTTTTTTGACCAAACCCAAAAGTTCGGATTGGTTGGATTGGTAACCCAACCCGACCCGAAAATTTTCACAACCCAACCCAACCCAACCCTCTATTTTTGGGTTGGATTTTCCGGTTGCTAACTTTTTTTTTAAGTTTTTTTATTTATTCACAATTTATAATTATTCGATATAATCTTAGATAAAAAATATTAAAAGTTCACAAACACGAAACAATCTATAATATTAAAAAAAAAAAAAAAACAAATTCATCGACAACAATAAGAAAAAATTGTAACGTCTCAACATTATTTAACAAAAATTGATTATAAAATTTAAAAAAAAATGATTAATTTAAAAAAACTATATAATAAAAATACCTTCAAAATCATATTAAATAACCTATCATAAATCATATTTTTAAATTAAAACAAAACTTATGAGTGTGATTTGTTAGTTAATAGTATAAAGATAGAATAAATAGATATTTGTTAATTTATTTACGTTATAGACAATATGGACTCAACCCAAGCATGGAATATCTTAGTAAACCCGGATTGCCACTCTGACAGACCTTTACATACGATAGAGTTCTCAATGTTATTTATAAGTTTTATTCGGTTTCGGGTCTAACCCGAGTTTTTTATTCTATGAACCAGAAACCGAACCGAGTCACTTTGGGTCCAGAAAAATCAACCCAACTCAACCCAAAAGACTAATCCAACCCAACCTAACCCAGCCCCTATAATTCAAGTTGGGTTGGTTCGGGTTGTCGGGTTAGATGTACACCCCTAACAGAAAGGATGAACAAAATATTGAATGAGTGGGCAAAGAGAGCATGAGAATTTATTATGCATTACCAAAGACATTTTGGGCTGATGCTGTGAATACAACCATCTATTTGATGAATAAAGGGCCCTCAGTACCCTTGGAGTTTGAAGTGTCAGACGAAGTATGGATATGAAAAGAACTCAAGTACTCTCACTCGAGAACTTTTGATTGCACTGCGTATGTTCACGTTGATCCAGAGAAGGGACACAGGCTTGATGCTAAAGTTGTAAAGTGCTATTTCATAGGCTATGATTTTGACATGTTTGGGTACAAATCTTGGGATGACAAGAATAGGAAAATCCTAAGATATTGTGACGTGACCGAGCTTGAGTTGCAGAAAAACTCACCCAGTGTTGTTACAACAAAAGCTCAAGCTGAAGAACCAGACGTGGAGCAAGTGATACCTAAACAGATGCTGAGGAGATCATCTAGAACTATCAGAGCACCATATAGATATTCATCTTCACTACACTATATGTTGCTTACTGACAAAGGAGAACCAGAGTCCTTTGAATCTGACATGACTAAGTTTAGGGCACGACTCTGAAACCATATTAGGAATCACGACTCTCCATAATGGTATGATATTGTCCACTTTGAGCATAAGCTCTCATGACTTTACTTTGGGCTTCCCAAAAAGGCCTCATACCAATCGATTATAAACCCATGATCATTCTCTAAATTAACTTTCATCAAACAGGAGCAAGCCATGGATGATGAAATGACAAGAATAATACGTGGACGTTGACTGAGTTACCTATAAGAAAAAGAGCTCTATTGAACAAATGGTGTTTAGAATCAAGGCTGAACCAGATGGAAAAAAGAGGTTCAAGGCTCGGTTAGTAGGTAAAGAATATTCACGAAGGAAAGATATTGATTATGTTGAGATGTTTTCTCCTATTGTGAAATTAATTACTATTCGAATTTTACTGAGTATTGTTACATCGGTGAATTTGCATCTTGAGCAAATATATGTAAAAACGTCTTTACATAGAGATCTAGATGAGAAGATTTATATGCCCGACCAAAAGGGTTTGCAGCTCTAGACGAAGGAAGACGATTATTATCTCTCCAATATGCCTCTCATTCTTCTTGAACTTGGGACGACCTCTCTCTGATTGCCAACTCGAGAATGCTCCTCCTCCATTTTGGTAGTCAGTGAAAACCTAAAAAAGAAAAATAGAACGGGACGATTATAAAAGCATTTTGTAAGCAGCCTATTTATATGTTCTCACATCCAATTCAAATAAGTTACCGTGGACTTTCCTTTGGGCTCTTGGAAGTTTGGACTTAAGTTTTATGGCCTATCTGAGTATTTGGGAATATCTCGAAATTTTGAGCGACTCTCTTGCTTATCACATACCCAATTGGGGTCTAGAAGTTGTTCATTGAGTTTTAACGCCGTAGATCTATCGAACAACTTGTCTCATCTCTATGTTGACTAACTTTTCTATTTTTAGGCGTAGTTAGCTTGCATTGGTGTAGCAAAGAATGATTGGTATGGTGTCGTAAATGTTTGAACACTATGACATCATCTCATCTAAACATTATCTATGTAAGATTAGCATACGGACCCTTAAACATGGCCATAAAGTTGTACTAAATCTGGGGGAGCGGCCGTGTACGAAGGCCAAACTACTAAGTTTAGTTGTATGGTTTCTCGTCCCTCTCAGATGGATTTATGGTGGCATGACCCTTTTCAGTAGGCTTGGGGCCATTTCCACCCATACTAGGGGCACTCATCCTAAACTACTACCCATGTAGTCCCTAGTCCCCTCTCACGACCGATTCACGACATTGTGGTCCGCCCTTTTACTTGCTTTACACTCAATAGTAGCTTAAGTAGCCTCATTACATTATCCTATTTGATCGATCTGGGTCAAGCTCATCGATATGGGTTCCTGATTACGTACTACTTAGTAGAGACATTACTTGTTTGACCTTGGTTGCCAAACCATGCTATAAGGTACTGGAGAAATAAGAAGTGATCTTCGCTATGATGATATTGTTCACACTACTAGTAAGCCTACTAAGCTTTAGTAGTCATTCTTATATGTTATATAGGGGTTTACTAGGTTCTTAGGGCGTGTAGGCGACTTAAATCTCAAATTTATATTTTTTCTAGATACTCGGGACTAGCTCCTCGGACTAATCTAATTTATGGGATCACTATGGTCTTGACCACTGATCACCACTCACAATCTTAGGGTGCTCGGTCTACTAAAATATTCTAACTGGGCTAATGTTGGTATATTAATGTATGCTTTGCTCGGGAGATAACCGTATTAGTAAAGCACAAAATACATAATCTACGCATTTATGCAATCTCAATGGTGATATAATACTTGTAACGAATTAAAAAGAAAAGAAAAGAAGTCAGAAATGGCACTCGCTAGAAATCGCGAGATTTCCACCGAGCGTCGTGGATCTCGCAAGGAGCCGTTCCCCCATGCCTTCATAACTCCCCTAAAGCCGCCCTCCATAGCAAACCTGCAATACGAGAGAAACAAAGAAAAAAAGGAAAGGGAAATCGAAAAACGGAGAGAATAGGGACGAGTTGGAAATCATCAGTGTGTGATGATAATCGATGACGATAGTACAAAAGGAAAGTCAGAGAGACGTGTGAGAGGAGAGAATAGGCACGAGTTGGCAATCATCGATGTGTGACGGTCATCGGTGATGATAGTACAAAAGGAGAGTCAGAGAGACGTGTGACAGAAGATAACAACCGAGTTTTGGCAAAAAAAAAGGACTTGGAAGCAGGAAAAAGAGAGAGAAACCGATCAGAGTTAGGGTTTCAATTTCGCGTGAAAATGGGTGAAGGAAACGAAACTCGTGTCGGACTTAACCAACAAGTGAAACCCACGACCCAATAACAATGAGTGCATGTGATTGTACTTCCTGACCTCGACCGTGAGACTACTTATTATATATTTTTAAGTATACCGTTTTTTTTTACCGATTTACTATTATGTAATTTTTTACTCGTTTTCACCCTTATTACCATTCCCTCATCTAAAGGGTCCCTCAATAAACTAATCAACACCCAATGTTTGAACATATGCCTTTTCACACATAATAATAAATGCTCATAAATATGTTTGTCTAGAGATGGCAATGCAAAAATATAACACAAAATGATTGTATCAATTATTGTCGCTCACCTTTACTTATTTCGACTAAAAAAATACTCGTGATTTGAAACGGGTGAATAATATACGATCAAAATTTTAAAATCTTCTAAGATCCCGTTGTCCATTCTCGACTTTCTAAGTAAAAGCTATTTTCACATCGCTGTCACAATCATTCACAATACAAACGACACAAACTACCTTGTTACAACTCGAGGACGAGCAGCGGTACCAAGGTGATAAGCTTGAGGATTAGGCGTCTCAGGGGCGAAGGAGTCTGAGGTGTCGGGGGACTTGCTTGTGTGCTTCTAACGAGGATACCTCAGCGAGATCCTGAGCATTGTTTGGGAAAGTAAAAGTTGAGTTTTCAATGTTGTGTTCGACTTAGATTATAGTTGAACTATTTTTAATTGTTTTTTAGTTCAATAAAGTGTTAGGTTTATGGGTTTATAAATAAGGAACACGATCTCCGTTGGCATGAGGTATTTTGTGTTAGGATCGCACAACAACGCACACACTCGATCTAGATGAACACAAAGAACAGGATAGAGAAAATGCAAGGGCACACACTCGATCTACATGAACACAAAGAATATTGGCTAAAGGATTTGTATTGATGACTTCAAGTATGTACCGTAAGAGAGAATACAAAAAGTACACCTGATCAGCTTACTATATATACCTTTACCAAATTTACCCATCTACTATATATAACTATCTACCATATAGCTTTATCGTATATATATATATATATATATATATATTATTTAGCTTACTATATATACTTTGTCCAGGATTTACCCATCTACTATATATAACTATCTACATATATAGCTTTGCCGGACATCGAATATAACTTTTTACTATACATAGCTATTTACTATTTATGACAATTTATTTATACGAGGATCTTATTCTGATATTAGAATCATGCTCTTGACTAAGTCATTTTAGTAAAATCCGCGTGTCAGGACAAAGAAGTTGTAAGCTTCAAAGGTGTAGTCAAAAGTGACTCAAGTGTCGAACAAAGGGTGTACTTTGTTCAATGGCTCTAAATAATGAGTCGAGTCTCGATTAAGAGGAGGCTGTTCGAGGGCTCTAGAGACCTTAGGGGAGGCTCTATGTTCGAAGAGAAGATTGTTGTGACAAAAGTCCCACATTGGCTAATTAAGAGGAAGATCACGGGTTTATAAGTAAAGAACATTATCTTAATTGACACGAGATCTTTTAGAAAACCAAAAGCAAATTCATAAGTGCTTATGCTCAAATTAAACAATACTAATAAGATAATAGTCTCAAGCTGACGTTTTGTTCGATACTATAATTTTTTAACGAATTGAAATTAAATTATATATATTTTTTCAACATAATAAATGATAAATTCTTTCTTGTTGTTTCAATTAAAGTACTCATATGCTATAATGTATGAAATCATTTCCTTTGACTTTGACTTTGACTTTGACTTTCTCTCTCTTGGATTCTCTCTCTCCTCTTAAAATAAATAAATGTTTGCATTTAATATTTCTCTCTTCTTTTAATGGCTATGAAATAAATTGCTTACTTTTATTTGATTTCATTTAAAATATTGGTTCTAAGTTGGATGATAGCATTATTATTTTTATATCTATATGGGAATGATTCCTCGATTATATTGAGTTTTTGGATGGTTTATTTGTGATGTTCCACATTGGTTAGGGAGGAGAATAAATCACCATTTATAAGAGTGTGAAAACTTTCTCCTAGTAGATGCGTTTTAAAGCTGAGGGGAAGCCCGAAAGGGAAAGCCCAAAGAGTGCAATATCGGCTAGCGGTGGACCTGGGTTGTTACAAATAATATTAGTGCCAGACACCGGATGATGTGTCAGCCTTCTCGCCCTTCCCTGAAGGGTTGTAGACATGTAAGGACGCTGGGCCCAAAAGGGGGTGGGTTTGGGGGCGGTTCCACATCGATTGGAGGAAGGAAAGAGTGCCAGCGAGGATGCTGGGCCCAAAGGGGGTTGGATTTGGGGACGGTTCCACATCGATTGGAGAAGGAAAGAGTGCCAGAGAGGACGCTGGGCCCAAAGGGGGGTGGATTTGGGGGCGGTCCCACATCGATTGGAGGAAGGAAAGAGTGCCAGCGAGGACGCTGGGCCCCGAAGGGGGGTGGATTGTGGTGTCCCATATTGGTTGGGGAGGAGAACAAACCACCAGGGAAAGTGGATTGTGGTGTCCCATATTGGTTGGGGAGGAGAACAAACCACCAGGGAAAGTGGATTGTGGTGTCCCATATTGGTTGGGGAGGAGAACAAACCACCAGGGAAAGCCCGAAGAGGATAATATCTGCTAGCTGTGGGTCTAGGTTGTAATGGTATTAGAGTAAGGGGGGTGGATTGTGGTGTCCCATATTGGTTGGGGAGGAGAACAAACCACCAGGGAAAGCCCAAAGAGGATAATATCTGCTAGCGGTGGGTCTAGGTTGTTACAAATGGTATTAGAACTAGACACTAGATGATGTGTCAGTCTTCTCGCTATTCCCCGAAGGGGGGTAGACATGAGGTAGTGTGCCAGTAAGGACGCTGGCCCCAAAGGGGGTGGATTTTGGGGGCGGTCCCACATCGATTGTAGGATGGCCCATTTATTAATACAATTTTAATGAACAAATTATGTAACGTCCCATGTGTGCTCCGACATTCCCCTATGACATGGTCATGTCACTTACTTACTGGTTCTAAGAGTAAAGACTATCCTCACATACCCATACGAGTCCGTCCTTTTAGTATGTTTTGTTTTTACTCACATGTATCGTAGGAAAATTCCCAGAAGGTCACCCGGTATGAAATTGCTTAAAATAAAGCATGCTTAACTTTTGAGTTTCTATGATTCAGCCGCCGAAAAAAAAGGTGCACCCTGTTGGTATAGACAGTAATTTTAAATTCTTTTAAGTATTTTTTAGTTATTCTATCTTAAAGATCACTCTCATTCAGATGTAATATCGATACGTTCATGTACCGCTCTTTTACTCAATAAATTGGTTTATTACTTTTGTATTGGCCTTTCGATAAGAGCTCTTAATTCCATCTTTACCCTCTTCGATTAGTTTTTTTTTTTTTTTTTTTCACCATCATAATAATTACAATATACTCACTATTTATTTAAAAAAAAAATTCACTAAGCCTCCATTTATGTATTTTTCTTTGTTAAATAATAAATGAGTTGATTTAATAAATCAACTAATATACACTTGTGACGCCTCAGCAAAAGGGTATAGGAATGAAATGAGATCACATCCAAATGAGACTAAGAAAAAAAAACTGAAAAAGGTTCAAACGAATGAAAATTACTATCTATGCATGTTGTATGTCATAAGCATGAGATATTTCACAGTATAATTTGTACAAACGCATACCTATGATATAATGTGCACTCCTTTCTTTTCCTTAATTTCTGGCCGCACGAGTGTGCCGTAGCCTATAGTCAAGTCTAGGGGCTATGTATACGAGCTCTCGCCTAGTGGGTTCATATATAGAGAAGTACTATGCATTTAACTTTACTCGGAAAAGAAAGTTATGTCTAAGACATAATCATGAAAAGAAGGTTCCACGGTAAACCATGATTGCATGTGATTGCATTTTTCGACTCAAACAGTGAGGTCACTTACGGAGTATTTTTAAATACTCAAATTACATTTAATATTTTTTAAGTAAATGTAAGGCTCCTATGTACAGATGACGACGTTAGTTAAAGACGATCAAAATTTTTGAATTTAAGTTGATGTCAATGCAAATTGATCCTTTGATTTGCGAAATTACTACATGCATATCAAACACTAATTGAGAATTCTTTATTGAAAATAAAGACATGACGAGTAGATTCCTTGAGCTGTCATGGAGACTACTTTCAGCTGAAAAATAAGAGTAGCATGTGACTTGGGTATTTTAAATACTCTGTAAGTAACTCCAGTACCGGGGTTGAAAAATGCAAACGCATGTGATGTTGGGACTTACCCTTTTAAAAACATGGCATGACCTTAGGCAGCTTCTTAGTCCGGGAGGGTTGGATGTGTAGTACTTCTCTACACAACTCATGCACGCGCACATGGACGCACCAAGAAGACTTGCATACTCCCAGGATTGGGTCGTTAGGCTAACATTTGCTAACAGGTTGCCGAACACCTTAGAGGGAAAGAACCCGTATAATATTTATTATGGTGAACATAAATGTCATAAGGTACACGACCATACTAATCATTATGAGGAGGTATTCTGGTGCATATGACACAAAAAAATGTATGAGGTCCTCATGGCTTAAAATCGTAAGTCAAACTTCTAATCATTTATAACATGTGAGTCTGTGAATTATGTTTACATCATATCATGTTACTACAACATAGCATAGTCACTTGTTTGGCCTAGGTCGGAGTTACTAATATCCTCAAACTATCTTGTACTTCCTCCTCCAAGTCTAATTAACATCGGGTTAAGCAACATCACTACGTGAATATTTCAGCAACTCAACCTCAACTCCCACTTGCTTCGTTGTCCCGGTACTTTTCTTCAATTCTTTGATAGTCTTTGTGAAGCTAACTCGTTTCTTTTTGCTCAGAACGCAATTCTCACAAGGACTTATATCAACAAATTTCAGACCTTCCAAAACTCCTTCCGCAGCCAGCATCTTCATTCCTTTTACGCTCACATGTCCAAGTCTATTATGCCACAGACTTGAATTTGAAGCACTCTCAGCAACAACAGCTATGTTCATACACCCTGCAATGGTGTATAAGGTTCCAGATTTTGTGTCACGTGCTACCACCATAGCACCCTTCACAATCTTTCACGAACTCTTCTTAAACTTTGTTGCATAACCTGTGCTATCCAACTGACCAATAGAGATCAGGTTCTTCTTGAGACTAGAATTATATTTGACATCCTTTAATGTTCACTGATTTCTTGTCGGAGTTTTTATGCAGACATCCCCTTTTCCTTCATCTTCAAATCTTTGTTGTCGGCAAGATACACCTTCTCGAAATTTCCAAACTTGAAATTTCTAAACAACTCTTTATTTAGAGACGAATGAAAAGATGCACCTGAATCCAAAATCCAGGATTCAATCGAACTGTCCACGCTGAGGATTAAAGCATCTCCAATGTCTTCTGCTGAATTTATCGACTCATCGTCATCTTCTGATTTATGATTCTGCTTCCACTTTGTACAACCTGCTGAAAGTGATCTTTTTCTCCACAACTCCAACAGACGTTTGGTTTGTTTGGAGATTTTCCTCGATTCCTTTATTTTGATTGCCCATTGTTTCGGCCCTTTGATTTACTTCTTCCCCTTCGATCAACATTGAGAGCATGGCCTAATGAATCTCCGATTTCCCGTTTGTGAATACTTTCACTAAGAACTACATCTTGAATTTCATCAAACTTCAGTTTATCAATCCTCGTGAACTGCTGATCGTGGCAACAATAGTATCCCACAACTCGGGTAAAGATGACATCAAAATCAATGCCTTAATTTCATCTTCATCTTCGAAATTAATATCCACCGAACTCAGTTGACTTGTAATCATATTGGATTCGTTTATATGACCAATAACATATCCACCTTTAGACATTTCTAGATTAAACAGCCTTCACATCAAATACACCTTGTTCATAGCCGATGGTTTCTCGTACATATTCGACAGCGCCTTCAACAAATCTGACGTTGTCTTCTCCTTGATTATATTGAACGCCACGTTTCTGGACAGCGACAATCAGATCAACCCTAAGGCCTGACGATCCTTGAGCTTCCACTACTCCGTAGTCATAGTATCTGACTTCACCCCAGCAGAGGTTCGTGAAGACCTTTCTGGTACAGACAATCTTCAATCTACATCTTCTAGAAACTAAAATCGAATCCATCAAACTTTTTAATTCCAATCTTTGAAATTTTATCTTCACAAATCCTGGTGAATTTCCCCTCATTCTGATACCAGTTGTTAGCTCGATACCAAGCTTTCACTCTCCCTCAGGAGGGGTTGTGGGTGGTTGATTAGAGTTGCAAAAACTCGGGTGCCTTGTTAGAGTTCTCGCACTTTTTCGACTATTTTTATTTTTAACTTGGCTATTAAAAAAAAAGAGTTTAAAATTTATTCGCTTTTAAAAGATAATTTCCATTTAAACAAACGAGAGGTATTACTTAATAACAATTTTTATTGGTTTGTGAGTAAAAATTCTTAGAGTCCATTCAAGCATGAATGAATGGAAGAACTAGTGTGTCGTATTTTGGTTGTCAATATAGAAGTGTGTCCCACATCGGAACTTGGGAAGTTGGAGCCAACTAATATCAAATGCAAGAAAGAGAAAGTACTTTTACGTTCCTTTGCTTCCCATTATTCAGTCATCAAATTTCTCCTCTTTTGCCTTTTCCCTTTCATCCCCTTCACATTTTGCTTTCATTTCTTCCTTTCATAACCACATACATACCTCACATCAGAAAGGGATGGACCATTTACTCCACACATCTCTATCATCTTATAATACTAATTATTTTCCGCTCATTTTAAATTTAATTTGAAAATAATCTTAAAAGATCATCAGTCGCTCAAAAATTGCATGAATTTATGGCCTAAGAAATTTATAAAATGTTTTAGAAAGAACATATTTTTAGAACTTTTTAGAAAGATTTATTTATTTAGATGTTTTGAGAATAAATCTAGAAGAACACGTAAATGCGTAAAGTTTAGAATATTATAAATACCTCTGCTGTAGATACCTCTTTACCGCCACCACGTTTTTCATCCGAGAAAAGTTATGTGAGATTCCACATTCATTGGAGAGAGGAACGAGTGCCAACGAGGACGTTAGGCTCCGAAGGGGGTGGATTGTGAAATCCCACATCGGTTGGAGAGGAGAACGAAACATTTTTTTATAAGAGTGTTGAAACCTCTCTGAAGACGCGTTTTAAAACCTTGAGGGGAACCCCAGAAAAGACAATATCTACTAACAGTAGATACTAGGTCTTGAACGGAGTGAATTGTGAGATCCCTCATCGATTAAGGAGGAAAAGGAATCATTCTTTATGAGGGTGTAGAAACCTCTCCCTAGCAAACAAGTTTTTAAAACCTTGAGGGGAAGTCCGAAAGAGAAAGCCCAAAGAGGACAATATCTGCTAGCGATGGACGTTGGGTCTCGAGCGGAGTTAGAATGTAAGATCCCACATCGGTTGTGTGGGAGAACGAATAATTCTTTATAAGGGTATGGAAACCTCTCCCTAACACGAAAGAAAAAGTCCAAAGAAGACAATATCAGTTGTAGAGGAGAACAAATAATTCTTTGCGTCCTGAAAGATGTTGAGATCCCATATCGATTGTAAAGGAAAATAATTATTTATAAGAGTGTGGAAACCTCTCCCTAACAACACGTTTTAAAAATCTTAATGAAAAGCCCGAAAAAGGATAATATCTACTAGTGGTGGGATGGGGCCCTAAAAGATCAGTGTAGTATGTCTTAAGGAGTGTCTTGTAATCTCATCTTGATTGATATTAAATCCCCTAAAAAGTTGTATGGTCAAGTAAACCTCTCTAAAATAAAGTCCATTCTCATGCTAAGTTATAAACTCAACCGTGTTCTCCTTGATACTTGTTTCCATTGTGATCTTTGTGTTCTCGAGAGGTTATTCTTTGGCTCACTCACTCAAATTCTCCAAAGAAAACTCTCAAATGTGTAGAATTCAGTTTTAAGATGAATCTCTGTGGGGCTCAAAATAGAAAATTTTAGCATTTAAAGTTGGTCACTAAACTTGGTAGAAACCCATAAAATTGGGTGATTTGGACATCCAAAATGGGTAGGAACAGAGAGGTTGAACACACGCTCACGCACAACATGTGAGATTGGAGAAACACACGAAACTCATAGGCACACAGGCATGCATGACATTGAGATGCCAACACTCGAATGTGTACAAAACGAGTAAATATTCTGGTGAAATTCACCAACTCAATCAGAAAATAAGGAAAATAATTATAATGACTAAACTGTCTATTTATTTAAGTCTAGAACTTTTAAAATCATTATCATAAATTGAAAATTTGACTAGAACCAATACAATTTAAAAAAAACCAAACACCAAAAACATAATTATTTTCAACAAAACCATAGTAATTAAAAAAAGACATTTTAGAATTTAAAAAACAAAGCCTAAATTTTTTATTTCGTTTCAAAACATAAACATTTTGTAGTTTCATGAATTAAAATAACAAAAAAATTTGGGGTCTAAACGGCCAAGTGAATTAGAGAGTTTAGGTCTTAAATGGTTGTAGTTTTCATTTCCATTCTATCTAAAAGGTGTGGTATCATTTGTCCCCACCCAAACCTATTTCTATCTCCTCCTATTCTCTCTCTTAATTATGAAGTTGGTGAAAACTTATGGCTCCCGTCTTCCTCCATCTGTAAGGCAGCTCCATTAGAAACAGAGGTCCCACAAAAGATACTTTTTTCTGCTGTTCTTGATTCTGTGAGCTTATTTTTTTTTTAATCTCCTAAAGCCCTCTGTTTCAACTGCCAAATCTTACATTTTTAACATCAGACTCAAGTTTTTTTTCAAATCAGATGAATCATTAGCTTCGAAAAGCTCTGAATCACGGACCAACTAGCAGCGAAAAAGCATGCTTAACTTTTCTCTAACACAAAGCAGAAGAAACAAAACAAGACAACAGAATGGAGACTGAGTTGGGTGATGCAGAAACAAGTGCATTTAATGGTGCTTCTGCAGATGAGGTTTATGGGGGATAATGACTGATAAATCAAGAGTAAATCAAAAGAAAAGGTAAGGAAGGTCAGTTTACATACCCAAAAACAAACAACAGCCATGTTCAGAGAGGTTCCTTGGAGTAGCATTAAAGACTCTCGTCTTCCTCCTCTTCTCTGCCATCGAATCTCCCTGCAGTACCCAACATTAGGTTCCAGAATGTGAAAACTACAGAGTTTCTTTGGAACAAATTCTTACTTGGGTTTTGATGAATCTCGATTCAACACAAAATGGGTTGTGTTCTCATGATTATTATCTTCATGTCCATACCTTTTTCAACGCAGAACTCCCACATTTTGATTGCTAACTCACCATTGAATGCAGCAGAGAGCTTCGATGTTGAAGAGTTAGAGAGGGTTTCGGGGGAAGATGAGAGTCGAGGAAATGAGCCTTTCATTCTGGAGAGATTCAGAGCTCTACTTGGACTCAAGAGCTTACCATCGGATCTTTCGTTTTCGCCGTCGCCGTCGCCGTCGCCGTCTCCATCACCGGCAGCCATTGCTCCTTCCCCTGTTCATGTGGCAACTCATCGAGTGCACATTCATGAGCATTCCCACCCTCATCAGCTTCGCTTGCACAAGAGACGACCAGTATACAAACCTAAAAGAGAGGAAGATGCAAGAGAAGGAAGAGTCAGAAAAATTCTTGTTGCAGTTCTTGTGTCTGCAGGAGTCACAATTTTGATATGCTCTATTATTGCCTTTTGGGTCTGCAAGAAGTTCAAAACTCAGAGAGAGGAAGCCACGGAGAAGCTTTCTGTTAAGAGTGAAACAGTAGAGAAGTCAGCTAAACCAAATTCACCAAAATCACCAAAATCTGGCCTTGATCCGTTCGATCTCGGTATGCTTGGAATGGATGCTGAAGAAGAACAGACCCAATGTTCTGTAAGTGAAAAGGAGATATCTGTTCATAAAGAGGGGGAAAGGGGCCAAGAGATGTTAGATTCAGAATTTGATAATGTAAGTGTTTCTTCAACCAAGGAAATGATGTATGTTCATGAGGAAGATGATAGTAAATCAATACAATGCGTATCTGCTAAAGCTGATTCCTCATCTGGGGATAGAATTACTCCTGTTAAATCTTGTTCTTCTGATGATGAGGAATCATTCCATTCTTGTGGTGATTCCAATTTGTCGAATGCTCGCCTTTCAAATGCTTCAGAATCTTCTTCTGCTAATGTGATAACAAAATCTACTTGTTCAGTGCCAACTATGAACTTACCAAGTAAATTGGAAACAACACAATGTGATGATTCTAACAAACCATCAACTTCTGACCAGTCGCATATTACCCTTTCTCCTTGCAATCCAGAAAGCAAAATGCAGATGGTTTCCCTCTCTGTAGGTGGCCAAAAGAATGTCCCATCTATATCTCCGCCTCCGCCACCCCCGCCGCCACCGCCGCCAATCACGGATCGCAGCTCTTTTTCCCTCTCTTCACCCTTTTCAACTGGATCTACTTCCTCATCTGCATTGTTAAGATCATCATCTCCAGCAATGTCAGATTCTTCTTCGTTATCTCAAATACCATGGAATGATCTGACATCACCTAATCCTGCTGCTAAACCTTCACTACCATCATCTTCTATCCCTCCACCCCCTTCTCCACCACCAAGTTTGAAAGCAAAGGCTTACTCTTTCAAAACTCCACCACCTCTTCCTTCCAAGCTCCCTCAATTCATGGCATTTGGAAAAGAGGGAAATTCGCGGCCCAAACTTAAGCCTCTCCACTGGGACAAAGTAAGAGCTGCACCAGATCGATCAATGGTTTGGGACAAGCTAAGATGGAGTTCATTTGAGTAAGTCTTGGTTCTTGACTATTTGAATTATTTCAACTTTTTGCTGATTGAACTCATGATAAAACAGGCTAGACGAAGAAATGATTGAGTCACTATTTGGCTACAACCAACATGATTCAATGAAGAATGGTGATGCTAGCAACAAAAGCCCTTCTCCAACCAAGCATATACTAGAGGCAAAGAGACTTCAGAACCTAACCATTCTCTTAAAAGCCCTGAATCTCTCTACAGAACAAGTTTGTGAAGCCATAGAACAAGGTATGGATCTCTTTAAATAAGAAAATACCTGATTCTTAGAACAAGATAGGAACCCAAAAGACCCAGAGCTCCATAGTTTATTAATGATTCTCATATGAAAAACAGGGACGGGGATGCGTTTGAGACAACTTGAAGCACTGGTGAAGATGGTACCAACACAGGAAGAAGAGGCCAAATTGTTAAGCTATGAAGGAAACATCGGTGAATTGGGGTTTACAGAAAATTTTGTGATATCAATTCTGAAAATACCATTCGCCTTCCAACGAGTAGAAGCCATGCTTTACAGAGAAACTTTTGAAGATGAAGTGAATCATCTCCGGAATTCGTTTTCCATACTAGAGGTAACAAAGAAGAACAGTAACATCAATCACCATAAAAAACTAAACTCACTCCTTATAATTCTACTTCCAGTTCTGTTCCCCAACAAGAACAGTAACCAAAGATGTCTAAATCTTCTTCCATCCTCTGTAAAAGCAATATCTAGAGATGCTAAAATGGCATTAATCATGGCCA
Source organism: Cucurbita argyrosperma subsp. sororia (assembly GCA_018691285.1). Classification (NCBI taxonomy): domain Eukaryota; kingdom Viridiplantae; phylum Streptophyta; class Magnoliopsida; order Cucurbitales; family Cucurbitaceae; genus Cucurbita; species Cucurbita argyrosperma. The sequence continues at coordinate 10,742,132 of CM031890.1, read as the reverse complement.
AATCGAACTCATTCTTTCTTAGTTCGTAGATGCTAAACTGATATGAATCATTTCAAATTTGAACTCACTCACTCTTTCTAACGCTACTTCAATTTATGTTCCATCAGGAAGCCTGTAAGGAGCTAAAATCGAGCAGGCTCTTCCTGAAACTACTGGAAGCGGTGCTAAAAACAGGGAACCGAATGAACGTCGGAACAAGCAGAGGAGGCGCAAGAGCATTCAAACTAGACGCACTCCTAAAACTATCCGACGTCAAAGGAACCGACGGAAAAACCTCCCTACTCCACTTCGTAGTGCAAGAAATGATCCGATCAGAAGGAATCAGAGTGTCCGGTAGCATAATGGGGAAAATCAGCCAAAAAAACAAATCGAGAACAATAGAAGAAAGAGAGAACGATTACCGAAGAATGGGATTAGATCTGGTGTCCGGCCTGAGCACGGAATTGCACAACGTGAAGCGAGCGGCAACGATCGATCTGAAAGTTGTTGCAAGCTTGAGGGGGAATCTGAACGACGGAATGGCGAAACTGCAAAAACTGGTGGGGAAGGAGTTGAGCGTGGATGAAAGGAGCGGGAATTTCGTAGGCGCCATGAAGGGATTCATGAGCTACGTGAAGAAGACGATGGAGGAGGTGAGGAAGGACGAAGAAGGGGTGATGTCGAGCGTGAGGGAAATCACAGAGTACTTCCATGGAAATGTGAGCAAAGAGGAGACAAATCCGCTGAGGATATTTGTGATTGTGAGAGATTTTCTTGGAATGTTGGACAGTGTTTGTAAGAGCTTCAAGATTGGAAGTTCATAGACAAATTTTTTCAAAGAATCTTGGCGGGCTCTGCCAACCCTCATCCACTTTTTTTTTTTTTTTTTTTTTTTTTTTTTTTTTTTTTTGTAAATTGATAATATGTGTTATTATTATTATTTTTATTAAAAAAAAATAAGGGTAAAATTGTCTTTGGCCAGCCAATAATGAATAAATAATAATAATTAATAAAAACTGTTAATTATCTAAAATTAAATAATACAGTAGTAGCCGTGTGTAACTGAGGGGTTAAATGTCTTTTGACATACAAATGAAAAGGCTACTAAGAATCTTTTAAAATTAGATTCCTAGAACGACCTTAAACACTGTCGAGAACAATATTTTCGAACAAACAAAATGGACATGCGCATTTGGGGAATTGAACCCCAGTTAGTACCATGGGACGACACTATGATACCACTATACTAGATACGCTCCCTTGTAAGAATCTTAGTTCATGTAATGAAAGCCCAATGTAACTGAGGGGTTAAGTGCCTTTCGACCTACAAATGAAAAGGCTACTAAGAATCTTTTAAAATTAAAGGCTACTAAGAATCTTTTAAAATTAGTATCCTAGGCTGACCTTAAACACTATCGAGAAAGAAATATCTGCGAGATCCGGGTCACAATTTGTATACAAATAATTTTAAAATACGGAAGGCATGAACAATATTTTCAAGTACACAAAATGGACATGCGCATCAGGGGAATCAAAGCCCAGGCAGTACTGTGGGAGGGTACTATGATACCACTACACTAGATGCACTCCCTCGTAAACCCATGTAATGAAAGCCCAATGTAACCGAGGGGTTAAGTGCCTTTCGACATACAAATAAAAAGGCTACCAAGAATCTTTTAAAATGAGAATCCTAGGCTAACTTTAAACACTGTTGAGAACAATATTTTCAAGTAAACAAAATGGGAATGCGCATCCGAGGAATTAAACCCCAGTCAATACCGTGGAAGGGTACTATGATACCACTACACTAGATGCGCTCCCTTGCAAGTATCTTAGCCCATGTAATGAACATCCTATGTAACCGAGGGGTTCGATCGAGAACAATATTTTCAAGTAAACAAAATGGTCATGCGCATCAGGGGAATCGAACCCCGGTCAGTACCATGGGAGGGTACTATGATACCACTACACTAGATGCGCTCCCTTGCAAGTATCTTAGCCCATGTAATGAAAGCCATATGTAACTGAGGGGTTAAGGTTTTTTCGACTTACAAATGAAAAGGCTACCAAGAATCTTTTAAAATGGTAATCCGAGGCTCACCTTAAATACTATCGAAAACAATATTTTCGAGTAAACAAAATGGTCATGCGCATCCGGGGAATCGAACCCCGATCAGTATTGTGGGAGGGTACTATGGTACCACTACACTAGATGCGCTCCCTTGCAAGTATCTTAGCCCATGTAATGAAAGCCCTATGTAACCGAGGGGTTAAGGTCTTTTCGACATACAAATGAAAAGGATACCAAGAATCTTTTAAAATGGGAATCTGAGGCTAACCTTAAACACAGTCGAGAACAATATTTTCGAGTAAATAAAATGGACATGCGCATTCGAGGAATCGAACCCCGATCAGTACCGTGGGAGGGTACTATGATACCACTACACTAGATACGCTCCCTTGCAAGTATCTTAGCCCATGTAATGAAAGCCCTATGTAACTGAGGGGTTAAGGTCTTTTCGACTTACAAATGAAAAGGCTACCAAGAATCTTAAATACTGTCGAGAACAATATTTTCGAGTAAACAAAATGGTCATGCGCATCCGGGGAATCGAACCCCGGTCAGTACCGTGGGAGGGTACTATGATACCTATCTTAGCCCATGTAATGAAAGCCCTATGTAACCGAGGGGTTGAGGTCTTTTCGATTTACAAATGAAAAGGCTACCAAGAATCTTTTAAAATGGGAATCCGAGGTTAACCTTAAACACTGTAAATGGTCATGCGCATCCGGGGAATCGAACCCCGGTCAGTACCCTACACTAGATGCGCTCCCTTGCAAGTACCGGGTTAAGGTTTTTTCGACTTACAAATCAAAAGGCTACCAAGAATCTTTTAAAATGGGAATCCCATGTAATGAAAGCCCTATGTAACGGGTTAAGGTTTTTTCAACTTACAAATGAAAAGGCTACCAAGAATCTTTTAAAATGGGAATCCTAGGCTAACTTTAAACACTGTCGAGAACAATATTTTCAAGTAAACAAATGGTCATGCGCATCCGGGGAATCGAACCCCGATCAGTACCGTGGGAGGGTACTATGATACCACTACACTAAATGCGCTCCTTTGCAAGTATCTTAGCCCATGTAATGAAAGCCCAATGTAGCCGAGGGGTTAAGGTCTTTTCGACTTACAAATGAATAGGCTACCAAGAATCTTCTAAAATGGGAATCCGAGGCTAACCTTGAACACAGAGAACAATATTTTTGAGTAAATTACAAAATGGTCATGCGCAACCGAGGAATCAAACCCCGGTCAGTACCGTGGGAAGATACTATGATACCACTACACTAGATGCGCTCCCTTGCAAGTATCTTAGCCCATGTAATGAAAGCCTATGTAACCGAGGGGTTAAGGTCTTTTCGACTTACAAATGAAAAGGCTACCAAGAATCTTTTAAAATGGGAATCCGAGGCTAACCTTAAACTATGTCGAGAACAATATTTTCGAGTAAACAAAATGGTCATGCACATCCGAGGAATCGAACCCCGAACAGAACCGTGGGAGGGTACTATGATACCACTACCCTAGATGCGCTCCCTTGAAAGTATCTTAGCCCATGTTATGAAAGCCCTATGTAATCGAGGGGTTAAGGTCTTTTCGACTTACAAATGAAAAGGCTACCAAGAATCTTTTAAAATGGGAATCCGAGGCTAACCTTAAACACTATCGAGAACAATATTTTCGAGTAAACAAAATGGTCATGCGCATCCGGGGAATCGAACCCCGGTCAGTACCGTGGGAGGGTACTATGATACCACTACACTAGATGCGCTCCCTTGCAAGTATCTTAGCCAATTTAATGAAAGCCCTATGTAACCGAGGGGTTAAGGTATTTTCGACTTACAAATGAAAAGGCTACCTAGAATCTTTTATAATGGGAATCCGAGGCTAAACCTTAAACACTGTCGAGAACAATATTTTTGAGTAAACTAAATCGTCATGCGCATCCGGGAAATCAAACCTCGGTTAGTACCGTGGGAGGGTACTATGATACCACTACACTAGATGCGCTCCCTTGCAAATATCTTAGCCCATGTAATGAAAGCCCTATGTAACCGAGGGGTTAAGGTCTTTTCGACTTATAAATGAAAAGGCTACCAAGAATCTTCTAAAATGGGAATCTGAGGCTAACCTTAAACACTGTCGAGAACAATATTTTCGAGTAAATTACCAAATGGTCATGTGCATCCGGGGAATCAAACCCCGGGTCAGTACCGTGGGAGGGTACTATGATACCACTACACTAGATAAGCTCCCTTGCAAGTATCTTAGCCCATGTAATGAAAGCCCTATGTAACCGAGGGGTTAAGGTCTTTTCGACTTAGAAATGAAAAGGCTACCAAGAATCTTTTAAAATGGGAATCCGAGGCTAACCTTAAAGACTGTATAGAACAATATTTTAGAGTGAACAAAATGTTCATGTGCATCCAGGGAATTGGACCCCGGTCAGTACCGTGGGAGAGTACTATGATACCACTACACTAGATGCGCTATCTTGCAAGTATCTTATCGCATGTAATGAAAGCCCTATGTAACCGAGGGGTTAAGGTCTTTTCGACTTACAAATGAAAAGGCTACAAAGAATCTTTTAACATGGGAATCCTAGGCTAACTTTAAACATTGTCGACAACAATATTTTCGAGTAAACAAAACGGTCATGGGCATCGGGGGAATCAAACCCCGGTCAGTATTGTGGGAGGGTACTATGATATACCACTACCCTAGATGCGCTCCCTTTCAAGTATCTTAGCCCATGTAATGAAAGCCCTATGTAACCGAGGGGTTAAAGGTCTTTTCGACAGGCTAACTTTAAACACTGGCGAAGAAAATATTTTCAAGTAAACACAAACTGGTCATGCGCATCCAGGGAATCGAACCCCGGTCAATACCATGGGAGGGTATTATGATACCACTACACTAGATGCGCTCCCTTGCAAGTTTCTTAGCCCATGTAATGAACACCCCATGAAACCGAGGGGTTAAGGTCTTTTCGATTGACAAATGAAAAGGCTACAAAGAATCTTTTAAAATTGGAATCCTAGGCTAACTTTAAACACCGTCCAGAACAATATTTTCGATTTAATAAAATGGTCATGCGCATACGGGGAATCGAACCTCAATCAAAACCGTGGGAGGGTACTATGATACCACCACACTAGTTGCGCTCCCTTGCAAGTATCTTAGCCCATTTATTGAAAGCCCTATGTAACCGAGGGGTTAAGGTCTTTTCGACTTAGAAATGAAAAGGCTACCAAGAATCTTTTAAAATGGGAATCCGAGGCTAACCTTAAAGAGTGTATAGAACAATATTTTCGAGTGAACAAAATGTTCATGTGCATCCAGGGAATTGGACCCCGGTCAGTACCGTGGGAGAGTACTATGATACCACTACACTAGATGCGCTATCTTGCAAGTATCTTATCGCATGTAATGAAAGCCCTATGTAACCGAGGGGTTAAGGTCTTTTCGACTTACAAATGAAAAGGCTACAAAGAATCTTTTAACATGGGAATCCTAGGCTAACTTTAAACATTGTCGACAACAATATTTTCGAGTAAACAAAACGGTCATGGGCATCCGGGGAATCAAACCCCGGTCAGTATTGTGGGAGGGTACTATGATATACCACTACACTAGATGCGCTCCCTTTCAAGTATCTTAGCCCATGTAATGAAAGCCCTATGTAACCGAGGGGCCGGTCAGTATTGTGGGAGGGTACTATGATATACCACTACACTAGATGCGCTCCCTTTCAAGTATCTTAGCCCATGTAATGAAAGCCCTATGTAACCGAGGGGCCGGTCAGTATTGTGGGAGGGTACTATGATATACCACTACACTAGATGCGCTCCCTTTCAAGTATCTTAGCCCATGTAATGAAAGCCCTATGTAACCGAGGGGTTAAAGGTCTTTTCGACAGGCTAACTTTAAACACTGGCGAAGAAAATATTTTCAAGTAAACACAAACTGGTCATGCGCATCCAGGGAATCGAACCCCGGTCAATACCGTGGGAGGGTATTATGATACCACTACACTAGATGCGCTCCCTTGCAAGTTTCTTAGCCCATGTAATGAACACCCCATGAAACCGAGGGGTTAAGGTCTTTTCGATTGACAAATGAAAAGGCTACAAAGAATCTTTTAAAATGGGAATCCTAGAATAACTTTAAACACCGTCCAGAACAATATTTTCGATTTAATAAAATGGTCATGCGCATAAGGGGAATCGAACCTCAATCAAAACCGTGGGAGGGTACTATGATACCACCACACTAGTTGCGCTCCCTTGCAAGTATCTTAGCCCATTTATTGAAAGCCCTATGTAACCGAGTGGTTAAGGTCTTTTCGACTTACAAATGAAAAGGCTACCAAGAATCTTCTAAAATGGGAATCCGAGGCTAACCTTAAACAACAATATTTTCGAGTAAATTACAAAATGGTCATGCGCATCTGGGGAATCGAACCCCGGTCAGTACCGTGGGAGGGTACTATGATACCACTACACTAGATGCGCACCCTTGCAAGTATCTTAGCCCATGTAATGAAAGCCCTATGTAACCGAGGGGTTAAGGTCTTTTCGACTTACAAATGAAAAGGCTACCAAGAATCTTCTAAAATGGGAATCCGAGGCTAACCTTAAACACTGTCGAGAACAATATTTTCGAGTAAACAAAATGGTCATGCGCATCCGAGGAATCGAACCCCGGTCAGTACCGTGGGAGGGTACTATGATACCATTACACTAGATGCGCTCCGTTGCAAGTATCTTAGCCAATGTAATGAAAGCCCTATGTAACCGAGGGGTTAAGGTATTTTCGACTTACAAATGAAAAGGCTACCTAGAATCTTTTATAATGGGAATCCGAGGCTAAACCTTAAACACTGTTCTCAACCTTAAACACTGTCGAGAACAATATTTTTGAGTAAACTAAATCGTCATGCGCATCCGGGGAATCGAACCTCGGTTAGTACCGTGGGAGGGTATTATGATACCACTACACTAGATGCGCTCCATTGCAAATATCTTAGCCCATGTAATGAAAGCCCTATGTAACCGAGGGGTTAAGGTCTTTTCGACTTACAAATGAAAAGGCTACCAAGAATCTTCTAAAATGGGAATCCGAGGCTAACCTTAAACACTGTCGAGAACAATATTTTCGAGTAAATTACAAAATGGTCATGTGCATCCGGGGAATTAAACCCCGGGTCAGTACCGTGGGAGGGTACTATGATACCACTACACTAGATGCGCTCCCTTGCAAGTATCTTAGCCCATGTAATGAAAGCCCTATGTAACCGAGGGGTTAAGGTCTTTTCGACTTACAAATGAAAAGGCTACAAAGAATCTTCTAAAATGGGAATCCGAGGCTAACCTTAAACACTGTCGAGAACAATATTTTCGAGTAAACAAAATGGTCATGCGCATCCGGGGAATCGAACCCCGGTCAGTACCGTGGGAGGGTACTATGATATCACTACACTAGATGCGCTCCCTTGCAAGTTTGTTAGCCTCTGTAATGAACACCCTATGAAACCGAGGGGTTAAGGTCTTTTCGATTTACAAATGAAAAGGCTACCAAGAATTTTTAAAAATGGGAATCCTAGGCTAACTTTAAACACTGTCGAGAATAATATTTTCGAGTAAACAAAATGGTCATGCGCATCCGGGGAATCGAACCCCGGTCAATACCGTGGGAGGATACTATGATACCACTACACTAGATGCGCTCCCTTGCAAGTATCTTAGCCCATGTAATGAAAGCCCTATGTAACCGAGGGGTTAAGGTCCTTTCAAGTAAACAAAATGGTCATGCGCATCCGGGGAATCGAACCCCGGTCAGTACCGTGGGAGGGTACTATGATACCACTACACTAGATGCGCTCCCTTGCAAGTATCTTAGCCAAAGTAATGAAAGCCCTATGTAACCGAGGGGTTAAGGTATTTTCGACTTACAAATGAAAAGGCTACCTAGAATCTTTTATAATGGGAATCCGAGACTAAACCTTAAACACTGTCGAGAACAATATTTTTGAGTAAACTAAATCGTCATGCGCATCTGGGGAATCGAACCTCGATTAGTACCGTGGGAGGGTACTATGATACCACTACACTAGATGCGCTCCCTTGCAAATATCTTAGCCCATGTAATGAAAGCCCTATGTAACCGAGGGGTTAAGGTCTTTTCGACTTACAAATGAAAAGGCTACCAAGAATCTTCTAAAATGGGAATCCGAGGCTAACCTTAAACACTGTCGAGAACAATATTTTCGAGTAAATTACAAAATGGTCATGTGCATCCGGGGAATTAAACCCCGGGTCAGTACCGTGGGAGGGTACTATGATACCACTACACTAGATGCGCACCCTTGCAAGTATCTTAGCCCATGTAATGAAAGCCCTATGTAACCGAGGGGTTAAGGTCTTTTCGACTTACAAATGAAAAGGCTACCAAGAATCTTCTAAAATGGGAATCCGAGGCTAACCTTAAACACTGTCGAGAACAATATTTTCGAGTAAACAAAATGGTCATGCGCATCCGGGTTATAGAACCCCGGATGCGCTCCCTCGCAAGTATCTTAGCCAATGTAATGAAAGCCCTATGTAACCGAGGGGTTAAGGTATTTTCGACTTACAAATGAAAAGGCTACCTAGAATCTTTTATAATGGGAATCCGAGGCTAAACCTTAAACACTGTCGAGAACAATATTTTTGAGTAAACTAAATAGTCATGCGCATCCGGGGAATCGAACCTCGGTTAGTACCGTGGGAGGGTATTATGATACCACTACACTAGATGCGCTCCATTGCAAATATCTTAGCGCATGTAATGAAAGCCCTATGTAACCGAGGGGTTAAGGTCTTTTCGACTTACAAATGAAAAGGCTACCAAGAATCTTCTAAAATGGGAATCCGAGGCTAACCTTAAACACTGTCGAGAACAATATTTTCGAGTAAATTACAAAATGGTCATGTGCATCCGGGGAATTAAACCCCGGGTCAGTACCGTGGGAGGGTACTATGATACCACTACACTAGATGCGCTCCCTTGCAAGTATCTTAGCCCATGTAATGAAAGCCCTATGTAACCGAGGGGTTAAGGTCTTTTCGACTTACAAATGAAAAGGCTACCAAGAATCTTCTAAAATGGGAATTCGAGGCTAACCTTAAACACTGTCGAGAACAATATTTTCGAGTAATTACAAAATGGTCATGTGCATCCGGGGAATTAAACCCCGGGTCAGTACCGTGGGAGGGTACTATGATACCACTACACTAGATGCGCTCCCTTGCAAGTATCTTAGCCCATGTAATGAAAGCCCTATGTAACCGAGGGGTTAAGGTCTTTTCGACTTACAAATGAAAAGGCTACCAAGAATCTTCTAAAATGGGAATTCGAGGCTAACCTTAAACACTGTCGAGAACAATATTTTCGAGTAAATTACAAAATGGTCATGTGCATCCGGGGAATAAACCCCGGGTCAGTACCGTGGGAGGGTACTATGATACCACTACACTAGATGCGCTCCCTTGCAAGTATCTTAGCCCATGTAATGAAAGCCCTATGTAACCGAGGGGTTAAAGGTCTTTTCGACAGGCTAACTTTAAAACACTCGCGAAGACAATATTTTCAAGTAAACAAAAATTGTCATGCGCATCCGGGGAATCGAACTCCGGTCAATACCGTGGGAGGGTATTATGATACCACTACACTAGATGCGCTCCCTTGCAATTTTCTTAGCCCATGTAATGAACAGCCCATGAAACCGAGGGGTTAAGGTCTTTTCGAGAACAATGTTTTCGATTTAATAAAATGGTCATGCGCATACGGGGGGGAATCGAACCTCAATCAATACCGTGGGAGGGTACTATGATACCACCACACTAGTTGCGCTCCCTTGCAAGTATCTTAGCCCATTTATTGAAAGCCCTATGTAACCGAGGGGTTAACGTCTTTTCGACTTACAAATGAAAAGGCTACAAAGAATCTTCTAAAATGGGAATCCGAGGCTAACCTTAAACAACAATATTTTCGAGTAAATTACAAAATAGTCATGCGCATCCGGGGAATCGAACCTCGGTTAGTACCGTGGGAGGGTATTATGATACCACTACACTAGATGCGCTCCATTGCAAATATCTTAGCGCATGTAATGAAAGCCCTATGTAACCGAGGGGTTAAGGTCTTTTCGACTTACAAATGAAAAGGCTACCAAGAATCTTCTAAAATGGGAATCCGAGGCTAACCTTAAACACTGTCGAGAACAATATTTTCGAGTAAACAAAATGGTCATGTGCATCCGGGGAATCGAACCCCGGTCAGTACCGTGGGAGGGTACTATGATACCACTACACTAGATGCGCTCCCTTGCAAGTATCTTAGCCCATGTAATGAAAGCCCTATGTAACCGAGGGGTTAAGGTCTTTTCGACTTACAAATGAAAAGGCTACCAAGAATCTTCTAAAATGGGAATTCGAGGCTAACCTTAAACACTGTCGAGAACAATATTTTCGAGTAAATTACAAAATGGTCATGTGCATCCGGGGAATTAAACCCCGGGTCAGTACCGTGGGAGGGTACTATGATACCACTACACTAGATGCGCTCCCTTGCAAGTATCTTAGCCCATGTAATGAAAGCCCTATGTAACCGAGGGGTTAAAGGTCTTTTCGACAGGCTAACTTTAAACACTCGCGAAGACAATATTTTCAAGTAAACAAAAAATTGTCATGCGCATCCGGGGAATCGAACTCCGGTCAATACCGTGGGAGGGTATTATGATACCACTACACTAGATGCGCTCCCTTGCAATTTTCTTAGCCCATGTAATGAACAGCCCATGAAACCGAGGGGTTAAGGTCTTTTCGAGAACAATGTTTTCGATTTAATAAAATGGTCATGCGCATACGGGGGGGAATCGAACCTCAATCAATACCGTGGGAGGGTACTATGATACCACCACACTAGTTGCGCTCCCTTGCAAGTATCTTAGCCCATTTATTGAAAGCCCTATGTAACCGAGGGGTTAACGTCTTTTCGACTTACAAATGAAAAGGCTACAAAGAATCTTCTAAAATGGGAATCCGAGGCTAACCTTAAACAACAATATTTTCGAGTAAATTACAAAATGGTCATGCGCATCTGGGGAATCGAACCCCGATCAGTACCGTGGGAGGGTACTATGATACCACTACACTAGATGCACTCCCTTGCAAGTATCTTAGCCCATGTAATGAAAGCACTATGTAACCGAGGGGTTAAGGTCCTTTCGACTTACAAATGAAAAGGCTACTAAGAATCTTTTAAAATGGGAATCCTAGGCTAACTTTAAACACTGTCGAGAACAATATTTTCAAGTAAACAAAATGGTCATGCGCATCTGGGGAATCGAACCCCGGTCAGTACTGTGGGAGGGTACTATGATACCACTACACTAGATGCGCTCCTTTGCAAGTATCTTAGCCCATGTAATGAAAGCCCTATGTAACCGAGGGGTTAAGGTCCTTTCGACTTACAAATGAAAAGGCTACCAAGAATATTTTAAAATGGGAATCCGAGGCTAACCTTAAACACTGCCGAGAACAATATTTTTGAGTAAACAAAATGGTCATGCGCATCCGGGGAATCGAACCCCGGTCAGTACCGTGGGAGGGTACTATGATACAACTACACTAGATGCGCTCCCTTGCAAGTATCTTAGCCCATGTAATGAAAGCCCAATGTAACCGGTTCAGGTTTTGTCGACTTGCAAATGAAAAGGCTAGCAAGAATCTTTTAAAATTTTAAACACTGTCGAGAACAATATATTCGAGTAAACAAAATGGTCATGCGTACCGGGGGAATCAAACCCCGGTCAGTACCGTGAGAGGGTACTATGATACCACTACACTAGATGCGCTCCCTTGCAAGTTTGTTAGCCTCTATAATGAACACCCTATGAAACCGAGGGGTTAAGGTCTTTTCGATTTACAAATGAAAAGGCTACCAAGAATCTTTAAAAATGGGAATCGCTACCAAGAATCTTTAAAAATGGGAATCCTAGGCTAACTTTAAACACTGTCGAGAATAATATTTTCGAGTAAACAAAATGGTCATGCGCATCCGGGGAATCAAACCCCGGTCAGTACCGTGGGAGGGTACTATGATACCACTACACTAGATGCGCTCCCTTGCAAGTATCTTAGCCCATGTAATGAAAGCCCTATGTAACCGAGGGGTTAAGGTCCTTTTCGACTTACAAATGAAAAGGTTACCAAGAATCTTTTAAAATGGGAATCCTAGGCTAACTTTGAACACTGTCGAGAACAATATTTTCAAGTAAACAAAATGGTCATGCGCATCCGGGGAATCGAACCCCGGTCAGTACCGTGGGAGGGTACTATGGTACCACTACACTAGATGCACTCCCTTGCAAGTATCTTAGCCCATGTTATGAAAGCCCTATGTAACCAAGGGGTTAAGGTCTTTTCGACTTACAAATGAAAAGGCTACCAAGAATTTTATAAAATGGGAATCCTAGGCTAACTTTAAACACTGTCGTGAACAATATATTCAAGTAAACAAAACGGTCATGCGCATCGGGGGAATCGAACTCCGGTCAGTACCGTGGGAGGGTACTATGATACCACTATACTAGATGCGCTCCCTTACAAGTATCTTAGCCCATGTTATGAAAGCCCTATGTAACCGAGGGGTTAAGGTCTTTTCGACTTACAAATGAAAAGGCTACCAAGAATCTTTTAAAATGGGAATCCGAGGCTAAACCTTAAATACTGTCGAGAACAATATTTTCGAGTAAACAAAATGGGAATGTGCATCCGGGGAATTGAACCCCGGTCAGTACCGTGGGAGGGTACTATGATACCACTACACTAGATGCGCTCCCTTGCAAGTATCTTAGCCCATGTAATTAAAGCCCTATGTAACCGAGGGGTTAAGGTCCTTTCGACTTACAAATGAAAAGGCTACAAAGAATCTTTTAAAATGGGAATCTGAGGTTAACCTTCAAATGGTCATGCGCATCCTGGGAATTGAACTCCGGTCAGTACCGTGGGAGGGTATTATGATACAACTACACTAGATGCACTCCCTTGGAAGTATCTTAGCCCATATAATGAAAGCCTTATGACGGGTTCAGGTTTTGTCAACTTGCAAATGAAAATGGTACAAAGAATCTTTTAAAGTTTTAAACACTGTCAAGAACAATATATTCGAGTAAACAAAATGGTCATGCGTATCGGGGGAATCGAACCCCGGTCAATATCGTGGGAGGGTGCTATGACACCACTACACTAGATGCGCTCCGTTGCAAGTTTCTTAGCCTATGTAATGAACACCCTATGAAACCGAGGAGTTAAGGTCTTTTCGATTTACAAATGAAAAGGGAATCTTTTAAAATGGGAATCTTAGGCTAACATTAAACACTGTCGAGAACAATATTTTCGAGTAAACAAAATGGTCATGCGCATCCGGGGAATCGGACCCTGGTCAGTACCGTGGGAGGGTACTATGATACCACTACACTAGATGCGCTCCCTTGCAAGTATCTTAGCCCATTTAATAAAAGCCCTATGTAATCGAGGGGTTAAGGTCCTTTCGACTTACAAATGAAAAGGCTACCAAGAATCTTTTAAAATGGGAATCCTAACCTTAAACACTGTCAAGAACAATATTTTCGAGTAAAGAAAATTGTCATACCCATCCGGGGAATTGAACCCCGATCAGTACCATGGGAGGGTACTCTGATACCACTACACTAGATGCGCTCCCTTGCAAGTATCTTAGCCCATGTAATGAAAGCCCTATGTAACCGAGGGGTTAAGGTCTTTTCGACTTACAAATTAAAAGGCTACCAAGAATCTTTTAAAATGGGAATCCGATGCTAACCTTAAACACTTTCGAGAACAATATTTTCGAGTAAACAAAATGGTCATGCGCATCCGGGGAATCGAATCCCGGTCAGTACCGTGGGAGGGTACTATGATACCACTACACTAGATGCGCTCCCTTGCAAGTATCTTAGCCCATGTAATGAAAGCCCTATGTAAACGACGGGTTAAGGTCCTTTCGACTTACAAATGAAAAGGCTACCAAGAATCTTTTAAAATGGGAATCCAAGGCTAACACCTTAAACACTGTCGAGAACAATATTTTCGAGTTAACAAAATGGTTATTAGCATCCGGGGAATTGAACCATGGTCAGTACCGTGGGAGGGTAGTATGATACCACTACACTAGATGCGCTTCCTTGCAAGTTTCTTAGCCTATGTAATGAACACCCTATGAAACCGAGGGGTTAAGGTCTTTTCGATTTACAAATGAAAAGGCTACCAAGAATCTTTTAAAATCGGAATCCAAGGCTAACTTTAAACACTGTCGAGAACAATATTTTCGAGTAAACAGAATGGTCATGCGCATCCACGGAATCGAACCCTGATCAGTACCGTTGGAGGGTACTATGATACCACTACACTAGATGCGCTCCCTTGCAAGTATCTTAGCCCATGTAATGAAAGCCCTATGTAACCGAGGGGTTAAGGTCCTTTCGACTTACAAATGAAAAGGCTAACAAGAATATTTTAAAATGGGAATCTGAGGCTAACCTTAAACACTGTCGGTACTATGATACAACTACACTAGTTCGCTCCCTTGCAAGTATCTTAGCCCATTTAATGAAAGCCCTATGTAACCGACGGGTTCAGCTTTTGTCGACTTGCAAATGAAAAGGCTACCAAGAATCTTTTAAAATTTTAAACACTGTCGAGAACAATATATTCGAGTAAACAAAGCGGTCATGCGTATCGGGGGAATCAAACCTCGATCAGTAACGTGGGAGGGTACTATGATACCATACCACTACACTAGATGCGCTCCCTTGCAAGATTCTTAGCCTATGTAATGAACACCCTATGAAACCATGCGTATCGGGGGAATCAAACCTCGGTCAGTACCGTGGGAGGGTACTATGATACCACTACACTAGATGCGCTCCCTTGCAAGTTTCTTAGCCTATGTATAATGAACACCCTGTGAAACCGAGGGGTTCAGGTCTTTTCGATTTACAAATGAAAAGGCTACAAAGAATCTATTAAAATGGGAATCCTAGGCTAACTTTAAACACTGTCGAGAACAATATTTTCGAGTAAACAAAATGGTCATGCGCATCCAGCGAATCGAACCCCGATCAGTACTGTGGGAGGGGTACTATGATACCACTACACTAGATGCACTCCCTTGCAAGTATCTTAGCCCATGTAATGAAAGCCCTGTGTAACCGAGGGGTTAAGGTCCTTTCGACTTACCAATGAAAAGGCTACAAAGAATCTTTTAAAATGGGAATCCTAGGCTAACTATAAACACTGTCGAGAACAATATTTACAAGTAAACAAAATGGTCATGCGCATCCGGGAAATCGAACCCCGGTCAATATTTTCAAGTAAACAAAATGGTCATATGCGCATCCGGGAAATCGAACCCCGGTCAGTACCTTGGGAGGGTACTATGATACCACTACACTAGATGCGCTTCTTTGTAAGTATCTTAGCCCATGTAATGAACGCCCTATGTAACCGAGGGGTTAAGGTCTTTTCGACTTACAAATGAAAAGGCTACCAAGAATCTTTTAAAATGGTAATCCTAGGCTAACTTTAAACACTGTCGAGAACAATATTTTCGAGTAAACAAAACGGTCATGCGCATCGAGGGAATCGAACCCCGATGAGTACCATGGGAGGGTACTATGATACCATTACACTAGATGCGCTCCCTTGCAAGTATCTTAGCCCATGTTATGAAAGCCCTATGTAACCGAGGGGTTAAGGTCTTTTCAACTTACAAATGAAAAGGCTACCAAGAATCTTTTAAAATGGGAATCCTAGGCTAACTTTAAACACTGTCGAGAACAATATTTTCGAGTAAACAAAACGGTCATGCGCGTCGAGGGAATCGAACCCCGGTCAGTACCATGGGAGGGTACTATGATACCACTACACTAGATGCGCTCCCTTTCAAGTATCTTAGCCCATGTAATGAAAGCCTTATGTAATCGAGGGGTTAAGGTCTTTTCGACTTACAAATGAAAAGGCTACCAAGAATCTTCTAAAATGGGAATCCGAGACTAACCTTAATGAGAACAATATTTTCAAGTAAACAAAATTGTCATGCACATCCGGGGAATTGAACCCCGGTCAGTACCCCGATCAGTATCGTGGAAAGGTACTACGATACCACTAAACTAGATGCGCTCCCTTGCAAGTATCTTAGCCCATGTAATGAAAGCCCTATGTAACCGAGGGGTTAAGGTCCTTTCGACTTACAAATGAAAAGGCTACCAAGAATCTTTTAAAATGGGAATCCTAGGCTAACTTTAAACACTGTCGAGAACAATATTTTCAAGTAGACAAAATGGTCATGCGCATCCGGGGAATCGAACCCCGGTCAGTACCGTGGGAGGGTACTATGATACCACTACACTAGATGCACTCCTTTGCAAGTATCTTAGCCCATGTAATGAAAGCCCTATGTAACCGAGGGGTTAAGGTCCTTTCGACTTACAAATGAAAAGGCTACCAAGAATATTTTAAAATGGGAATCCGAGCCTAACCTTAAACACTGCCGAGAACAATATTTTTGAGTAAACAAAATTGTCATGCGCATCGGGGAATCGAACCCCAGTCAGTACCGTGGGAGGGTACTATGATACAACTACACTAGATGCGCTCCCTTGCAAGTATCTTAGCCCATGTAATGAAAGCTTAACCGGTTCAGGTTTTGTCGACTTGCAAATGGAAAGGCTAGCAAGAATCTTTTAAAATTTTAAACACTGTCGAGAACAATATATTCGAGTAAACAAAATGGTCATGCGTACTGGGGGAATCAAACCCCGGTCAGTACCGTGGGAGGGTACTATGATACCACTACACTAGATGCGCTCCCTTGCAAGTTTGTTAGCCTCTGTAATGAACACCCTATGAAACCGAGGGGTTAAGGTCTTTTCGATTTACAAATGAAAAGGCTACCAAGAATCTTTAAAAATGGGAATCCTAGGCTAACTTTAAACACTGTCGAGAATAATATTTTCGAGGCGCATCCGGGGAATCGAACTCCGGTCAATACCGTGGGAGGATACTATGATACCACTACACTAGATGCGCTCCCTTGCAAGAATCTTAGCCCATGTAATGAAAGCCCTATGTAACCGAGGGGTTAAGGTCCTTTCAAGTAAACAAAATGGTCATGCGCATCCGGGGAATCGAACCCCGATCAGTACCATGGGAGGGTACTATGATACCACTACACTAGATGCACTCCCTTGCAAGTATCTTAGCCCATGTTATGAAAGCCCTATGTAACCGAGGGGTTAAGGTCTTTTCGACTTACAAATGAAAAGGCTACCAAGAATCTTTTAAAATGGGAATCCTAGGCTAACTTTAAACACTGTCGAGAACAATATTTTCTAGTAAACAAAACGGTCATGCGCATCGGGGGATTCGAACTCCGGTCAGTACCGTGTGAAGGTACTATGATACCACTACACTAGATGCGCTCCCTTGCAAGTATCTTAGCCCATGTAATGAAAGCCCTATGTAACCGAGGGTTAAGGTCTTTTCGACTTACAAATGAAAAGGCTACCAAGAATCTTTTAAAATGGGAATCCTAGGCTAACTTTAAACACTTTCGAGAACAATATTTTCTAGTAAACAAAACGGTCATGCACATTGGGGGATTCGAACTCCGGTCAGTACCGTCTGAAGGTACTATGATACCACTACACTAGATGCGCTCCCTTGCAAGTATCTTAGCCCATGTAATGAAAGCCCTATGTAATCGAGGGGTTAAGGTCTTTTCGACTTACAAATGAAAAGGTTACCTAGAATCTTTTAAAATGGGAATCCTAGGCTAACTTTAAATACTGTCGAGAACAATATTTTCGAGTAAACAAAATGGGAATGTGCATCCGGGGAATTTAACCCCGGTCAGTACCGTGGGAGGGTACTATGATACCACTACACTAGATGCACTCCCTTGCAAGTATCTTAGCCCATGTAATGAAAGCCCTATGTAACCGAGGGGTTAAGGTCCTTTCGACTTACAAATGAAAAGGCTACCAAGAATCTTTTAAAATGGGAATCCTAGGCTAACTTTAAACACTGTCGAGAACAATATTTTCTAGTAAACAAAACGGTCATGCGCATCGGGGGATTCGAACTCCGGTCAGTACCGTCTGAAGGTACTATGATACCACTACACTAGATGCGCTCCCTTGCAAGTATCTTAGCCCATGTAATGAAAGCCCTATGTAATCGAGGGGTAAGGTCTTTTCGACTTACAAATGAAAAGGCTACCAAGAATCTTTTAAAATGGGAATCCGAGGCTAACCTTAAACACTGTCCAGAACAATATTTTTGAGTAAACAAAATGGTAATGCGTATCGGGGGAATCGAACCTCACCGTGCGAGGGTACTATGACACCACTACACTAGATGCTCTATGTAACCAAGGGGTTAAGGTCTTTTCAACTTACAAATGAAAAGGCTACCAAGAATCTTAAATACTGTCGAGAACAATATTTTCGAGTAAATAAAATGGTCATGCGCATCCGTGGAATCGAACCCCGGTCAGTACCGTGGGAGGGTACTATGATA
Organism: Cucurbita argyrosperma subsp. sororia; assembly: GCA_018691285.1. NCBI lineage: Eukaryota > Viridiplantae > Streptophyta > Magnoliopsida > Cucurbitales > Cucurbitaceae > Cucurbita > Cucurbita argyrosperma. Next base: position 10,723,447 of record CM031890.1, on the reverse strand, counting down.
CCACTACACTAGATGCACTCCCTTGCAAGTATCTTAGCCCATGTAATGAAAGCCCTATGTAACCGAGGGGTTAAGGTCCTTTCGACTTACAAATGAAAAGGCTACCAAGAATCTTTTAAAATGGGAATCCTAGGCTAACTTTAAACACTGTCGAGAACAATATTTTCAAGTAAACAAAATGGTCATGCGCATCCGGGGAATCGAACCCCGGTCAATACCGTGGGAGGGTACTATGATACCACTACACTAGATGCACTCCTTTGCAAGTATCTTAGCCCATGTAATGAAAGCCCTATGTAACCGAGGGGTTAAGGTCCTTTCGACTTACAAATGAAAAGGCTACCAAGAATCATTTTAAAATGGGAATCCGAGGCTAACCTTAAACACTGCCGAGAACAATATTTTTGAGTAAACAAAATGGTCATGCGCATCCGGGGAATCGAACCCCAGTACCGTGGGAGGGTACTATGATACAACTACACTAGATGCGCTCCCTTGCAAGTATCTTAGCCCATGTAATGAAAGCCCAATGTAACCGACGGGTTCAGGTTTTGTCGACTTGCAAATGGAAAGGCTAGCAAGAATCTTTTAAAATTTTAAACACTGTCGAGAACAATATATTCGAGTAAACAAAATGGTCATGCGTACTGGGGGAATCAAACCCCGGTCAGTACCGTGGGAGGGTACTATGATACCACTACACTAGATGCGCTCCCTTGCAAGTTTGTTAGCCTCTGTAATTAACACCCTATGAAACCGAGGGGTTAAGGTCTTTTCGATTTACAAATGAAAAGGCTACCAAGAATCTTTAAAAATGGGAATCCTAGGCTAACTTTAAACACTGCCGAGAATAATATTTTCGAGTAAACAAAATGGTCATGCGCATCCGGGGAATCGAACCCCGATCAGTACCGTGGGAGGGTACTATGATACCACTACACTAGATGCGCTCCCTTGCAAGTATCTTAGCCCATGTAATGAAAGCCCTATGTAACCGAGGGGTTAAGGTCCTTTCAAGTAAACAAAATGGTCATGCGCATCCGGGGAATCGAACCCCAATCAGTACCATGGGAGGGTACTATGATACCACTACACTAGATGCACTCCCTTGCAAGTATCTTAGCCCATGTTATGAAAGCCTTATGTAACCGAGGGGTTAAGGTCTTTTCGACTTACAAATGAAAAGGCTACCAAGAATCTTATAAAATGGGAATCCTAGGCTAACTTTAAACACTGTCGTGAACAATATTTTCTAGTAAACAAAACGGTCATGCGCATCGGGGGATTCGAACTCCGGTCAGTACCGTCTGAAGGTACTATGATACCACTACACTAGATGCGCTCCCTTGCAAGTATCTTAACCCATGTAATGAAAGCCCTATGTAATCGAGGGGTTAAGGTCTTTTCGACTTACAAATGAAAAGGTTACCTAGAATCTTTTAAAATGGGAATCCTAGGCTAACTTTAAATACTGTCGAGAACAATATTTTCGAGTAAACAAAATGGGAATGTGCATCCGGGGAATTTAACCCCGGTCAGTACCGTGGGAGGGTACTATGATACCACTACACTAGATGCACTCCCTTGCAAGTATCTTAGCCCATGTAATGAAAGCCCTATGTAACCGAGGGGTTAAGGTCCTTTCGACTTACAAATGAAAAGGCTACCAAGAATCTTTTAAAATGGGAATCCTAGGCTAACTTTAAACACTGTCGAGAACAATATTTTCTAGTAAACAAAACGGTCATGCGCATCGGGGGATTCGAACTCCGGTCAGTACCGTCTGAAGGTACTATGATACCACTACAGTAGATGCGCTCCCTTGCAAGTATCTTAGCCCATGTAATGAAAGCCCTATGTAATCGAGGGGTAAGGTCTTTTCGACTTACAAATGAAAAGGTTACCTAGAATCTTTTAAAATGGGAATCCTAGGCTAACTTTAAATACTGTCGAGAACAATATTTTCGAGTAAACAAAATGGGAATGTGCATCCGGGGAATTTAACCCCGATCAGTACCGTGGGAGGGTACTATGATACCACTACACTAGATGCACTCCCTTGCAAGTATCTTAGCCCATGTAATGAAAGCCCTATGTAACCGAGGGGTTAAGGTCCTTTCGACTTACAAATGAAAAGGCTACCAAGAATCTTTTAAAATGGGAATCCTAGGCTAACTTTAAACACTGTCGAGAACAATATTTTCTAGTAAACAAGACGGTCATGCGCATCGGGGGATTCGAACTCCGGTCAGTACCGTCTGAAGGTACTATGATACCACTACACTAGATGCGCTCCCTTGCAAGTATCTTAGCCCATGTAATGAAAGCCCTATGTAATCGAGGGATAAGGTCTTTTCGACTTACAAATGAAAAGGTTACCTTGAATCTTTTAAAATGGGAATCCTAGGCTAACTTTAAATACTGTCGAGAACAATATTTTCAAGTAAACAAAATGGGAATGTGCATCCGGGGAATTTAACCCCGGTCAGTACCGTGGGAGGGTACTATGATACCACTACACTAGATGCACTCCCGGTACTATGATACCACTACACTAGATGCACTCCCTTGCAAGTATCTTAGCCCATGTAATGAAAGCCCTATGTAACCGAGGGGTTAAGGTCCTTTCGACTTACAAATGAAAAGGCTACCAAGAATCTTTTAAAATGGGAATCCTAGGCTAACTTTAAACACTGTCGAGAACAATATTTTCAAGTAAACAAAATGGTCATGCGCATCCGGGGAATCGAACCCCGGTCAGTACCGTGGGAGGGTACTATGATACCACTACACTAGATGCACTCCTTTGCAAGTATCTTAGCCCATGTAATGAAAGCCCTATGTAACCGAGGGGTTAAGGTCCTTTCGACTTACAAATGAAAAGGCTACAAAGAATATTTTAAAATGGGAATCCGAGGCTAACCTTAAACACTGCCGAGAACAATATTTTTGAGTAAACAAAATGGTCATGCGCATCCGGGGAATCGAACCCCAGTCAGTACCGTGGGAGGGTACTATGATACAACTACACTAGATGCGCTCCCTTGCAAGTATCTTAGCCCATGTAATGAAAGCCTTATGTAACCGAGGGTTTAAGTGCCTTTCGACATACAAATGAAAAGGCTACATACCAAGAATCTTTTAAAATTAGAAAATAGGCTGAACCTTAAACACTATTGAGAGCAATATTTTTGAGTTAACAAAATGGACATGCACATCTGGGGAATCAAACCCCGGTCAGTACCGTGAGGGTACTGTGATACCACCACTACATACCAACAAAATGGACATGCGCACCACCACTACACTACACTACACTACACTACACTACACTACACTACACTACACTACACTACACTACACTACACTACACTACACTACACTACACTACACTACACTACACTACACTACACTACACTACACTACACTACACTACACTACACTACACTACTACACTACACTACACTACACTACACTACACACGTACACTACACTACACTACACTACACTACACTACACTACACTACACACTACACTACACTACACTACACTACACTACACTACACTACACTACACTACACTACACTACACTACACTACACTACACTACACTACACTACACTACACTACACTACACTACACTACACTACACTACACTACACTACACTACACTACACTACACTACACTACACTACACTACACTACACTACACTACACTACACTACACTACACAAGATGTGCTCCCTTGTTAAAATCCTAGCCCAAATACACTACACTAGATGTTCAACTTGTTCAAATCTTAGCCCATGTAGTGAAACCCCTATGTAACCGAGGGGTTATGTGCCTTTCAACATACAAACGAAAAGGTTACAAAGTATCTTTTAGAAGGAGAACCTTAGGCCGGTTATGTGCCTTTGAACATACAAACAAAAAGGTTACAAAGTATCTTTTAGAAGGAGAACCCTAGGCCGACTTAAACACTGTTGAGAACGAACAATATTTTCGAGTAAACAAAATGGTTATGTGCATCCAAGGAATCGAACCTCGGTCAATCCCGTGAGAGGGTACTATGATACCACTACACTAGATGCGCTCCCTTATAAGAATCATAGCTCATGTAATGAAAGTCTTATGTAACCGAGGGTTTAAGTGCCTTTCGACATATAAATGAAAAGGCTACATACCAAGAATCTTTTAAAGTTAGAAAATAGGCTGGCAATATTTTTGAGTAAACAAAATGGACATGCGCATCCAGGGAATGAAACCCCGGTGAGTACCATGAGGGTATTACCACTACACTATGTGCTCCCTTGTTAAAATCTTAGCCCATGTAGTGAAAGCCCCATGTAACCGAGAGGTTAAGTGCCTTTCAACATACAAATGAAAAGGTTACTAAGTATCTTTTAATAGGAGAACCCTAGGCCAACTTAAGGGAATCAAACCCCGGTCAGTATCATGGGAGGGAACTATGATACCACTATACTAGATGCATTCACTTGTAAAGAATCATATCTCATGTAATGAAAACCCTATCTAACCGAGGGGTTAATTGCCTTTCGATATACAAATGAAAAGGTTACCAAGAATCTTTTAAAATGAGAATCATAGGCCGACTTAAACACGGTTGAGAATAATATTTTCAATTAAATAGAATGGACATGCACATCTGAGGAATCGAACCCCAGTCAGTAGTGTGAGTACTGTCGGATGGTACTATGATACCACTACACTGAATGCGCTCCCTTGTCAAATCATAGGGCATGTAATGAAAGCCCTATGTAACTGAGGGGTTAAGTGTCTTCCTCCATACAAATGAAAAGGTTGTGAAGAATCTTTTAAATTGAGAATCCTAGGCTGACCTTAAATGTCGAGAACAATTATTTCGAGTAAACAAAATGGACATGCGCATTTGGGGAATCGAATCCTACTGTGGGAGGGTACTAAATGCGCTCCCTTGTAGGAATCTTAGCCCATGTAATGAAAGCCCTTTGTAATGGAGGGGTTAAGTGCCTTTCGACATACAAATGAAAAGGTTATCAAGAATAAAATTTTCGAGTAAATAAAATGGACATGCGCATCCGGGGAATCGATTCCCGGTCAGTACCGTGGGAGGGTACTATGATACCACCTATAGTACATTTTGAGCCGTTTTCATTCTTCTAGGCGTAGACATGATTTTGGTGAATGGTCATACAGTGTCGTGCATTATTCGTCCGGTATCTGATTGACACCAAACTTGGCAAGCATTCATATTTCATATGGATGGACTTAACTCCCGAATCACATGCCCAAATTCCTTTCGAAACTCTGACTTTTGAGGTTAAGGTTCGGGGCCCTACTCGGCCCTTCAACAAGCCTATCATTGTTCTTCATGTCTATTCTGATGTCTCTGTCTTGCTTATGTCTCAACTTGTCTTCAATGCCCACTTTGCGTGGTGGTGTGTTGGATGATGCATCGTCTTCCTTGATCGCATCATGACACTATTCTATATTGGCCTGTATGTGACCAGATGGGCGTCACTTGAGGGACGCCACATTTCTTGTCATGGCATGAGAGTCACAACCTACTCTCTTCATAGAATGGTTGTGACATTCTACCCCACTTAACTTAGTCATCGTCGTCGATGGCTTACTCGGGTCACAATCATATTGCAGATTGTGACATTCTCCCCCACTTAATTTAGTCATCGTCCTCGATGACTTTCTCGAGGTGAATTCGCCCCACTGATTGTGAAATTCTCCTCCACTCAATCTCGGCATCGTCCCAATGACGATCCGAACTCTTTGACTGTTGACGACTCGACTCGCTGGAATTGCCTGTGTTTCAAAAAAGTATAAAATTGTTGAGCACCTGACTATCTTTTGTCATAATGCTCAGCTTGTTGACATCTTCCGCCAACTTGGGGATAAGTTTGAGTGGATGCTTCTGACTTCTCTTTTGTCATGTGCCACCACGTTCTTACTCTTGACTTGGTCAGTTGTTGGGTGAACTTCCCTCAATTTTGGCTTGGTACTACTATCTACGGCTATCCCCCTTCAGATCTATTTCTATTGTTCGCCCATCTTGGACTTGGCTACCGAGACTCGCAACATAGACGTGGCTATTCAGTATTTGCCATAGCTGTGGGTGAGGCTGACTCTCTATGTGGACACTCACCAGACGACTATGAACTTGAAAGGGGCACTTTGCCCTATTGTGGCCAATTTGGCCTCAATGTGTTTCGTACTTTGCCACCTTCGTGTGGCCATTGTTGTACTTGAACTTCCAGCTTGATGCTCACTTCTCGAGCGGATATAGTCTTGACATCTCTTGTTGAGTCATCCACCTTAGGCACAAGGTGGTGGCTCAAGGAATACACGTGTGCTTGTATGTTAGAGCTCCTTTACGGGGGGAGAGACTTATTGATGCTGTTCTCTCCCGCTTGGAGCACTTTTACGGGGTGAAATACTTATTGATACTACTCTCCCCCGCTCGAACTTGGTTGCCTCTTTGCAGCAAGGTCGTCCCCCTATAAGGACTTACGTTGTATTTAGCTTTCGCACTTGGCCGATGCTTGTCGTTTCTCGACTCTCGGCTTCTCTGTTTGCAACCACTGACACTATTCCTCCAATGTGAATGGTTCTTTGGAAGTCACCGTCATGGTGCACTTTCTGTTTCATCTGTCCTGAATACTTCGGAACTACAAGCTCTTGTCTTCAACCCCCAACTTATTATAATTCTGACCGGCAACTATCCTGCCCACTTTGGCACTCTATACACACTTGCAAGGTCTTCGATCAACTCTTGGGTTCATTTTTCTTTACTATCTTGCGTGACTAGACACACAAAGTATGGCTCTAATACCAACTGTCATGGTCCCACATTTTTTTGACCGTGCGGCATTGTGATCTTGACACAGTCACGACTAGCCTTGAGGGGAATTAAGCCCCATATATATTTTTGGCCCCGGCTTTGTGGCTTCGTCGGACCCATATATATTTAGGCGAGGTTTGTCTTCACCAATCGAACATCGCTTGTGCTGAATCCAAGCTTGTTCAACCACACACGCCGCCTGCGCGTGCATGTTCAATCGTCTACGACACATCCGACTTGCCTCTACGCCCAGGCCAAGTCATTCGGCTCAAACTTGGCTCTGCTCAGGACAAGGTCTCTCAGTGCAACGTCACATCTCATCTTGCCATCTCGATCCCCATCGACAGGGTCCATATGTCTTGATGCCATCTCGAGTCTCGGGATGTCGTTGGCCATCATAACTCGCTTCGTCATGCCATCGAGAATGGGCCTGCGTGTCGTTCATTTCATTGGGACTTCCCAAAAATCCATCCATCTGGGTTCTGTCGAGGCATAGGCTCTCCCGTACCCATGTCGAGTCATTTACGAATACCGTACCACATAGCGGGTGTATGTAGCAACCTCCAACATGCGGGCTAGGGCGCAATACCGGCATACCCGTGTCATCCGGTACTATCCTTCAAAAACCCATTTCAATGGAAGTTGCCCAAGACACTTGTCTCGGCATGCTCGCCCACACTGTGACACACGTATGTGCCACAGAGTAGCTCACTTAGGCCATAGGGCCCAGGGGTGGTGGAGAGTTGACACCATGGTACCCCCTATAGTACATTTTGAGCCATTTTCATTCTTCCAGGCGTAGACATGATTTTGGTGAACGATCATACGGTGTCGTGATTTGTCTGTCCGGTGTTCGATTGACACCAAACTTGGCGAGCATTCATATTTCGTATGAACAAACTTAACTCCAGAACTGCATGCCCAAATTCCTTCAGAAACCCCAACTTTTGAGGTTAAGGCCTAGGGCCCTACCCGGCCCTTCAACAAGCCTATCTTTGTCCTTCATGTCTATTCTGATGTCTCTGTCTTGCTTATGTCTTAACTTGTCTTCAATGCCCACTTTGCGTGGTGGTGTGTTGGATGATGCATCGTCCTCTTCGATCGCATCATGGCACTCTTATATATTGGCCCGTATGTGGCCAAATGGGCGTCTCTTGAGGGACGCCACTTTGCTTTTCATGGCGTGAGGGTCACAACCTACTCTCTTCATAGTATGGTTGTGACACACTACATGGAGGAAGTGTAGGGAGCCGCGACTGGGCATTTTTCTGGCGCGTGGGATAAACACGCCGAGAGTGTGAGGGCGCGTGAGACCTCATTTCAACTTCCGATTTGTCCCGTTCGATTCGTTTTGACCTGTTCTATCTAGTTTGACCTATACTTACCTTGAAAATTGTGAAAGATAGATCTAATTGGAGGAAATTATGTTGACATACCCTATTAAACGTACATTCAAGAGAAAAAGGGATTCAAAACCAGGTAAGTAGCAAATTGATCTTTGAACTAGTTCTTAACTTGTTTACGACATGTGAGAATGTTGTTTACCTGATTAAGAGCTTAGTATTTTTAAATGAGCTTTGATGATATTGAATGTTTATTGTATATTGTGACTGCTTGCTTGTGATGTAAGCATGTTATAAATGATTACTAGAATGTTCTATGTGTTGAACATAATAAATGTATGAAAACATGCATTAAATGTGAGTATGTTATGCATATTAATGGAAAGGTTATGACTCTAGGATATGTTTATTAGTTGTTGAGCCATGACTTATTTATATGAGTATGGTAGTCTACTAATTCTCATAGAGTTCCTGACCAACGCGCTGTGTGCTAAGTTAGAGAGAATGAGTACTCTTGATCGTTGGTATATGAGATGTACAGGCCGCTAGAGAAATTAGTAGATGGGCCGTATTTGACCGAAAGCGAGTCTTACATACGAGTCCGAAAATTCAAGATAAGCATATGAGAGAGAGTCAGTAACCTAAGCTGGAGGTAGCTAAGATACCTCATTAATGAACAGATGACCCTAGTAAGAGAAACTAGGAGTCAATGGTGAATAAAACTTAAAAACACTTGGAAAGATTAGTTATGAACTCATGAAAGATAAGCTGGCCACTTACTGGGTAATTTAATTACTCAGCAAAATTATTTAACTTTTCTTTCTAGATTTAGTTGATGCAGGCCAACCGAGGACGAGGACTAGACCAGCAGGCTAGAGACTATTATGAATTCATGTTTGTTTCTGTTTTGTGTACTTATGCTTTCGCTGTCAAAAATTTACTTCAGTTGTTTTAAGTTTTAAATGGTACTGGTTATAAATGTTTTACTGGATGTTGCTGAAAATATTTTGAAATTTAAGAATGGTTGTCGAAGTGCATTGTCGATTTCAGTGGTAACTCCTGTGAATCACGTTGACGATGAGGAGGTGTTACAACTTGGTATCAGAGCCTAGGTCATAGGTTCTGTAGACAGTCTAGAATGGACAGTATGGATCCCTTTAGTCCAGCTGAGTGATATCTCGCCTTGGTCAGGTAAGTGATGCATATCTAAACTGTATGAAAGAATAGTATGAAAAGTTTGAAAGAATTGATTATGACCACTTAATTATGTGTGTGACAAATATGGTATTGTTAAAAGTTAGACCCTAGTATGTCCAATGTGGACCTGGGGAATGAGTAGCCTGTAGAAGGAACTGCTCCAATAGAGGCGATTCTGGAGCCTGCTGCTCCACCGGCATCTCGATCAGTCGACTGTAGTTATTGCTTTGGAGGCCTTGCAATTGCTGATTCAGAGTCAAGTGAATCAAGCGGTGCAGAGCCAAGTGGATTGGGCGTTACAGGCAGCTATTGTTGGTCTTGGAAGTCAGGCGGCTCCTGATAGCCCCTGTATCTAGCCATGTGACTCCAGTGTCTGAAGCACCAGGAGTAGGTGTTCAGGTAGCGATACCTCCAAGAATTTCTAAGGAGCTACCTGGTACAGCGGTAGTGACAAAGGTACCACCACGACTAGTAACTTATACACGACGATGTGTGACGGAGGAAATTGAATATATACGATATTTTATGAAACTTGCCCCAACAATTTTTGTAGGGGACTGACCCTAAGGCAGTGGAATGGTGGTTGGAATGTATTGAAACGAAATTTACATTCTTCAACTGCCCAAAGAGTCATAAGGTGTTGTGTGCCATGTATATGTTGGAGGGACCAGCCGTGGAAATCAAAGAAGCCAAAGATGGAGGCCAATGAAGTCCCAATTTCATGGGTAGCATTTAAACATGAATTCTGTGAGAAATACTATCTCGCTCTGGTAAAATTACGAAATCGAAAGGCCTCTATGCAATTGGAGTAGGGTAATATGTCAATAGAGGAGTATAAGATGGAGTTCACGTGATTATCCAGGTTTGCTCTTCATATGGTTGCTACTGAGAAAGAAAAGACAAGTCTCTTTATTCTAAGTTTGAGGCTAGAGATATAGGGATCAATGTCTGTCCATGCTTCTTAAAATTTCGTTACTACTTATAATGCTACTGTAAAATTAGATGTTGCCACTCTAGGGGGGTAATCAGGGTTCTAGCGGTTAGGTACGGTCAAGTGGTAAGCAAAAATTTACTTAGATATCCTCAAGTTTGCAACAGTAGGCAGTATAGCGACGAGTAGATCGTTGGCCTTCTTTAGGTGATGGGAAGGCAGTTTGTGGTAAAAGTGGGTTGACTCATGAGGGACCATATATATGTTTTAATGACAGGAATCAAGTGAGGTAGAGCGCCTTTAGGTTATGAGGTTTTAATTAGGTGAAACTGGATAAAGTAGAAGTGTGAGGTAGAGCCTTTAGGTTATGAGGTTCTAATTATGTGAAACTGGATAAAGTAGAAGTGTGAGGTAGAGCCTTTAAGTTATGAGGTTCTAGTTGTAGAGCCGGATAAAGTAGAAGTATCTAGTAATGAGAGGAATCAAGTGAGGTAGAGCCTTTAGGTTATGAGGTTCTAGTTAGGTCAACCATTAGACGTATTGTTAATGGTGCTAGATATGTAAGAGGGAGATAGTTTTCACCCCTCCGGGAAGTGTTCTCAAGACAATAACTGCTCTAAAGGCTAAGAAGATAGTTTTCACCCCTCCGGGAAGTATTAGTCATGATGCTGTGGCAGAAGTGAGACGAGTTGATACAGATGTATCAGTATCTGCGGTGAATGTGAAAAGGTAGGCATCCAAGGAATCAAACCCTGGTCAGTGCTATGGGAGGGTACTATGATATCACTACACTAGATGCACTCCATTGTTAGAATATTAGTCCATGTAATGAAAGCCCCATGTAACCGAGGGGTTAAGTGCCTTTGGACATACAAAGCCCATGTAATGAAAGCCCCATGTAACCGAGGGGTTAAGTGCCTTTGGACATACAAATGAAAAGGCTATCAAGAATCTTTTAAAATAAGAATTGTAGGCTGACCCTTAAAAAACAAGATCAAGAGCAGGAAATGCACATCCGGAGAATTGAACCCCGGTCAATAATATGGGAGGGTACTATGATACCACTATATTAGATACGCTCCATTGTTAGAATCTTAGCCCATGTAATGAAAGCCCTATGAAACCGAGGAGTTAAGTGCCTTTCAACATACAAATGAAAAGGTTACCAAGAATCTTTTAAAATGTGAATCATAGGCCGACTTAAACACTGTCGAGAACAATTTTTTAGAGTAAACTTTAGAGTAAACAAAATGGACATGTGCATTTGGGGTTCGTGGGAGGGTAACTATGATACCACTACACTAGATGCGCTCCCTTGTAAGAATCATAACTCATGTAATGAAAGTCCTATTTAACCCCAATCTTTTAAAATAATAATCCTAGGCTAACCTGTGGAAGGGTACTATGATACCACTCCACTAGATGCACCACCTTGTTAAAATCTTAGCCCATGTAAGAAAAGTCCTATGTAACCGAGGGGTTAAGTGCTTTAAACACTATTGAGAGCAATATTTTTTAGTAAATAAAATAGACATGCGCATCTAGGGAATCGAACCCCAGTAACGTGGGAGGGTACTATAATACCACTACACTAGATGCACTCCCTTATTAGAATCTTAGCCCATGTAATGAAAGCCCTATGTAACCATGAGGGGTTAAGTGCCTTTTGACATACAAATGAAAAAGTTACCAAGAATCTTTTGCCATTGAACCTAGGCGGACTTAAACAATGAACCCTGGTCAATATTGTGGGAGGGTATATGATACCAGCTCACTAGATGTACTCCCTTAAAAGAATCTTAGCCTATATAATGAAAGACCTTTGGAGCTATTTTTTTAATTATCAAACTTTAAAGCTTATTTTTCTAAATTTAATATTTTATAATATTTTTTATTAATTCATTTTCTTATTTTCTTATTTTTATTTTATTTTATTTTTTTCTTCAACGTCTATAGAATGCGATTCACATTGTGTGCACTATTTTAAAAGTTAACTTATTATCTTGTCCTAATCCTTCACACCTTCTCATTTATACTCGAAACCAATTCGGATCTCAACAACTCATGCTTTCCAACTTCCTCCTATGATGTGGAAGACTGACAACTCTAAACCATATAAGCCAATGGTCGTGCCTTCAAAATTATCACTTAAAAGCTAATCATGTCGGCTTTTTAAAAATAATCATTCTTACCATGACCCTTCATTGTCTTTAGCAACCCATAGATGAAATACTTAAGTTTATACTCCCACTTCTACTCCAATAGACTCAAGGGTTGCACCATTTTTTAAAGTTCTTATCTTGACAATCCAATCCCTTGCCATGATATCATGTGGACCTTTTTTGCTCCCTAATAGGTTCCATTTATGTTCGCCATGATATCATGCAAGCCTATTAGGGAGAATGGAACCTAATAGGGAGAAGACCGGAAGAAGACACGTATGGAATCTATTAGGAACAATTAGGGAGAAGACTGGGAGAAGACACGTATGGAATCGGGAGAAGGGAGAAGACACGTATGGAACCTATTAGGAAGAATTGGGGAGAAGACCGGGAGAAGAGAGAAGATTGGGAGAAGACACGTATGGAACCTATTAGAGAGAAGACCGAGAGAAGACCGGGAAAAGACACGTATGGAACTGGGAGAAGGGAGAAGACATGTATGGAACCTATTAGAGAGAAGACCGGGAGAAGACACGTATGGAACCTGGAGAAGACATGTATGGAACCTATTAGGGAGAAGACCGGGAGAAGACACGTATGGAAACGGGAGAAGGGAGAAGACACGTGTGGAACCTATTAGAGAGAAGACCGGGAGAAGACACGTATGAAACCTATTATGGAGAAGACCGAGAGAAAACACGTATGGAACCGAGAGAAGGGAAAAGAAACGTATGGAACCTATTAGAGAGAATTAGGGAGAAGACCGGGAGAAGACACGTATGGAACCGGGAGAAGGGAGAAGACACTTATGGAACCTATTAGAGAGAAGACTGGGAGAAGACCGGGAGAAGACCGAGAGAAGACACATATGAGACCTATTAGGGAGAAGACCGGGAGAAGACACGTATGGAATCGGGAGAAGACATGTATGGAACCTATTAGGGAGAAGACTGGGAGAAGACACGTATGGAACCTATTAGGGAGAAGACACATATGAGACCTATTAGGGAGAAGACTGGGAGAAGACACGTATGGAACCTATTAGGGAGAAGATCGAGAGAAGATATGTATGGAACCTATTAGGGAGAAGACTGTAGTAGACACATATGGAACCTATTAAGGGAAGACCGTAGTAGACATGTATGGAACCTATTAAGGAGAAGACACGTATGGAACCTATTAGGGAGTAGACCGGGAGAAGATACGTATGAAACCTATTAGGGAGAAGACTGTAGTAGACACATATGGAACTTATTAGGGACGTATGGAACCTATTACGGAGAAGACCGTAGTAGACATGTATGGAACCTAGTAGGCAGAAGACCATAGTAGACATGTACGGGAACCTATTAGGGAGAAGACCGTAGTAGACATGTACGGAACCTATTAGGGAGAAGACCGTAGTAGACATGTACGGAACCTATTAGGGAGAAGACCGTAGTAGACATGTATGGAACTTATTAGGGAGACCTAGAGAGGTTGCTAACAGGGCCCAGGGGTGGTGGAGAGCTTGTATCATGCCTTCCCTTATAGTTACATTTTGAGGCATTTCCAATCTTTCTTGAGTAGACATCATTTTGGTGAGAAGTAATACATCCCCGTCCAACGTCCATTGAGTATGTTGAGTATCCGATTGATACCAAATTTGGTGAGCTTTCATATTTCATATAGACGAACTTAACTCCCAAGTAGCATGTCAAAACTCATATCAAAATCCTAACTTTAAAGGTTATGGCTTTGGGCCCTACCCGGCCCTCTTCAAGCTTTTTTTTTACACTCGTGTTGCCTCGTACTTGTGTATACCTCGGCTTTGCTCTATTTTCCAACTATTCACAATTACCTATGCTATGGTAGTTAACCAACGAGTGAAGAAGTAGACAGCGTCATTTCAAGTGGTGAAGTTCCAATAGACATTGGAGTGGACCCCAAAAGGCCTCATACTAATGGAGATAGTATTTCTCACTTAAAAATCCATGATCTTCCACTAAATTAACAAATGTAGGACTCACTCCCAATTATCCTCAACACTTTCCACCCGTTCATAAAAAAAAATGTTTCTCGTAGAGGTAGAAAATAAATGGTGTAAGTTTAACCTTCTAATTTCCTCTTATGAGTTAGAATTGAAAAATCAAAATCTTAAAATTTCTTATCTCTCTGAACGAATACTTTTATTTTAGTCGGTTCTCGAGTTGCTTCCTTTAAGAAAGTTATAGAGAATTTCTCTAACACTAAAGGGACAAGAATGAGCCTATGAGGTGCACTATGGCCGAAATTTTTTTTAGAAAATTTTGGGTTGTTATCCAAAAAAATATTATATTTTTCCAAATTGCCCAAAGAAGTGAAATAGAGAACACCGAACTATACCTTTGAAATGATCACTTAATAGCTAATCACGTCGGCTTTTTTAAAATAATCGTTCTTACCAAGACCCTTCATTGTCTTTAGCAACCCAAAGATCAAATCATTCGGTCTATACTCCCACTTCTACTCCAGTTGACTCAAGGGTTGCACCATTCTTGAAAGTTTCTATCTCGATAATCTAATTCCCTAACAAATTATGGTTTATTTAAAATGCCGTCTAGATTAAATACATTAAAAAATAAAAAAAAAAAAAAACCTTCGTTCAAAATATTATTTAGTCTTGTAAATAACAAAAATGTTCGGTTTATTAAAAAAAAAAAGTTGATACAATTTTTATCAAGGAAAAACCATCACTTTTATCGTCTAATATCACTTAGGAAACTGTATTTAACATTTATTAATCAAATAATTACAATTTCTATCATAATTAATCATCTAGGGTAACAGCCCACGAAAAAATTGATGTGTCAGTAATTTTAATGTTTTGAATTAAGCAGAAAAAAAAAAATAACATTCAAACATGTAACTTTTCGTAGATTTTAAGTGATACAATGGACTTAGTTTAAAAGCATAAATTATTTTTAAAAAAATAAAAGTTAAATATGTTTTTTTATATTATTTTTTTTTCATAATCTTAACCGGTTACCATTTAGAAATTTTTCTTAGACAAAAATTATCATTCTATGAACCCTCGTCAAAATTAATATATTTCTCGAAAAAAAAAAATTAGTATTCATATGTATTTTTAATATTTATTTAATTAATTTAAATTTAGCTTAGCTAAATTTAATTTTGAAAAAGAAAATTAGTTGGTTTGCTCGAGAAGTTAAGGGAAAGACTTAAAAACTTCTCTTGATAAGTGTGCGTGGGTTCAAACCCCACAACTAACATTATAGATATATAATAAATTGAAAAGACTTCAAAGTATCATAGTACTCTCCCATGGTACTATTCGAGTTCGATTCCCTGAATGTGCATTTGTAACATTAATGAAGAGGCTTAGACCCATAGGGCTAGATTGACCAAATCATACAATTGGCTAACTTTATGGTCCAACTAAAACACACACTACTTTCCACAATTGGCTAACTTTATGGTCCAACTAAAACACACACTACTTTCCACAATTGGCTAACTTTATGGTCCAACTAAAACACACACTACTTTCCACTTGGATGTGCACATCTAGTGTAGTGCTATCATAATATGACCGAGGTTTGATTCCTCGGATGTGCATTTTTTAAGCTTATTTTTAGGTCAATCGTCTAATGACTTGGATGAAATAAAGAGATTAGAAATAAGTGCCTAAGTGCACCTACAATAACCTCTAATGGGTGACTTACCCTCAGTCTCGTAGGGCTAAATTGACCAAGCCAGAGAATTGAGAATTGACTAACTTTATAGTCCAACTAAAACACACACTACTTCCCACTTGGATGTGCACATCTAGTGTAGTGCTATCATAATATTCTCTCAGGGTACTAATCGAGGTTTGATTTCCTGGATGTACATTTTTCAAGCTTACTTGTAGATCAATCGTCTAATGACATAGATGAAATAAAGAGATTAGAAATAAGTGGCTAAGTGGACCTAGAAGAATCCCTTATTGGTGACTTACTCTCCTGTAATAGTAGTGAAGAAGCTTAGACTTATAGGCCTAATAAGGCTAGATTGACCAAGTCAGAGAGTTGGCTAACTTTATGGTCCAACTAAAACACACACTACTTCCTACTCGGATGTGCACATCTAGTGTAGTGGTATCATAATACCCTCCCACAATATTGACTGGGGTTCGATTCCCCAAATAAAGAGATTAGAAATAAGTGGCTACGTGCACCTAGAAGAACTCCTAATAGGTTACTTTTTACCCTCCTATATTAATAGTGGAAGTCTTCCGAGCTCTTATTTGAATCACAAAATAACTTCATTTTTTTTTTCACTCTATTTAGAGTTGGTGTCTTTGATTGAACTTCGTCCTACTCAAATTATGTAATTCACTCGCTCAAAGTTAGTTGGAGTTCTAGGTGCACTTAGTTAATTGGTCTCTAATCTCTTTTGTTTGTCTAAATCAATACATGACCAACCTACGAGTTAGGTGTTCTCTCAATGAGCCTTAGGCTCTACGGAGGATCTAATAGGTATGGATCAAATCTCCCTATTAGCAGCCTCTATATGGTATCTCTATTAAAAACCTCTCTATGACCTCCCTAATTGGTTGCATACATCTCTACTACGGAACACAATTGAAGCTCCCTTAGTAGTACCCTCTAATATACCACGGACCCTTATAGGTTATGTCTCATTCCTCTCTACTTAGTAGACCCTCATTAGTCAAGATTAGTTCATAATCAGAGGTTGGAACCTTAATCGTCTCTACGTAGTACTAGCCAACCCATATAATCATAATCGACTATCTACGGAAAATATGATATCTATGTAATTAGTAATGGAAGGTAAATATCTAGATATTTACTTATAATAAGGATCAAATATGTTACCTACGGTAAACCATAATAGAAGGCTAAATATCCTCAATCATATGAGATATTTGTCTGTAATAAAGAGTAAAGGGTAAAAAATATATATATATATATAGTAAATCATAATTTATAACTTAATATCCTTTAACACCGACTTTCCAAACTCTAATGCTCTCGAAATTTCTTACAGAGATCTTAAAATGATTCGAGAGTTAAGAACCAAAATGAATTTCATGGTAACAAGTCTAGAAGAGTCCAAAAACTTGAAGTTGATTCATAAAAAAGAACGGACGTGGTTGATTAAACTAAATCAGTCATCATCTTTTACCTTCAACCAAGAAGAAGATGCAAACACGTGGTCAAATACCTTTGAAACTTGAGTTTGCCTACGTGTTATAGTGGCTATCCAAGCTGGGTTATTCATCAAAGTTGTTGATCTAACATCCATCAAACTCTAGATTCAATCCTCATGAATTATAAACATATTTTCAAAGAGTTACGAGATGACAAAGACAACTTACTTACCATTCGAATTTCAAAATATTTGAGTTTTCTCTTGATTCATGGCTTATTTGAACTTTTCTCTCCTCTATATCACCTTCGAAATAAAATGTGGATAAACTCCATGTGAATCTCATGGCACAGGTTTAAGGGACTGCATTCACTAATGAGCTCAAATTTCTTAGTCAAATATGTAGTTTTTTAGGTTCCGTCAAGTAAACCTATTGGTTGGCTTGATCCGAAGCTTTAGAGTTCTAGGTTTTTTCAACAAACATGTTTCTTTCGTTTACAAAAAAATAAATAAATAAATAAACCTCAGTATCTCTACGCCGGCAAAAGGAAGGAAAATCCATGGACCGACCCCATCGTCTATAATAATAATAATAATAATAAAATAAAAAAATAAAATTTGTTGAAATAACAAGATTAGTTATATTTTTTAGAAATATACCAAATACATTATCCAAATTTAATTCCTTCCAATGGCCAAGATATAGATAAAGAAATATATTATAATAATTAGTTATGAAATATATTTTAGTTATTCTTCCGTTAATATTTTTATTTTATAATTTTATTAGTAGTATATTTTATTTTATTCTCAAGATTTAGTTAGTTTATATTTTCTTTATTCTGAAGTATTAGTTGGTAGCTTGTATCCTATTTAAACGTTATGAATATCAATGAAGATCACATCTCAATTCTATTTCTCATTTTTAACAGGGTTAATAAAAAATTCAAGATCTTAAAATTTCCTACCAATCGGGACTTGAATGAATACTTCTATTCTCGTGAGTTTCTCGAGTTGCTTTAAAAAGTTATAAGAATCTTCCTCTAAAACTGAAGAGACGAGAATGAGCCTTTGAGGTGCACTATGACAGAAAAGTTTTGAGAAAATTTTGGGTTCTTATTCGAAGTAGGCTCGTTCTTGAAATTTTGAGCTTCTTTTCCAAATTGCCCCAAGCAATGAAGTAGAGAACACCAAACTATACCGTTAAAAAAATAAAATTTAATATGCATTGTAGAGGGACAAAAATGGATTGAATTACTTTTAGACCTCGAGAATCTGCCACGTTTGTTACAAACTTGCTCAATCGAAACATGTAATTCCATCATGGCACGGTCTTAGGAACAGATTAGGGACGGCGTTGGGCTTTCTACAACGTTCTTTGGAGTTTTAGCCTTTTGGTTGCTATTTATCTTGAAATTCGATAAAGCTTATTTTTCTAAATTTATTTTTTAAAATATTATTTTATTCACTTAAATATTTAAATATTTGGGAGTTACAATTTCATGTCCTAATCCTTCATACCTTCTCACAACTCTAAGGGCATCGGCCCTACCTTCGAAATGATCACTTAATAGCTAATTTAGTATGGATGCTTATTTTCACTATTTATTTAATTAATTTAAATTTAGTT
The DNA here is from genome assembly GCA_018691285.1 of Cucurbita argyrosperma subsp. sororia. Taxonomy (NCBI): domain Eukaryota; kingdom Viridiplantae; phylum Streptophyta; class Magnoliopsida; order Cucurbitales; family Cucurbitaceae; genus Cucurbita; species Cucurbita argyrosperma. The sequence continues at coordinate 10,704,199 of CM031890.1, read as the reverse complement.
TAGCTAAATTTAATTTTGATGGTTAAAATTAGCTGGTTTGCCCGAGAGGTTAAGGGGAAGACTTACGATCTTCTGCACATTAAGTGCGCGTATGTATTATTTCTTGCTATTATAGATTATAACTTTCAATTCTTTTAAATCTTTCTTAATCATCCTATCCTTAGAATCTTTCTCATTGAGAGTAAATATTTTTTGCTTGGATTAATTTTATGTTGAGTGACTTTTAAAAAAATTTTTTTAAAAAAAAAAATTATACCGGGATTCAATTCCCTAAATGTACCAAGGCTTACTTGTAGGTCAATCGTCTAACTTAGATGAAATAAAGATATGCAAAAATGCTCTCACTCGACTTCATTTTTTTTTTTTTTCCCTCTGTATATCTTTGAAAAATAAGAAATAGTAAAAATGAGTATAAATACTTAATAAGAAGCCTACTTATCAAGGTTAGCTTTTTTATCTAAGCCCTGGAGTTAGCTAATCCCACGGCTTGGTAATCTAGTCCTGTTAAGCTTAGTCTTTAATTGAACCTCGTTCTTCCTACTCAAACCGTGTAATTCACCCATTCAAGATTAGTTGGGATTCTAGGTGCACTTAGTTAAGTGGTCTCTAATCTCTTTTGTTTGTCTAGATCAATACATGATTAACCTATAATTTAAGTGTTCTCTCAACAAGCCTCAGTCTCTAGGGAGGATCTAATAGGTGTGGATCAAAACTCCTTATTAGTAGCCTCTATAGGGTCTCTCCATTAAAATCCTCTCTACGGCCTTCTCTACACAAATAAAGCTAGTTTATTCATCAAAATTGTTAATCTAACAAACTCTAGATTCAGTCCTCATAAAGTATCATAATTGTTAATCTGACCTCCATCAAACTCTAGATTCAGCCCTCATAAATTATAAGTCAATGTATAGAGCGGGGAAGACAACTTAATTATAATTCGAATTTCAAACTGGTTGAAGTTTCCTCCTCTTGATTCATGGCATTTTTTTTAGCTTTCCTCTCCTCGCTATCATCTACAATAAAAAAAAAAATATGGATAAATCCCTATGAATCTATTACGATGGTCACTATTCCTTCAGGGTGTCCGGCAAGAGCTAGCCCGACCAGGAAAATAGTCCACTGAGAATGCTAGCCCGATGGTCATTTACTGAGTATGTCTTAAAATAATCAAGCCACGTGTTACTTTTATTTTTATTTTTTATAAGTGAAGGCAATGCTACCCTGCACGGTGTCACGGTCATGCTCGTCCAGGGCGTGTTGCCCATAGCCGCATGCCCATGACAAGCCAAACCCTTGTCATGTCTTTTCATTCTAGTGTTTTTACTTTTGTAGTTCTTGGGCGTATGACGCCTCAAAAATATCATGTCTAGGCCTGCCAGACATGAAATGCCTCAGAATGTACTATACGAAATATGACTAATTGTCAACTTCTCCCTAACCAAGGTTATATATTGTAAGCCGTTGTTATCTCTCTCTTGCTTGCTTATATAACGTCTCTTTTAAAAATCTCTCTTTCTAAAATCTCTCTCTGCCCTCGTTTTCTAAAACCTTCTTTTAAAACCGAGGCTAGAGGCTCGATCATACGTCGCTTGGTCGTAGGCGACGCAAGAACAAATTGTCTTAACTCACTTGTCGTTGGAAAGTGAGTGCCTGCACAATCGCTAGTCCGCTGCCTTCAAAAGTGTGATTTTGTCAAGTGGTATCAGAGCTTTGTTAGCTCCGTGACATAGTATAGACCGAAAACATGTCGGCGACAAAATCGACACCCAAAGCACAAGCCGACCAGCTTACGCTAATAGAGGAGGAAATGTTGTTCCTCAAAGAAGTCCCTGACACCCTCCGCTTCCTAGAAGCACGGGTGACAGAATTGAGTGGGAAAGTCGTAGAAATCGACGCAATGGGCAACCGCCTGGATGGGTTTCCAATCGCAGAACTGATGTTTCGAGTGACCTCGCTCGAAGAAAGAGTTGCTCCTACGAGCAGCCCAAAACCATCTGGTAGTCCGGATAGCTCTGTCGCGCACAAAGAGGGACGTGGCGAAGAGTTCGACGTGCTACAAAATACAATGATGAGCTTGTTCAATAGATTAGCTGATGATTTCAGAACAACAATCGACGACATCCAAGAAAGGATGGCCACCATGAGCACTCGAATTGAAGTGACCATGAAAGCCGTGGAGAACGTCATGGCTGGGCAAACTAATGCAGGATCCAACAAACTGAAATTCCCAGACCCTAGAGCCTTCAAAGGGAATCGGGACGCTAAGGAGTTGGAAAACTTCATCTTTGGTGTCGAACAGTACTTCAAAGCCACAACGGCTTGTACCAACGACAAGAAGGTGACCATAGCCTCGATGTATCTCATAGACGACTCCAAACTTTGGTGGCGTACGAAGGTGCAAGACATCGAGGATGGATTGTGCACCATCAACTCGTGGGAAGAGCTCAAGAAAGAGCTGAGGGACCAATTCCTCCCCGAAAACGCAGGACATATGGCAATGGAGAAACTAGTAGCCCTGAAACATACTGGAGGCAAACGAGACTATGTCAGACAGTTCTCGACCCTAATGCTAGATATCAAGGGCACATCAGAGAAGGACAAGGTGTTCTTCTTTATAAATGGGTTACAGCTGTGAGCCAAAACAAAGCTACATGAGAACAATGTTCAAACCCTAGCTGCCACAATGGCCTGCGCCGAGAGACTCCTAGACTATGGGAACGAAGCGGGATCCCAAAAAAGAACGACACCAGCCCCAAACACTGGGGGCAAAACATACAAGCCACTAGGTCATCGAAATGGAAGCCCCAACAGACCAAACGGAGGTAACGACAGACCAAGCGGATGGACGGATAGACCTCCTCAGAACAACCAAGCGGGGACATCTCGAGGACCTTACCATCAAAGAAACCACCCGACGACGCCTTTATAATACATACTGTGTAACGGTCCTCACAAAGTATCCTACTGTCCTCATCGAGCCTCTCTCACTGCGCTCCAAGTGTCCATTCAAGAGAGCAATGACGCAAGGGTCGAGACTATGCTAGACAAGAAGGAAGATCAAGACAACCCCCGAATGGGCGCGCTCAAATTCTTGTCAGCCCTCCAACGGAAGGTCAAACCGAAGGAGATAATAGAGAAAGGGCTCATGTTCGTAGATGCGACAATAAATTCTCGACCGAGCAAGAGCACTCTGATAGATTCAAGAGTGACCCACAACTTCATTGCCGATCAAGAAACCCGAAGATTGGGACTCACCATAGGAAAGGACCCTGGGAAAATGAAAGCTGTCAACTCTAAGGCCTTGCCTATTGTGGGAGTTTCTAAAAGAGTCCCCTTCAAAATAGGGGATTGGACAGGAGAGCTAGACCTTGTCGTAGTTCGGATGGACGACTTTGACGTGGTACTTGGAATAGAGTTCCTCCTAGAACACAAAGTTATCCCAATGCCACTAGCGAAATGCTTGGTAATCACCGACCGCAACCCCACAGTAATACCTACAAGCATCAAGCAACCAGGTAATCTTCGAATGATCTCGGCCATACAATTGAAAAGAGGACTCGCACGAGAGGAACTTACATTTATGGCCATACCACTGATGGAAGAAGCGACCACCGAAGAAACTGTCCCAAATGAAATCAAGGAGGTACTAAACAGCTATGCCGACATAATGCCAGAGAGATTACCCCAAACATTACCACCTCGTCGAGGCATTAATCACGAAATCGAACTCCTCCCCGGGGTTAAGCAGCCAGCGAAGAACGCATACCGGATGGCTCCACCCAAGCTAGCCGAATTGAGGAAACAACTGGATGAGTTGTTGACGGCGGGATTCATCCGCCCGGCAAAGGCACCTTACGGAGCCCCCGTACTATTCCAGAAGAAAAAGGATGGGACGTTGCGTCTATGCATAGACTATAGAGCCTTAAACAAGGTGACGGTACGCAACAAATATCCACTGTCGATAATATCCGACTTGTTCGACCAACTTCACGGGGCCAAATACTTCACGAAGTTGGACTTACGATCAGGGTATTACCAAGTACGTATTGCCGAGGGGGACGAGCGCAAGACGACGTGTGTAACAAGATATGGGGCCTTCGAATTCCTAGTAATGCCCTTTGGCTTGACAAACGCCCCAACGACTTTCTGCACGTTGATGAACCAAGTTTTCTACGAATACTTGGATTAGTCCGTCATAGTATACCTCGACGACATAGTTGTTTACTACATAACCCTAGAGGAACACAAAGTGCACTTGAAGCTGGTGTTTGACAAGCTGCGGCAGAACCAACTGTATGTCAAGAAAGAAAAATGTGCCTTCGCACAAACATGCATCAACTTCCTTGGACATGTCGTCAAATGTGGACAGGTTAGTATGGATAGCGATAAGATAAAAGCTATCCAAGAATGAAAAGTTCCTATTTCCGTATCCGATGTGCGGTCCTTCTTAGGATTAGCCAACTACTCTAGGCAGTTCGTCGAAGGGTTTTCATGACGAGCTGCCCCATTGACAGAGTTATTGAAGAAAGACCACCCTTGGTCGTGGTCAAATAATTGTCAAATGGCCTTTGAAGATCTGAAAACAACCATGACAAGGGGTCCTGTCCTCGGGTTGGTAGATGTTACAAAGCCATTTGAAATAGAAACAGATGCTTCCGACTTTACCCTAGGTGGGGTCCTTATTTAGGAAGGCCACCCCATCGCTTACGAAAGTCAAAATCTCAACGATGCCGAACGGAGATACACTGTCTCAGAGAAAGAAATGCTGGCTGTAATCCATTGCCTACGAGTCTGGAGACAGTATCTCCTGGGATCACAGTTCGTAGTGAAGACGGATAACAGCGCCATTTGCCACTTCTTCGATCAACCTAAATTGACGATAAAACAAGCCCGATGGCATTAGTCGTTGGCCAAATTCGACTTCAAGTTCGAACACAAAGCAGGAAAGAGTAATCAAGCAGCTGACGCACTGAGTCGGACGGGCGAACATGCCGCCCTGTGCATGTTAGCCCATATTCACTCAAGTAAGATCGATGGATCGATGCGCGACATCATCAAAGAATATTTACATATAGACCCATCAGCCAAAGCCGTCGTCGAACTAGCTAAAGCTGAAAAAACACGACAGTTTTGGGTTGCGGGAGACTTCCTGATGACAAAAGGAAACAGATTGTATGTCCCAAGAACGAGAGAATTGAGGAAGAAGCTCATTCAGGAATGTCATGATACCTTATGGGCCGGACACCCTGGTTGGCAAACAACATACGTCCTAATAATAAAGGGGTACTTCTGGCCAAACATGCGAGACGATATTATGCAATACACCAAGACGTGCCTCATCTGTCAACAGGACAAAGTCGAGAAAGCCAAAGTCTCAAGACTCTTAGAACCTCTGCCTGTGCCAACAAGACCTTGGGAAAGTGTGTCTCTGGACTTCATAACACACCTCTCAAAAGTCGGGGAATATGACGCCATCTTGGTTATCGTAGACTGATTCTCAAAATATGCGACGTTCGTCCCCACTCCCAAATTATGCTCGGCTGAACTCACAGCTCAACTATTTTTCAAACACGTTGTAAAGTTATGGGGCATTCCGTCGAGCATCATCAGTGATAGGGATGGCAAATTCATTGGGACATTCTAGACTGAGTTATTCGCCTTCTTGGAAACAACCTTAAACATCTCTTCGAGTTATCACCCTCAAACCGATGGAATGACAAAATAGTTCAATTGCTTGCTCGAAGAATACTTACGTCACTTCGTCGACGCTCGCCAGAAGAACTGGATACAACTATTAGATGTCGCTCAATTTTGCTTCAATTGTCAAACAAGCTCGTCTACGGGAAAGAGACCCTTCGAAATTGTAAGTGGACGACAACCGGCCTTACCCCATATTATTAATCATCCTTATGCAGGAAAAAACCCTCAAGCTCAAAACTTCACAAGAGAATGGAAGCAGACAACAGATATAGCCCGGGCATATTTAGAGAAGGCTTCCAAGCATATGAAAAAGTGGGCAGACAAGAAGCGTCGCCCCCTTCAATTTCGAGCAGGAGATCAAGTTCTCATCAAGCTGAAATCAGAATAGATCAGATTTCGCAACCGAAAGGACGAGAGACTAGTTCGAAAATATGAAGGCCCGGTTGAAGTCCTTAAAAAGATCGGGGCTACCTCCTACCGAGTTACACTACCCTCATGGATGAAAATCTACCCAGTAATTCATGTGAGCAACTTGAAGCCCTACCACCCTGACCCAGACAACGACCAACGACATGCAATCACGAGACCGAGCATCGATCTGAAACAAAAAGAAACCAAAGAAGTAGAGGAGATCCTAGCCGATAGGGTTAGGAAGATAGGAAGACCTGTACGGACGATTCGTGAATTCCTTGTCAAATGGAAGAATCTCCCTACAGAGGAAACTAGCTGGGAACGCGCCGAAGATCTGAACTCCGCCGTCACCCACATCGCAAGGTTTGAAAGTAGTCGGTTGACAGGGACGTCAACCAATTAGGTGGGGGAGGATGTCACGGTCATGCTCGTCCAGGGCGTGTTGCCCACGGCTGCATGCCCATGACAAGCCAAACCCTTGTCATGTCTTTTCATTCTAGTGATTTTACTTTTGTAGTTCTAGGGCGTATGACGCCACAAAAATATCATGTCTAGGCCTGTCAGACATGAAATGTCTCAGAATGTACTATAGGAGGATATGACTAGTTGTCAACTTCTCCCTAGCCAAGGTTATATATTGCAAGCCATTGTTATCTCTCTCTTGCTTGCTTATATAACGTCTCTTTCAAAAATCTCTTTCTAAAATCTCTCTCTGGCCTCTTTTTCTAAAACCTTCTTTTAAAATCGAGGCTAGAGGCTCGATCATACGTCGCTTGGTAAATTCCACAACACATGCATAGGCGACGCAAGAACTTTGAAAAATTGGCTTACCCATCTCTCTCCACTAATTTCTCTCACTTGTCGTTGAGAAAAGGAAAGTGAGTGTTCCGCACAATTGCTAGTCCGCTGCCTTCAAAAGTGGAATAAAAATTGAAAAGCAGAGAAGGGAAGATAGAGAAAAGATTGTGTCTAAAAATAAAACACACGGTTGACGGTGGCATCAATTTTGTCTTGTCAACTAGAATTTAAAAACCATGACACGTCTGCATAATCATTCGGTAGTTGTATTTACATTTCAAGACTTTTAGACTAGATAAGAATTGATATGGGATATTTCTGTTTAAGGATATATTTTTTACTAATTATGTCTATTTTGAACGTGCCCGTGGTTCTGCACGTTTTTCGTTGATTTGAATCAACATGCTTATGTTATGTTATGTATATGTTATAATATATAAATTGTATGATAATAATTACAGTATGATGTGTTTAATGATATGTTTGAGATAGGATACGAGAAGGATGCACAAAACGAAATGTAACGATAGGAGTAAGATACGTTCACGAAACATCAAGGTTAGATTACATACCGAAGTGTTATGGATATGAGAGATTGATAAAAGAATACAGTTAGGTTATGGGTAGAAAGAGATAGATGTGTGATAGATTGATAGAACGATAGCGTTCGGATGCGTTTCCTGTAACGTAATGACTAAGATACGTTCAGGTAACGATACGACTATGATATGAAGGACGTTAAGGCTATGATAAGTTAGGGAAGGATATGGCCACGAAGTGTTTTCGATATGATATGATTATGATACGATATGTGAAGAACGAATATATATATATATATATATATATATATATATATATATATATATATTGGGATATGATATGAAATATGTTATGGTACGAGACATGTGATCAATTGACATGTTTATGATATGATATATTGTGATGTGATATGTTTAGATTGTTTTGTGTGACCGTTGAGGTAATTGTTGTATGAATCGCACGTTATGAAATGATATGTTAAAAACATGAAATGTTATGTTATGCCTTCTCAATTGTATGTATACAGCATGTTATGAATGACATGATATCATGATAAGTGACATGAAATACCCCGTTAGAATTATGCATGATATGAGAATTGGAAATGAGAAATTATATGATATGAATATAAAATGGTAGTGGGGTTATATTTAATAACGTCGAAAATGGAAAAATATTGGGACCTCATGCATTATGTGTGCTCATGCATTGGGGGATACCCCTATTCCATCACAATGGTACGGACGGTACACTAATGGGCAGGGGAACGATCATTATGTTTTACATATACTGACGTGACGGTTACTAGTGGGTGTTCGGCTTAAGGAGCTCCCAGAGTATGCTCGCCCGACAAGAAAAGTGGCCTAGCAGTGTGCGAACTAACTAATAAGTTCATACTCACACGTATGGGTTGTGTGTAGAGTATATGATATACATCCAAATTACCCATTAGGATAGTACCGTAGGAAAATAGATTGAAAGGATAGGTCCCGTCATTGTATTCGCATGTTCTTGCATTTAACCCCCAATAGTGGGGTCACTTACTGACTCAAGTCATGTGCTACTAAATTTTTGAGGTTAATGCAACACACTCCTGTACAGCTGACAACGACATCGCAACTCGAGACTATAACACATGCATAGGGTAGTCGTATTTATCTTCTTAGACTTCGACTAGGATAGGATGTTTTTAATTTAAACGTTTATTTATTTTATTTAGCCTTTTGTTGTGTCGTTTTTAAAGGTGTTTTCGAAACACGTAATTCCATGGCTGTGTTTTAAGTTGAAGGTTATGTTTTATGAAAGTTTAAATGAAGTATTTCCGCATTTAATGTTTATGATATGTATACAGTAGCGACCTTAAATTAAGTATAAAATTTTGGGTCGTTACAGTAAGTCCATGACATTGCTTTACGAAGATGTTTTAAATGTTTATTCGAACATGTTAGGAAGATGGAAGCAAATTTAGGTTGGTACAAATCTAGAGTCATTACATATATTTATAGCTACATAAATTGATGAATTGGTATCTTACCAAACAGAGCATTTGTCCATTAGAAAATAACTTCAGAATCAATTTCTTTATAGGTTGGATAATGATGCATTGTTTTAGTCCAACCAAGTGTATTACCATGCATACTTTTTAGTTTTAAAATAAATAAATTTTTTTTGTTTTAATTGTTTTATGCATGGTTATATGTGAATTTCATTAAATTTTTATGTTTTTTTAAGTTTATTTTGGAGATTCAATTTTTTTTTTAATGTTTTATTAATAAAATTAATATTAGCTTAATCAACAAAATTTGTATTTCATTCCTTTGTAAAATTATAAATTAAATTAATAAAAATACGAGCACTCTGTCTAAAAAATACTTTTAATGTAACGACCTTAAATCTCTACCTATCTAAAGTCGTTTTCGTCATCATAAGGTAATCATTTTGTGAGGAAATAATTGTTTATCATAAAATAAAAACATCATCTTAAAACACTGCCAAGACTTGCGTGTCTGAAAACATCTTTAAAATAATACAAAACTAAATAAAAACAAATAAATATTTAAATTAAAAACATCCTATTCTAGCCTAGGTCTTAAGAAAATAAATGCATCTACCATATGCATTTGTTATGGTTTCAAATTGTGACGTCGTCGTCAGCCACATGGGATACCTTACCTTAACATGAAATAGAAGTAGCACACTATTGGAGTTAAATGCAAACATATACAATTTCATGAATGGGACTTATCACAACCGTCTATTTTCCTACGACGACAATCCTGACAGGTACTTTGGATATGTACTTAATTTCTCTACACACGGTCCACACGTGCGAGTATGGATCCACCAGTCGGTTCGCATACCTCTTGGGCCACTTTCTGGTTGAACGAGCATTCTCTGGTAGCGGTTGATGTTGGTTACCATTAGAAATAGCGACCATCATGACAATATGATGATAAACATAATGATCGTTCCCCTGTCTCGTAACATACGTGTTCGCACTATTGTGAAGGATAAGGGGTATCCCTTGATGCATGAGCACACAATAATGCATGAAGTCCCAAATTTTTTTTATTTTCATTATCAATTAATACAACCTTGCTAGCGTCTTTATTCATATCATTTCTCATATCGTTTATCATATCATTTATCATATCTTGCATGTGTATGGTGGAGTTGTATTTCACGCTAGTTTGTCCTTTTGCATTTCAATCATATCATATCATTTATGTCACACATATATCATATCATATCGTTTCCATGCTTTCAGATATAACAATTCACATCATTCACATATCGTGTATCATAATAGTCGCGTAACATATCTCGAACATGTCTTTAACATATAATATCTTAACATCATATTACAGACATATCAATTCATCAAGTATGTCATACCATAACACATATCGTTTCATTTTCATATCATAGCACGAGATATATATCATTCATGTATCATATCTCAGTCATATCATTTTTCAAACGTATCCTAGTAATATCGTTTCATGAACATATCCTACTCATATCATTGCATGAACGTATCCTAATCATATCGTTTTATCAATCTATCATAATCATATCGTTCTCTATATCTAACCTAACCATATCATTTCATCAACCTATCATAATCATATCATCTTCTATACATAACCCAACCATATTGTCTCGTGAACATATCTTAGTCATGTCGTTACATTACGTTTATCGCATTCTTCTTATATCCTATCTCAAACATATCATCAAATCATCATACCATAAGAGTTATCATCCATTCACATATCATAACATACACATATCATATCATAATCCTATCATTTCATAAATAATTCACACATATCAAATATATGACACGTGCAAAACCGGGGCACATGTCAACACAAAACATTAAATTATAATCATATCGATAGTAAGACTGCTTACTTAGTTGACTTAGTCGACGTTCTATCATATTTCTAAGATTGACTTGACTTGTGCTTCGAAATTTGTAATGACAAGGTTTTCAATAACAAACATTTTCTGACCAATAAGCAAATATGCCGAGATACAAACATGTATAGGTCTTAGTTTGTCTTTAGGTGCATCGATATACAAGACAACAACATCCTTGTCTTGTTCAAAACCAACATTTTTTGCATCGAATGTAGTTTTTTCAGCTAGAGTGACTCTGACATCTGAAGCACCACGAATTTTATGACAATTGGTGACCACATGACCCTCCTTATCCCACACAAAGAACTTGATCCCTATGCCAAACAATTACTATTTAAAAACAAAACAAAAAAAAAAAATCTTGGATTTTCAAAACTACCCTTTTAACTTTCAAAATAGGGGATAATCTTGGAGGTGTTGATAGATGATTTGGGTCCATATATTGGGTAAAAACCTTTTTTGATTTTTGAATAAAAGTGAAGGGTGTCAATAGTACAACTTTCATGGGTATGTTTTAAATACCATACTAACTCTAAGATTAATGAAACTTTTTAAACTTTAATGACATTTTTGAAACACTATTGAAAGTTCAACTGTATTTTTTAAACAAAGTATTAACTATTTCCATCCAAAATTAACAGTAAAAATATTTTCTAGACTTTTTTAAAAATATTTAAAGTATTATTGAAACTTCTGAAATTTTAGAAGTATTTTGAAGACAAAGTAAAAAGTTTAGAGATGTTTTTATTAAATTTAGCCAAAATTTTATAGGAATAAGAAGAGAGGGGAAAGAGGAGAGAAGAATATATAGAAAACCAGTGGTTTTGGAATTGTATGAAATAAGCTTTGACGGAGTGTAAAGAAAGTATGAAAATAACTTATTCTCATATCCCATCTTTGAAAATGTGTATTAAACTATGGATTTTATTTCGCTTTCTCATTCTTATATTCATTTTGATCTTCGTTCCATTCGTCAAAACGCTTCCTTAAGTAACCAAATTAAATTGTAGCTTTCAAACTTTCAAACTACTTTTAACGTGTGTAAAGAAAACATTGGAATAATTTATTCTCATTTCCATGTTCTAAACATGTCAAACACATATAAATATAAATACAACATTTATTGAACACGCATCGAACACTTAACTTAAATTGTTTTTAAATATATTAGTGTATAAACTTGTTGATTTTGAATTTCTTTCTAATATAAAATTATTAAACCTTTTATTATATATATATATATATATATATTAGGAGAGATTATGTATAATCAAATAGTCTTTGTACTTATAATCTTCATATTCACTTAGCCACAAATGTTAAGTGGTACCTTAATATTTATAATTAAGAGTTGAATTTGACCATTTTTGAAGAAAAAAGAGATAAGTATGTATAATAGATAGATAGATAACTATGTGATTATTTTATTGAGGTCTATGCCATTTTTGTAGCTAAGAGACCGTAACGCCTCCGTATATACTGAGAGAGAGAGCTTAGTGTAAACAGAGAGCAATCTAATGCTTGTTGAAATCCTTGAGGACATCTTCAAACGAATAGAGAATGTGCATTGCTAAGAGATGCACAAAGAATTTCCCTTTTGCAATATAGGACCAAGAAATACCATCATCATTTATAACTTCTATCACAAGAATATAAAATTTGGGATCGCGTATACTTGGATCGACTAGACCATTCACCACACGCTTGTAAACAAAACGATGTCCACTACTCTCGTTATTCATGTTCACTGCAAACTTTGCCGCTTTTTGCACATGTTCGTCATTGACATCCTTAATTGCAACTAGATTTGAAGGCAACACTTTTTCACAACTCATTCTAACACCTTTGATAGATAGCTCCAACGGACTTACTTTGCTCATAAATATTTTAGAGTTCGATATTTATAGATGTGGTTGAAGGCTACTCAAATTGATATAGCCGAATCTTACAACAAAGACTAAATGAGCATTTCTCTATTAGGAGATAGGTTCGAATCAAATTCTTTAATTGAGATGATGGTTGCATTGTTTTAGTCAAACAACCGAAACTAATGTATTACCAATAGTACAAACATTTTTTATGTGTATTTTTTTACATATTAATAATTGAATACAACTAAAGTTAATTAAATTTGTGAGCAGAAGTTTGAATTGAACTTTGTTAAAATTAGTTTTCTAAAGTTGTAATCTCAAATTTGGTTGAACACAAGAGTTATACTTTTATGTTTATTTTTTCTTTTGTTTAACTAACAATTTTTTCTTAAAGTAGAAATTCCTTAAAAGTTAATTTTAATGTAATGGAAAAATAAAAACCAAATCAAATTGTTTCATAAAATTTAATAAAGAAGACATCATCTTTGATAAGTGAGAGCCTTCTAAATTGATCACATTAAATGAAAATTAACCAAATTTTTTTTTTCTTTTCTCTACCTTGCCTCAAAAATAAATAAATAAAAATTATTATAAACAAAAAAAATATATTATTATGTAAAAAAAGTAATAATAAATTAATAAATAAGTAGATAAAAAATAATTATTCTCTCGTCTCTCCACTGACTGTAGTCACTTTCTCCAATGATCTTTCCTCTCAACACATGTAACAGTTACTGCAAAAATGAAACAGAAATAAAAAAGGTCAGATTTGAGAAAACAACTGCATCAAATTTATAGGAGATGGGTTTGCAAAGATGATCAAGATTTACATGGGAGAGAGATTTGAGATCTTTGTAAGTTATAATTGGTAACGTAATTCAAAAGGTAACAAACAAAAATAAAAAGGAAGGGTTAAACAGATTTAACATATCAAAAAATTTTTCTCTCCTGCAAAAACAAACACAAAAAAGGGTTGAGATTTTGCATTTGAAGAGGTCACTAGTTTTCCATTTTATTTTATTTAATGATATTAAAAGTCATCCTCAAACACGAGATAATTAAAAAAAGGGAAATACAGTAAGAGACAGGAGGGAAGACTGTGAATATAATTGAAATTATCTGGAAAATGTTAAAGAATATTAAACACTGTAAGAGAAAATAGAATATCTGTAAAATTTGAATGGGTATTAAATGGTTTGTATGAAAATAATACTATAACAAACATATATAAATATTTCAAGACCTAACACAGGCAAAGACTCTAACGTTCGCATGAAGTATAACACATGGATTAATATAAATTAGAGAAACAATTTTGTAGAAATTCAAACTCGAAACTGATGGCATGGGCTCACATAGGTTGACTTGGAGTTCAATGGACTTTCATTAAGGATAACGACGGAATCGAACTTTCATTAAAGATATATTTGTGACAACGACTTAAGCTAGTCAGGTAAGTGACCTTACTATCGGCATGGTTATATTTGATGTTGACACGTGCCCTGTGGTTCTGCACGTGTCATATATATTGATATGTGTGAATTGTCTGTGGATCGATATGCTTTGTATATGTTATGTTATGTTATAATATGTGGTTTGTATGATAATAATTATGGTACGATGTGCTCAAGGATATGTTTGAGATAGGATACGAGAAGGATGCACAAAACGAAATGTAACGATAGGAGTAAGATATGTTCATGAAACGTTAAGGTTAGATTACATACCGCAGTGCTATGGATAGGAGAGATTGATGAAAGAATATGGTTAGGTTATAGGTAGAAAGGGATAGGTTTGTGATAGATTGATAGAACGATAGCGTTAGGGTACGTTCTTGTGACGATATGACTAAGGTACGTTACGTAATGATATGTCTGTGATAGGTATAAGAACGTTAAGGCTATGGTAAGTTAGAGAACGATATAACTATGAAGTGTTTACGTTATGACTTGTTTATGATATGATACATTGTATGCTAGATTATTGTGCTTAAGTACGTAGTTAATGCTATGTATGCTTTTAGTCTGATGTGATATGTTATGCATGTGACGATGTGTGGTCCTTGAACGATTATGACTTATTTGTATGAATATTTGAATGTAATTGCATGAATTGTATGACATGAAATACGGTAAATTGCATGGAACATAACCCCGTTAGGAATATGTATGATATGTAAAGAAATGAGAATGAGAATGACATGTAAGCATGAAAACGTGACAGGGGTTATGGTCATTAAAGATAAATGTAGAAATAGGGGGACCTCATGCATTGTGTGTTCATGCATCTGGGGGGATATCCCCATCCCATCATTAGGGTACGGACGCGTACATCCAATGGCAGGACAACGATCGTTATGCATTGCATAGCGCTGCCGTGACGGTTCTAGTTTTAACAGGTCCCGGCATAAGGGGCTCCCAGAGTATGCCCACCGGCTAAGGACAGTGGCCTAGTGGTGTGCGAACTAGCTGGTGAGCCCATACTCGCACGTATGGGCTGTGTGCAGAGTATATGGTACACGTCCACGATTACCCATTAGGATTACACCATAGGGAAAACGAAAGATAGGTTCCATCATTTCATTGCATGTGATTGTTGCATTTAACCCCAATAGTGGGGTCACTTACTGAGTATTTCTTTAAATACTCAAGCCATGTGCTACTATATTTTTCAGGTTAAGGCAAGACATTCCTGTACGGCTGATGATGGCATCGCAACTCGAGACCATGACACATGCATAGGGTAGTGGTATTTGTTTTCTTAGACTTAGGCTAAACTAGGTTGTTTCTAACTTAAACTCTTATTCATTTTATTTAGTCTTTTGTGGTGTCGTTTTAAAGATGTTTTCGAAACACGTAAGTCCATGGCTGTGTTTTAAGATAAAGGTTATGTTTTATGAAATTTAAATGAAGTCTTCCGCATTCAATGTTTATGGTACGCATACACTAGCGACCTTAAATTAAGTAGAAAATTTTGGGTCGTTACAGCAATAATCACCCACTACATGTTTTGGTTGATTAACTACTAAGGCCCCTCAATTTTGATTGATCGCCATGTGACGATTTATGTATTTGACCCCAATAGGGGAGTCCCTTGCTTGGTATTTTAATGCTTACCTTGTTTTTAAAATAGTTTTCAGGTGAAGTTGTGGCACGGAGGTGATAAGTGAGATGCCAAAGTCAGTCATGGGACGGCTCAAGGAGTTTATGTTTATTCGAAGTTCATTTTGATGGATAGACATTTCCACACTTTTATTGTTAATTTAAACTATGTTTGTGGTTACCTAGTTTATGGGAACTAGGCGGTCAGACCAGATTTCCTTTTGATTTTAATTTACTAGGTTGTTTGAACAATTTTAGGTTGCATGTTTTAACCTTTTCAAAGGGTACCCACATCTGATTTTGATAAATTACTGTTTTTTTTTTCATAGTTTTCATAAATTTTTATACATATCAAATTATTTTTGGGTAACAGCCCTGACCGCTACCTATTCAATAAGTCAAGTCGTTACAGTGAGTGCCTACAACAACGTGGATCTGTGAGGTTCAAAAATTTGACACCCAAACATGTAACGTAAGCCAAAGAAAAACAACATTCAAACATGTAACTTTTCTTAGGTTTTAAGCGATACAACCGACTTAGTTTAAGGGCATAAATTATTTGTAAAAATAAATTAAATATGTTTTTTATATCACTTTTTGTCGTTTTTTTTTTTTCATAATTTTAACAGAAAATTTGTGTATAAGACAAATTATCATTCTATGAACGCTCGTCAAAACTAATATATTTTTAGGAAAGCAAATTTAGTATTCATACTTATTTTAAACATTTATTTAATTAATTTAAATTTAGTTTAGCTAAATTTAATTTTAAAAAATAAAATTAATCGGTTTGCCAGAGAAGTTAAGGGGAAAGACTTAAGATCTTTTACTCATAAGTGCACGTGGTTCGAACCCCTTAGATGATTTCTCTATAAAATAGTATTAATTCTCTAAATAAAGATTAAATTTTTGTTGTATCGGTCAATAATTTGATCTCACACATGTTAATAAGAGTTATTATACCAAATGTACCGATAAACAATCACTTCTTAAATCTTATATCGATCTATATAATTATAAAAAGTTAGAGATATTTTTATTATTTTAACCAAAAGTTTATAGGAATCAGAAGAGAGGTGAAAGGAGAGAGATATTTTTATTAATTTAGTCAAAATTTTATAGGAATAAGATGAGAGGGGAAAAGAGAGAGAAGAATATATAGAAAACAGGTGGTTTTGGAATCGTATGAAATAAGCTTTCATAGGCTTTGACCGAGTGTAGAGAAAGTATGAGAATAAGTTATTCAAAATTTGATAGGAATAAGAAGAGAGGGGAAAGGAGAGAGAAGAATATATAGAAAACTAGTTGTTTTGGAATCGTATGAAATAAGCTTTCTTACGCTTTGACGAGAAAACATGAGAATAAGTTATTCTCATATCCCATCTTTGAAAATCTATATTAAACTAAAGATTTTACTTCGCTTTCTTATTCTAATATTCATTTTGATCTTCGTTCCTTTTTTGTCAATATGGTTCCTTAAGTAACAAAATTAAAATGGTAGGTTTCAAACTTTCAAACTACTTTGAATGTGTGTAAAGAAAATATGGAAATAATTTATTCTCATTTCCATGTTCGAAATATACCAACATATGGAAATAATTTATTAAAGATTTTATTTTATATATATATATATATATATATATATATATATATATTATTATTATTACTACTACGAGGGATGGTGTATAATCAATTAGTCTTTTTACTTATAATCCTCATATTCATTTAGCAGTGACAAGGAAGGTACGTGATACCCTAATAACTATAATTATAACTATAATTAAGAGTTAAATTTGACCAATTTTAAAGAAAAGAGAGATATGTATATATATAGAGATAGATAACTATGTGATTATTTTATTAAAGTCTGCCATTTTTGTAGCTAAGAGACCCTAATGCCCTCATATATATAGCGATAGAGGGCTTAGTGTAAACAGAGAGTTTGTCTAATGCTTGTGGAAATCCTTGAGGACATCCTCAAAGGAATAGAGAAGAGGCCCTGCAAATTTTTGCACAAAGAAATGCCCTTTTACAATATATGACCAAGGAATACCATCATCATTTATAACTTCTATCACAAGAATATAAAATTTTGGATCAAGTATACTTGGATCGACTAGACCATTCACTACACGCTTGTAAACGAAACGATGTCCACTACTCTCGTTATTCATGATCACTTCCAACTTTGCCGCATTTTGCACATGTTCGTCATTGACATCCTTAATTGCAACAAGATTTGAAGGTAACACTTTTTCACAACTCATTCTAACACCTTTGGTAGATAGCTCCAATGGACTTACTTTGCTCATAAATACTTTAGTGTTCGATATTTAAAGATGTGGTTGAAGGCTACTCAAATTGATATAGTCGAATTTTACAATAAAGATTAATTTGACATTCCTTTATTAGGAAATAACTTGGAATCAAATTCTTTAATTGAAATGATGGGTAAGGATTAGGATTTTTTTTTTTTATATTTATTTTAGATTTTATGCTGAGATTTTATTTTTGCTTTGCTTCCAAAATGAAAAGATATTATGCTGCATTTATTGTCGCTGGAAAATGTGCTATTTCTCAACTCTCCTCCTTTCTTGAAAACGACTTTGACTCTCCAAACTTTTTGGGTTTTCGAGGGTGTCTGAGAGTACGGGTAAAATCGAGGGGGTTAGCTAGGAATAATGTGTAGGGTAGTTCGCTAGGTTTTCTTTGGTGAGTGGCCGGAGGGAGAATCAACTGAAGCTATCGGTGTTGAATACCGTTGTGCGTCAGTCGGAAAAGGCGAGGGGTGTCGTCGCATCTTCGGAATCGGGGTTGTGACGTCGTCATTGGCGGCGAAGCGACGATTAGGGTTTTCGTGAGATTTCGAGAAAGGAAGACGAAGGAAAACGGGTCGGGTTCACGTTCGGCCTCTAGACCAGCCCACAAAACGGACGCGGGCCCTGTGCGTTTCGGCCCAACACGGACGCGCGCTGCATCCTTGGTCTCGGCTCCCCACGCGTGCTCTCGGCTCGGCTTGACGTGTACGGCGGCTTAGCTCCGTCGAAACCCGTGGCTCGGCTTGGCGGCTTAGTTGGTCGACTTGACAGCTCGGCTTGGTGACTCGGTATCACTATAATATATCGATTCCAAGGTTTTTGACCCTTCCGAAGTCGTTTCTACCCTTATTTTTACCATCCGAGGTTAGTATGGTTCCTAAACATTAAAGACAGATTAGGTCGGGGGTTTATTTTGATAAATAGCATGAGGATTAGCTAGGGTATGTTATGAAAGGTTCCTAAATTTGTATGTGGTTATCGTAGGACGTATTTAACCGCTGGGATTAGCTCGTTGTGAGTGACTTCAACCAAGACCATCGAGGTAAGTGACCTTACTATTGGAGTTAGCTTACTACGTGTTGTATGATGGTGCGTGCCCTGTGGCCCCTGCATGCACTATATTTATGTGATATGACTATGTGATGTACGAATTATGTTGACTGTTGACTGTTTATGTTATGTAAAGTTATGAATGATATGTTAGTAGTAAATGCCATGAAACGGTTGATCGATGCCATGTATACATGTAGTATTCTCGAGTCATGTTATGAGATGTTATGCAACTGTAATGCACTTTCATGTTATGTAATATGTCATGTAATGTAAGTCATGTGAGATGCCATGTAATGTAAGAACGTATATGCGATGTTAGCACTGCTTATGTAATGCCATGTTAGATATGTTAAGGGACCTCATGCATATATGTATGTCACGTGCATCGGGATTCTTCCCCTTTATGTTACGAAAGAATGAAATACGATATTTATGTTCGCCATGATATCATGCGAGCCCTTTTCTGTTTTGTGGTGTCTGGCGACATGTATTACGTTGTGCCCGACCAAGCTAGGTTCAGGAGGTACGTATATGAGCCTGCCTGGTGGGTCCATGTACGCGTACATAGGCCATGTGTGAAGGAGTACCACACATCCAACCCTACCCAAAGTAGAAAAGCGCCCAAGGCCATGTAAAGTTTATGAAAAGTTAGGTCCCGCTCATATGTTGTATGTGTTTGCATTCCTAACCCCAACAGTGGGGTGACTTACTGAGTATTTCATAAAATACTCAAGTCACGTGCTACCTACATTTTTCAAGTAAAGGCAAGGCGCCGATATACGGTTGACGGCGGAGCTGAGGAAACCATGAAAGTTGGAGATGGGATATTTGTAGAAGTTTACGTTTATTGGACCGTTTTAAGTTATAGCATTGAGTATTGTCTTATTTAGATTTATTTTTGAATTCGGTTATTGAAGGTTTTTTTTTTTGGAGATAGGTTGTTTTGGATTTATGAATCTTTATGAAAGACTTTGTTTTCTTTCCAAGGTTATTTATGATGAGCTTCCACGTAATGAATTATGTATGCATGGGTGACGTCACTAATTAGGTTTAGAAAATTAGGGGCGTTACAGTTGGTATCAGAGCCCTAAGTTATAGATCTTGTAGACTGGCTTACGATATAAGCCTAACGTACTTCCATTGTCCTCCAGCAAACGCGCCGTCACCGTCAGGTACGCCTTTTTTTAGAAGTGAAGCTTCTTAGTTAAATGATGTATGCAATAGTGAATATGTATATTGTGATGAATGATATGATATACATGTTTTATATGTTGGCATGAGTTATGATATGTCATGTACTATCGGATGGTTATGATAATGCTATAGTTGTATGTATGCGTGACTTGCATGACTACGAATGTTATAGAATGTATTAGATAAGTGTGTGACGTAGTAGTTACGTGCACTGTTTAGATGCCACCTAGAACTCAAGGAGGAGATCTTAGGGGACGACCCCCACTTAGGGGTAGAGGAAGAGGAAGGGGACATAATGGGAGACGAGAGGATTCTGTAGAGCTGCCAATTCCGCCACCAGCGGCACCTCAGGCCGCACGAGATCCTATAGCTATCCTAGTAAATGCATTACAAACTGTGATTCAAAATCTGACTGCCAACCAGCAAGCTAATGCTTCTACATCAACTATGAAGGCTAAGTACCTGCGGAATTTCAAGAGGGGTGACCCTCGAACTTTTAAGGGGGCATATGAAGATCCAACGGTGGCACAGATGTGGTTGAGGTTCATTGAGTCAGTATTTGTGTTGACCAACTGCCCTGAGGCCCATAGGGGGGAGTGTGCTACGTTTATGCTGCATGATGATGCAAAATTGTGGTGGAAGGCCACCCACGACCTTATTAGTCCTGAAGGTGGCATAGTCTCGTGGGTGGAGTTCAAGGATGCCTTCTCTGAAGAATATTATTGAGTCAGAGGGGGCGTACTGTTACTATCTATGCCAAGGAATTCTCTAAGCTGAAGCGTTTTGCCCTAGAATTAGTGAACACGGACTACAAGATAGCCCGATGATTTGTACTGGGGTTAAATACGAAGATTCGTAACACTGTTGAGGCGATTGCGCCTACCATTTACGCTGCCGCCCTGAGAGCAGCTAAGGCTATGGAAGGACTTGATAGTTCACGTGAACCCCTTCTTCACCAGTGGGACAGAAGCGATGTCGTGACCAGGCTGACCGAAATGAATCGTTGTTTCCACAAACACAGAGACGATCCAATAGATAGGGTATCAGATTGAGACCCACGTTTTACTTCAACGTTTTGGCGCGGACTCTAGAAATTGTTGGGTACTCGCCTGGATTTCAGTACAGTGTTCCATCCACAGACAGACGGACAGACAGAACGTTTAAATAAAATTTTAGAGGATATGTTATGTGCCTGTGTATTTGACTTCGTTGGTAGTTGGGACTCGAAGCTGCATCTCATGGAGTTTGCCTATAATAATAGTTATCAGACGACGATTGACATGGCACCATATGAAGCATTATATGGAAAACGGTGTAGGACACCATTATGCTGGGATGACATAGGGGAACGTGAGTTGGTGGGTCCCAAATTAGTACAAGTTACGAATCAGTTAGTACAAAGGATCAAAGAAAGGATGCATACTGCTCAAAGTATACAGAAAATCTATGCGGACTCAAGACGAAGAAATCTAGAGTTTGAAGTGGGCGACAAGGTATTCCTGAAAGTGGCACCAATGAAAGGCGTTCTAAGGTTTGGACGCAAGGGTAAATTGAACCCACGCTTTATAGGATCTTTTGAGATTTTGGAGCGGATTGGACCCGTCGCATATAGGTTAGCCTTACCACCGTCGCTCTCAACGGTACACAACGTGTTTCATGTATCAGTGTTTTGTAAGTATATGGCCAATCCCACGCATGTGATAGAGTATGAGGCTCTAGGAATGGTAGAAGACTTAAGCTATGAGGAAAAACCGTTGGAAATTTTGGCTTGTAAGGTAAGGACTCTACACAAAAGGAACATTGCTTTTGTCAAGGTGTGGTGGAGAAACCGTTGCGCGTTTGTCGGAATAGGCGAGGGGTGTCGTCGCATCGTCGGAATCGGGATTGTGACGTCATCGCTGGCGGTGAAGCGACAATTAGGGTTTTTGCGAGATTTCGGGTAAGGAAGACAAAGGGAAACGGGTCGGGTTCACGTTCTAGACCAGCCCACGGAACGGACGCGGGCCCTGTGCGTTTTGGCCCAACACGGACGTGCGCTGCAGCCTTGGTCTTGGCTCCGCACGTGTGCTCTCGGCTCGGTTTGACGTGTACGGCGGCTCGGCTTCGTCGAAACCCGCAGCTTGGCTCCGTCAAATCCCGCGACTCGACTTGGCGGCTTAGTTGGTCGGCTTGTTGCTCGATATCACTATAATATATCGATTCTAAGGTTTTCAACCCTTCCGAAGCTGTTTCTACCCTTGGTTTTGGTTTGTTTAGAATACCTTATAGATTAAATACATAAAAAGAAACCTTCACTAAAAATATTATTTTATTATACTTTTATAAAATTATTATAAATAAAAAATATGTTTGGTTTATTCAATCTATTATACATATGTTTTTATTTCTTTGAAAATTTTAGGTTGAATCAATTGAAAATTATTTTTTCACCTTCCATATCTAAGTGTTTCTGAAAAAAAAAATCATTTTTTAAGTTAATACAATGTTTTTAACTAACTTTTATCGTCTAATATCACTTAACCAACTGTATTAACATTTATTAATCAAATAATTACAAATTATATCAAAATAAATGGAACGTATCTAGGGCAGTGGTATGATAGTACCCTCCCACTCTACTGACCAAGGTTTGATTCCTTAGATGCACATTTTCCTTTAATGTGGATGAAAAGGAAGTAACGTGTCATTGCCAAAAAAATATGCTTAATTTTGAAATTTTTATGCTTGCTCGTTTGTATAGATAATAACATTTAATTCTTTTAAATCTTTCTTAATCATCTTTGAAGGGAATGAACTCGGAACCATTAGAAATCGTTTTGATTTTTATTAAGAATTAAAACAAAAACAATAAATTAGTAGGAAGCTTATTATCCTCATGATTAATTCTATGTAACCTAGAGTTGCCTATGGGAGTCTTAGCCTATATTATTATTATACTTTGGTCATGTAGCCATGATTAGAGTCATTTATTGTTGTGTGGGTTGGCTAGTATTGCATATAATAACAAAATAAATAAATAAATAAATAATAAAAAAGAAAAAAAGTAAGTTGTCTCCTATCACTTGAGTGGAGAAGGGCAGAATTTAGCTCCACTGGTTCCTTCTTTACTTTCCTCCCACTTGAATGGTTTGAAGCCAGTTAAGTAGTACACTTTCGGATAGCTCCAGGCTGGCATGTCGGTTGATTCAACTTGGATCTCGTATGCTCGAACTCTTCTCTACTCGTTTCAACTCTTTGGAAGCATTCAAGTTTAGTATGACTACCTTTTTAGTTAGTTTATCGGTTTGGTTAGAAGAATTTCTTTATATATGATGACACGTGCCCAGTGACTGCGTGTCACACATGTGATACGTGTCACTATATGATGTGCCAAATAATATTATGATATAAATGAAATTTCATGTGATGTTTCGATAAGTTATGTTATGAGATGCAATGATGCACTACGATATGTTATATTATGCCATAATATGCTATGACTTGCTCTGAAATGTTTTGAAATAAGAAAAAGCTATAAAGCACAACCCCATGCTATAATTTGAAAGTTATGTTATGAATTAAATAATATATGAAAGTTTATGTACGCATATTACAGAGTGCAATATGTGAGGAAAGAATGGGGAGTTGTCTTGCATGGTTTATTACAATGATAAATATGGGGACCTCATGCACAATTGTATGTTCACGTGCATTGGGATACTTCTCCTTTATGATGAGTACGGATGCGTATAGAGACTGAAATGACTATTATACTTAGATTAGTGCAACGCGGTCACTATTCCTTTGGGTGTCCTGCTACAAGCCAGAGGAGCTAGCAAACCTAACAAACCCAGGAGTGTGCGAGCCAGCCTGGTGTGCTTGTGTTTGCATTTTTTGACCCCAATAATGGGTCATGAGTATTTCTTAAAATATTCAACTCTTATGCTATTTTTATATTTCAGGTAAAGGTAAGGTACCCTGTACAGTTGACGGTGGTGTCTCGTTGAAGATCATGGAACCTATGTTACAATAGTTGCATTTTTATTTTGTACATCTTAGGTTAGATTAGAGCAACGTTTCAATCTTTTCTTTGGTTTTATTTATTTCACATTGAATATTTTTCTTTGTTTTATTTTAAGGCTTCAAATGCACACTTTTGAGTCCATGACATTGTTTTATGAATGATTTTAAATGAATATTTTCATGTAGAAAGGTCACATCATTCATATGACAGCGGCTCTATTCTAGGGAGAAATTAGGATCGTTACAAGATTATTTGGATGCAACTTCTAATTGTAAACTTGCCTCAACCAATGAGGGTCTACTTAATACATAGGAATGCAACGTCAGCTACTTATGAACATTGACACATTACAAGGTATTACTGAGGAAGCTTCGTTTGTACTCAGTGGGGAATTTGTCTAAGTAGTACTCTTTGAATAGCTCGAACTGTTCAATTGGGATGATAAAATGAAGTGGTGGGCCTCCCTTTTACGGTGGAGGTCAACTCCCCCACTTCTCATCTTTAGCCATACGGGGCAATGTTTCCTTTTTTTTTTTTTTTAAAGGATTTTACACTAAATTTTACATACCTAGCTACCATCATCATCATCTATACTCATATGCGTTCGATTGGGCCGACTGTGTAGATTAGGCCAAGGCGCTGGCGGGTTGGGCTGAGGTGATGTGTTGGCTGCAAGCCTTTCGATATCTGATTCGAATCCGACCCGAAGTCCATAGACTTTGACTTCTCCACCCAATTTGAGCGATAATCTCTTACAACTTTCTCTCTCTTCCCGAAACAGTCTCCAACGTTCATTTCTCGCCGTTTTCCTTTGATTCTTTGTCGTTTATCCTTCCTCTTCACCTCTCCATTATATTATGAAATGAAATCGCCTATAATACAAAGATCTATGAAAATCCAAAACCATAAAAAACTCACTTCTAATTTCGATGATAAGGGATGTTTTTAAGGCATGGAACCTCACCTCTTGTGTACGTGCAGACGTTGGTGGACTCCTTCGTCGCATTGGATTGCTATTTCGATGTCAAGTTTCTCTGGTTGGGATCGTCGGGATCGTCGGAGTGTTTGGAGGAGCATGGGCGTCCGGGAAGCATATTTTGAGGTGTTGGAATGAGGATTCCCGCGCTTGCTGAAATTTGGCGGTTCGGTTGGCAACTTCGAAATTTTTTAATTTAATTTCTAGTGGCTATACATTTAAACTTTCATGGGTATATTTTAAACTGACTACTAACTCTAATGTTATTTTTGAACTTTTTTTTTTTTTTTTTTTAACTAAAAAGCATTAATAAAACTTTTGTAAGTTCAACCACATCCTTGAAACACTATTGAAAGTTGAGCCGTATTTCTTGAAATAAAGTATTACCTATTTCGATTCAAAATTATCGGTAGAAATATTTTGTAGACTTTTTTTAAAAGATTTTAAAGTATCATTGAAACTTTTGAAATTTTAGAAGTACTTTGAAGATAAAGTAAAGAGTTTAGAGATGTTTTTATTAATTTAGCCAAATTCTTATAGGAATAAGAAAAGAGGAGAAATGAAAGAGAAGAATATATAGAAAACCAGTGGTTTTGGAATCGTATGAAATAAGCTTTGACGGAGTGTAGAGAAAGTATGAAAATAACTTATTCTCATATCCCATCTTTGAAAATGTGTATTAAACTATGGATTTTATTTCGCTTTCTCATTCTTATATTCATTTTCATCTTCGTTCTCTTCATCAAAATGCTCCTTAAGTAACCAAATTAAAATTGTAGCTTGCGAACTTTCAAACTACCTTGAACGTGTGTAAAGAAAACATTGGAATAATTTCGTCTCATTTCCATGTTCGAAACATGTCAAACACGTATAAATATAAATCCAACATTTGTTGAACACGTATCGATTATTAAACTGTTTATTATATATATATATATATATCTCGAGAGATTATGTATAATCAAAGTCTTTGTACTTATAATCTTCATATTCACTTAGCCACAAGGACACAAGGATGTTAGATGGCACCTTAATATTTATAATTAAGAGTTGAATTTGACTATTTTTTGAAGAAAAAAGAGATAAGTATATATAATAGATAGATAACTATGTGATTATTTTATTGAGGTCTATGCCATTTTAATAGCTAAAAGACCATAATGCCCCCATAGATAGTGAGAGAGGACGTAGTGTAAACAGAGAGAGCAATCTAATGCTTGTTGAAATCCTCGAGGACATCCTCAAAGGAATAGAGAATGTGATTTGGTAAGAGAAAAAAATAGTAATCAAGTTTTGCAATATAGGACGAAGGAATACCATCATCATTTATAACTTCTATCACAATAATATAAAATCTGGGTTCGGCGTTTATACTTGGATCGAACAGACCATTCACCACACGCTTGTAAACGAGAGGATGTCCACCCCTCTCGTTATTCATTTGCACTGCCATCTTTCCAACTCCTTGCATTTGTTCGTCATTGACATCCTTAATTGGAACTAGATTTGAAGGCAATACTTTTTCACAACTCATTCTAACACCTTTGATAGATAGCTCCAACGGACTTACTTTGCTCATAAATATTTTAGAGTTCGATATTTATAGATGTGGTTGAAGGCTACTCAAATTGATATAGCCGAATCTTACAACAAAGACTAAATGAGCATTTCTCTATTAGGAGATAGGTTCAAATCAAATTCTTTAATTGAGATGATGGTTGCATTGTTTTAGTCAAACAACCGAGACTAGTGTATTACCAATAGTACAAACATTTTTTTTTCGTGTATTTTCTTACATATTAATAGTTGAATACAATTAAAGTTAAATTTTTTTTCGTGTATTTTCTTATTATTTATTGAATATTTTATTTCAAAAGTATTAATGTAATATCTTCACTTTTTAATTTATAAAAAGTATTGGTAAAAACCTAAGAAAAATGTAACGCCCCTAATTTTCTTTAACCTAATTAGTGACGTCACCCATGCATACTTATCTCATTAAGCGGAAGCTCATCATAAATAACCTTAAAAGAGTCTTTCATAAATATTCATGAATCCAAAACAAAACCTAAACTCCGAAAATAATCCTTCAATACTGAATTCGAAATAAATCCAAATGAAAGAATACTCAATGTAAAACTTAAAATAGTCTAATAAGAGTAAACTCCTAAAAATATCCCGTCTCCAACTTCCATGGTGGCCTCAGCTCTGCCGTCAACCGTACATTGGCGCCTTGCCTTTACCTGAAAAATGTAGGTAGCACGTGGCTTGAGTATTTTATGAAATACTCAGTAAGTCACCCCACTGTTGGGGTTAGGAATGCAAACACATGCAACATATGAGCGGGACCTAACTTTTCATAAACTTTTCATAGCCTTGGGCGCTTTTCTATTCCGGGTAGGGTTGGATCTGTGGTACTCCTTCACACATGGCCCATGTACGTGTACATGAACCCACCAGGCGGGCTCTTATACGTACCCCCTGGGCCTGACTTGGTCGGGCACAACGTGTTACACGTAGCTGGACACCATAGAACAGAAAAGGGCCCGCATGATATCATGGCGAACATAAATATCGTATTTCATTCTTTCGTATCATAAAGGGGAAGAATCCCGAT
This sequence comes from Cucurbita argyrosperma subsp. sororia, assembly GCA_018691285.1. Taxonomy (NCBI): domain Eukaryota; kingdom Viridiplantae; phylum Streptophyta; class Magnoliopsida; order Cucurbitales; family Cucurbitaceae; genus Cucurbita; species Cucurbita argyrosperma. The sequence continues at coordinate 10,676,191 of CM031890.1, read as the reverse complement.
GCACGTGACATACATATATGCATGAGGTCCCTTAACATATCTAGCATGACATTACATAAGCAGTGCTAACATCACATTTACGTTTCTTACATCACATGGCATCTCACATGACTTACATTACATGACATATTACATAAACATTCCAATTGCATAAACATCTCATGACATGACTCGATAATTCTACGTGTATCTATGGCATCAATCAACAGATTCATGGCATACAATACTAACATCTCATTCATGACATAACATAAACAGTCAACAGTCAACACAAGTTCATACATCACATAACATACACAATCTACGGTCAACACAATCTATACACCACATAATCATATCACATAAAATATGGTGCATGCAGGGGCCACAGGGCACGCACCATCATACAACACGTAGAAAGCTAACTCCAACAGTAAGGTCACTTACCTCGATGGTCTTGGTTGAAGTCACTCACAACGAGCTAATTCCAGTGGTTAAATATGTCACATAAAAATTTAGAACCTTTCATAAGGTACCCTAGCTAAACCTCATGCTATTTATCAAAATAAACCATCGA